>OY293310.1:7336590-7936590 GCA_958502075.1 Orchestes rusci
TTAAACAGCAAAGGTTTCCACGCCCAAGGCTATGCCGATGACGTAGCAATACTTATCACTGGCAAAAACACCAAGACAATATCAGAACTGATGCAGACAGCTCTGACAATCGTAGAAGATTGGTGCAGGAAGGTGAACCTGAAGGTCAATCCTGAGAAAACCTCCCTGGTCAGCTTGACGAGAAAGAGGAAGACAGCGGAATTATTCAGACCCATGTTCTTTGGACAAGAACTGCAGGTGGTAAGAGAAGTCAAATACCTAGGCATCATCCTGGATGACAAACTCACATGGAATTCACACCTACAGAAAATAGTGAATCGAGGTAAAGCCACAATAATGGCAACAAAAAGAGCGATAGGAAAGAATTGGGGCATAAATCCGCGCATGGTACACTGGCTCTACTGTACCGTGGTAAGACCCACCCTTGCTTATAGCTCTGTTGTCTGGTGGCCGAAAATCGAGCAGCGACAAGCAGCCACGGAACTTGCAAAAGTTCAGAGGCTAGCTTGTCTCTGTGTAACGGGAGCCATGAAAACCACTCCAACACTTGCCATGGAGGCCATGCTTAACCTACCTCCTTTAGATATCTATATCAAAATGGAAGCAAGAATGGGAGCATATAGACTTAGCAACACCGGGAACTGGAGCCACTCAAACTCCCAAGGACACACTAAGATAACCAGCACAGTCACGAACCACTTAGTAACAATGAGGAGTGATATTATGTTGAAAAATATCAACTTTAGCACGTCTCCTAAGACCAAGCTAATATGGAAAGAGGAAACGGTGAAACAACTCCGGATGGCTAATGGGGCAATATGGTACACAGACGGCTCCAAAACAAGCCGGGGAACTGGTGCCGGAATCGTAGGTGAAAATCCAAAGTGGGAAACATGCGAACCACTCGGGATGTACGCTACAGTTTTCCAGGCAGAAGTACATGCAATAAACGTATGCGTGCAAGAGAATCTCAGGAGAGGCTACAGAGGAAGGAAAATCCTTATCCTTAGTGACAGCCAAGCCGCAATCAAAACCATCTCCTGTCGGGAAACCAAATCCAAACAAGTCATGGACTGTCAGCAAAACCTTGTCACACTGGGAGTATCTAACGATGTTACTCTTGGATGGATACCAGGACACACAGGGATAGCTGGGAACGAGCGGGCGGATCTACTAGCACGCAAAGCTGCAAACACACCACTTCTGGGTCCAGAACCTGCTATTGGTATTACAAAATCCTCTGTGAGAGGTTGGCTGAACTGTTGGTCCAAAAAACAACAGAAAGCTAGATGGTGCCAATCACCAGGTCTGAAACACAGTAAATTAATGATGGTAGACGAGATCGAATCATCATTTTCTGGAAGCCTACTGCAACTCAGCAGGAATCAGCTTAGAAAAGTAACAGGTATATTAACTGGACACTGCACTCTAAGAAAACACATGCATATCATGGGTCTTTTCAACGAGGAACCCATATGTAGGCTGTGCAACGAGGAGGAGGAAACAGCCTCCCACATTGTATTCGAATGTGAAGCGCTGGCGTACTGGAGAAGAGATAATGGGGAATTCACAACCACTCCTCGAAGGACGGACAGGGAAACAGAAGAACGAGTCATAAACCTTATTCGGGCAATGGAGCTCTTCGACTGAGAGACAGGCACAGAGAAGATACAATAAGCCCAACTAGAGGCTGCGGTGTCGGGGCCAACAGCCCGAAACTCGTAGCGCCTGTACTTCAGTAATCAGTAATCAGTAATCTATGCAATGTTGCTTCTGATGGAAAATTTTGAAAATCAACATAGGGGGCAACGAAAATGCCGTTGTCACGGTAAAACTAAAAATTAAAAAAAAAAAATCATTTTTTTTTGTAAAAAAAATATAAAATTAGAGTAATTCGAGGATTATTTTTTTATCTTAAGAAACATTGAGCATTCGAGCAAATGTCAAAATTACCATGAAAATGCCGTTTTCAAAGCCTCCTATGTTCATTTACAAAATTTTCCATTTAAAAACACATTGCATAGATTACTTCAAGTTCAAATATCTTGAAAAAGGTTACTCCTAGGCACTTCTACAAAGTAGACCTTTTTCAAGTAACTATGATGGAAAAATCACTTTTTCAATCTTAAAAAAATGTACGTGTTCGTACAAAAAAGTTCTGACTATTTAAATGAGTGAAAAGTTGTGTAAGTGGCGCCCCCACAAGTAAGAGCAATTCCGTGCTCAGATTTGAATTTTGCATATCAAACATCCCCTATGTACGAAATTTCATCAAAATAACTCGATTATTTTAAAAGTTATTTGAAAAAATCAAATATCAAAATTCAACTTTGACACCCTGTATCTCTGTTAATATCAACTTTCGGATGTGACAAATTGAGGTCTGTCGCAATATTTTTGTGTGACGAATCTACTGTTACCGTATGACCCATTACTTCTGGTCCACCCTGTAGAGGTTACTCGACCCAATTTCAAAGCAATAAGTCGTTTGTCAATAATCTTTTCAATCCCTATACATTATTATATTCTATACTATGCATTATGCATGCATTTGTTTCAAGTTCAGAAATTATAGATTTGAGAGATAAGCACAAATGCTAAATGCTTGAGACGCAGCCGTTATTGAGTATATTATGTATTGTATATTTATTATATTCAAATATGAACATAATAATATTATAATTATAACGCATTTCTTATTTTAAAAACATACTCGATTTTACAACTTTCGAAATTTTCTATCCTAATATTTAAAAATCTATCATAATATATAAAACAAAGGTTCTTAATAAGGTGAATGTTCATAAATTATACCGATTGCTTTCATCGTATTGTTGGAAAAAATGGGATACATTCTGTAGTTTGTTATCCCTGGCATAAACGATACCCTTTAGACTTCTTAACTTTTTATCCGGCTCAAAAAACATAAAACACAATAAGCTGGAGCATCACACGTTTTTGAATATCGCGCTTAAAAGAAAAATAAAACAGGATTAACTGAAGCGTCATCTAGATTTTTAAATACCCCGCTTAAATAACAGCTGGAAGTGACACTGTCAACAATAACGCATGATTTGGCAACGATGGAGCTCGGGTAATGTATCATCTCGTGTCGGTTGGTGACAAACGTCGTTATTTGAAGCTTATGTCAAGAACAGACGCTGTTGCCAAGTATTCATTGTTATTTTTATGGTGCGTATTCGCGATTTGCGATCTGATTGGCTCCTGATTTATGTGCCTCCATCGCAAATCGTCGGGTTTGAAGTTTAAAGATTTGAAATACGCATATCAGTCTGTTCTACTGTTAAGCAAAATGGAGTCGCTTTTTGAAGTGAAAAATGTTTTTGACTTATTGCAAATCTTGTCGTTAGATGACCACCAATTATATAGAATATTGGTCAATTGTGGTTTGTTAAGGAACACATTGAGATGTAGCAGTCCCCGTTGTCGTCGAGAATCTCGAATTCAAAGGCGGCAAGGTGCAGCTTTGGGGGTTATGTTCGTGTGTAAAAGGTGTAAAAAGATGTATAGTGTTACAAAAGGATCCTTTTTTGAAAAGTCCAGAGTGGAAATAAAGGTCTGGCTTTATCTCCTGTGTGAATGGGCCTGTGAAGTGAGAGTGGGTTGTGTTGCCATGTCACTTGGAATGAACCGAAAAAATGTTATCCAGCAATATACTTATATCAGGGATATTTGTTCGTGGAAGCTGCTGGCTGAAAATGATCTTTTTTTATTGGGTAATTTTTTTATTGATATTATTTACTATATTATGTGGGATTTTCTTCATATTTGGTAACCCTTTTGGTCATTTTTCAGTTTACCGACTATTCAATTACAGACTTAAAATAGCTACTTACTGATTCTCAAGAACACCCAGAATACGATTTATATATTCATATGCTGCGCAAATGTTTATTAACATCAAAAAACAATTATTTCTCTTTGACATTTTTATCAATTCTCACGAGACGTTATTAACTTCCAACATTCCCAATGTACCTATCACATCTTTGGTCTTTGACATTTTAATTATCCTGATATCGTTTTAAAATTAACGCTCCTGTCCATATGGCTGCTCCTGCCCGAGTAAAAAGGTACGCTCCTGCCCAGCGTATCCGGTGGATGTTCTCTTAAATATCGTTTAAAAAGTAACGCTCCTGCCCATATGGCTGCTCCTGCCCGAGTAAAAAGGTACGCTCCTGCCCAGCGTAGCCGGTGGATGTTCTCTTAAATATCGTTTAAAAAGTAACGCTCCTGCCCATATGGGAGAATAAAAATTGCAATAGTCGGTAAATTGAAAAATTACTCTTTTTTTTGCCAAGAATTTGTTTATACTGGTTGTGGCTTAGTTTGGGTTTTGGCAAAAAACTGATATCGCCAAAGCAACATCATTTATCTACATGGTTTGGGTTAGATTGATTTAGGTTGGGTTAGATTGGGTTTGGCAAAAAATTTGATTCTATTTATTCAAATCAAATCAAATCAAAATAAGCTTTATTGTCCAAGTACAACATACTTATTGACAAAGCGAAATTGGCCTTATAATAATAAATAAAAACAAATAAACAACAATTTAACATGCGAGACTGGTTGAAAAATATTCATCCACGCTGTAGAAAGCATGATTCAGAAGTAGGGACTTGACTTTTTTTCTAAATACCCTTGCTACTCGGATTCTTCTCAATTCAATGGGCAGTTGATTGAAAATCTTTTTGCTGTCATAAAATATCGAGGACTTGAGAAAAGACGATGTCGGGATAGGGAGATTTATGAGGTGGGAGCTGCGTGTTCTTTTATTGGAGGCTGAATGGATTGTATGGGCGTACTTCTTGTGCATCAAGCACGATGTTTCCAATATAAAGAGACCGGGAAGTGTGAGGATGCTTTGCCTTTTAAAGTATGGCTTACAGGACGTTCTTTGGTTCAAGCCATAAAGAAACCTGATCGCTCTCTTTTGTATTTTAAAAATACTGTTGAACAGTCCCACGGAGCATGAGCCCCAAAAGCAAATTCCATATCTCATCCTAGACTCCACGAGACAGAAATACACATTCCTGGCTACCGATGCACCCAGTTCTCTCCTCACCAAACGAACCGCATAACATCCCCGAGACAGCTCACTGCAAAGACCCAAGACATGAGACTCGAACTTCAACCTGTTGTCAATGAGCAATCCAAGAAATTTAATTTCTGTTGTGTTCTTCACCTCTTGTCCCTCAATTGAGATACTATTGATGGTGTTGGATCTGAAGTGCATGACATTAGTCTTGGATACATTGAATGAGAGGCAGTTTGAGTCACACCAACCCTTAACAGCAGCAAGGTCGTGGTCAACCATAACCCCCAGGGTGCTCGGATCTTTATGATGCCACAACAGAGTTGTGTCGTCGGCAAATGATGTACATTGACCATGCCTGACAACTGTAGGGAGATCATTTACGTATATCAGAAACAAAAGGGGGCCAAGAACGGATCCTTGTGGAATGCCAGCCAAGATTCTTTCCTCTCCCGAGACCGTTTCCTGAAACGTGACCCTCTGCGTTCTGTGTGAGAGGTAAGACCTCAACCAATGGTGGAATGTGCCTCTGAATCCATAAACTTCAAGCTTCCGAAGCAAGATGTCATGATTGACGCAATCAACGGCTTTTGTTAAGTCACAGAAAACTGCTGAAGCTGCCTCACCCAAGTTGAGAGAGCAATAGAGTTCCTCCAATGTGTGAAAAATTGCATCGTCAGTGCTGATCCCAGATTGAAATCCAAACTGTTTAGGAGTCAGTATTTTAAGGGCACTGAGGAAGCTTACCATTCTAGTTTTTACTGCCTTTTCAATAATTTTGCTCAAAGTTGGCAGAAGAGAGATTGGCCTGAAATTTGAAGGACAATCCATATCTCCAGACTTGAAAAGTGGAACTATGGAAGCCATCTTAAGAGAAGCAGGAAAACATCCTGTTCCAATGGAGGCATTAATAGCATCACAGAGCGCAATCAACATGGTCTACGAGAAGTTCCGAAAAACATCAATAGAGATTTCGTCATGGTCCGAGCTTCTATTCCTTATCTCCGCTATAATTGTTATCAATTCACACACGTCCACAGGAACAAAATAGAAAGTTTCGGAAACATGGGTATCTCTTAGGAATGATAGTGGGTCAATCGCTTGATCAAGGCTTTTGGAAATTTGCTCAGCAATAGAGCAGTAGTAGGCGTTAAACTCCTCAGGACCCAGATTTGATGTTGGTTGCTTTTTTTTCCTATTACCATTGAACTCATTGACCATTTTCCAAATTCCCTGTTGTTTGTTGGGAGCTGCTTCTATAATCTCGTCATAATGCCTCCGTTTTGCTGCTTTGATAACCTTTCTAAAGACAACTCTGTACTTTGTATAATAATTCATGAAGATATTGTTATTGCAGAAGAATTTTCTAATTTTGCTCAAACTTCGCATATTCTTGCTGGACACTCTAAGACCACTGGTGACCCATGGCTTTTTTGTCTTTGTTTTGATGTTCCTAATAGGGAAGGAAGCATTGAGGATATTAGTAAGCTTGTGATGGAACATTAGAAGGCCATTTCCGTTATTAACGACCTCGCTCCAATCAACAAGTGAACACAAGCGGTGAAAGTTCATATAGTTATTTTTCGAGAATATGCGCCTCTTTCGTTTATCCTTGTGACTACACGAGGAAGCGCTCAGTGGGATTCTTCCTACAATCGCTTCATGGTCTGATATGCCAGAACAGACAACAGTACAAGAAATGTTCCTGTGATTGAAGTTTGTGCACATATAATCAATGACAGTTGCAGATGTTGGAGTAATTCTAGTTGGGTTATCAATGTGCATGAAATAGTTATAAGACACCAATAGGTTGCTCAAACAGTTGGTAGCCTTGCAGCCTTTCTCAAAAAAGTTAATATTAAAATCGCTCATGAGAATACTTTTGGAGTTGGCTGGAAGATTCATAAGAAGCTCCACAAGTCTTGACAAGAAATCAACTACATCCGAACCAGGACTGCGATAAATACAAATGACATACAGACTGTACCTTCGTGAGTAAACAACTGAAATTTCAAATGTTTGCTCCTCATTCAGATGGTTATACTTATCCGTACCCTCGAATAGGTATTTTAGAAGGCTTTTCTCTTTGACCAGTACTAAAGAGCCGCCATTTTTGAAGTTTGTCCTACAAATCTACTTAAACTAACATACGTCGGTAGGTATACACTTTGAGCTGGTTTAAGCCAATGCTCGGTAACACACACAATATCCGGATAATCGTGAGCTTCCAGTAGTAGAAGTAGGTCGTCGGTTTTATTATTTATACACTGTATATTTGTATAAAAAACATTGAGGTAATTTTCAGGCTGATGACTCTCAGGTACATTAATATTGCTGAATGTTGGCTCAGAAGTTATTCTGAAAAAGACTTACAATTTTTTCTCATCCGTTGATTCTCATCCACACCCTGTTCATTGTCCACACCACAAGTAAGTTATTGTGTAATTTTTTTATTGATGAACAATATGTCGAGGATTACGGGAATAACGGACAGTGTCTTGAGTCTTCCTTTTAATAAAGAGCTACAGTTTCGATGCTATGTTGCATCTTCTTCAGGCTAAAAAATTCGTACATATGAACACTAGCAATTGAACAGTCATCAAAATTAAAATTAAAATAGCAGAAAAAATAAATAATAAAAACACGAAACGAACATTGTCATAAAAACATGAAACCTACCTATTAAAAAATTGGAGACCAATATTGACAGAAATTTACATTTAAACTCGAAACATGAATACAACGAACAATTAAAATATGTATATAGTACATCACTCATAAAATTATAACGGTCAATAACCAAATAAATCAATACGCTTCAAAATCACAATGTTGCAATGTCTCTGATCAATTACATAAATAAAATGTGGTAGAATACAAAGTTTGTTCTGGCATTCAATTATTGGCAACGTTGGCCACATTATTGTCAACTGAGCGCAACCAAAACAATGTGGCCAACGTTGCCAATAATTGAATGCCAGAACAAACTTTGTATTCTACCACATTTTATTTATGTAATTGATCAGAGACATTGCAACATTGTGATTTTGAAGCGTATTGATTTATTTGGTTATTGACCGTTATAATTTTATGAGTGATGTACTATATACATATTTTAATTGTTCGTTGTATTCATGTTTCGAGTTTAAATGTAAATTTCTGTCAATATTGGTCTCCAATTTTTTAATAGGTAGGTTTCATGTTTTCATGACAATGTTCGTTTCGTGTTTTTATTATTTATTTTTTCTGCTATTTTAATTTTAATTTTGATGACTGTTCAATTGCTAGTGTTCATATGTACGAATTTTTTAGCCTGAAGAAGATGCAACATAGCATCGAAACTGTAGCTCTTTATTAAAAGGAAGACTCAAGACACTGTCTGTTATTCCCGTAATCCTCGACATATTGTTCATAACCTTTTTCGGACGTTAACCTACTTGAAGTTTTTTATTGATATGCACTTTGTCTGGGTTTCTTCTTCATATTTGGTGAAAAGAGATGTCGCGTTAGCGACATCTCTTTTTTTATCGAGAACTTCTATGCTCTCTGTGGCTTAGTTTGGGTCAGTTTGGGTTTGGCAAAAAAATTTTGATGTCGCCTTAGCGACATCATTTATCTATATGGTTTGGGTTAGATTGGGTCAGTTTGGGTTAGATTGGGTCAGTTTGGGTTAGTTTGAGTTTGGCAAAAAAAATTGATGTCGCCTTAGCGACATCATTTATCTATATGGTTTGGGTTACATTGGGTCAGTTTGGGTTAGATTGGGTCAGTTTGGGTTAGTTTGGGTTTGGCAAAAAAATTTGATGTCGCCGTAGCGACATCATTTATCTATATGGTTTGGGTTAGATTGGGTCAGTTTGGGTTAGATTGAGTCAGTTTGGGTTAGTTTGGGTTTGGCAAAAAAATTTGATGTCGCCTTAGCGACATCATTTATCTATATGGTTTGGGTTAGATTGGGTCAGTTTGGGTTAGTTTGGGTTAGTTTGGGTTTGGCAAAAAAATTTGATGTCGCCTTAGCGACATCATTTATCTATATGGTTTGGGTTAGATTGGGTCAGTTTGGGTTAGATTGGGTCAGTTTGGGCTAGTTTGGGTTTGGCAAAAAAATTTGATGTCGCCGTAGCGACATCATTTATCTATATGGTTTGGGTTAGATTGGGTCAGTTTGGGTTAGATTTGGTCAGTTTGGGCTAGTTTGGGTTTGGCAAAAAAATTTGATGTCGCCGTAGCGACATCATTTATCTATATGGTTTGGGTTAGATTGGGTCAGTTTGGGTTAGATTTGGTCAGTTTGGGTTAGTTTGGGTTTGGCAAAAAAAATTGATGTCGCCTTAGCGACATCATTTATCTATATGGTTTGGGTTAGATTGGGTCAGTTTGGGTTAGATTGGGTCCCCGTGTGGGGTTGCTGGTACCCCAACGGGCGCCTTCCCAGGCGGTGGATAGGGGAACGCCTTGCAGATATGAAAGGTACCGGAAGAAATCCGGGGCGGACCAAAACTAGCTAGAGGAAGGACAACCCGATAAAAAACCAAAACCAATGGCAATGTCGAATTTAAATACAGAAATACCACAGGAGGGTACCACGCCCAGTGGAGAATCCCTCCCTACTTCGGTAGTCTGCCCCACGGGTTCTGGGAGGGGCACAGATTCGAGTACCATCACTAACAAAGAAGAGCGAAGAGCATCCATCACTGTCGACCTAGTATGGGACGAACAGGATATGAAGTCTATCACTACAAACACAGACAAACCAGCTGCGGTCGAAAGAGAACCGGGGGTGTACAAGAGGAGTAACTCCTTAAGTCTAGAATATATCGGGAAAAGGAAAATAGGGGAAACCACCTTTAAGCCTCAGGTTATGCCCTACACAAGAAAAGAAAGCTCGGAGTACTACGTTCTGAGTGAGACAATAAACATGATCACTAAGCTATGCGAGAACCTTACAAAGCAAATCGAACAGAATACTAGAAGAGAGATAAAGGTGATCAGCAAGGAACTGACAAGGCAAATCAGGAACCTAGACAAGGTTTCAATCAAGACATGGCTCGAAAACTTCAGGTTCGAGAACACGGACAAAATGGAATTTGAGGTGGGCACACAAACGACCCCCAAACGAACAGGACAACTACTGGAAGCAGCGGTAGCATGGAGCTTGAAAAAGACTCGGGTGAGGCTTCCCACGAGAACTGCCAGGAGCTACAAGATAGGACAGGTTCCCCACAAGCGAAGGTTGACGAAAGTGAAACCCCCAGTGGTAAATGCCTGGAGCTGCAGATCAGGGTCCAGGTCCTCGAGACAGAACTGACGAACATGGAGAAGAAAGCAAATTCAATGGAGGAAGCCCTAAAGGAAGCGACGACGCAGATCATGAAAGAACGTAGGATAATGGCGGAAAGAGGCACGCAGACAGACGAACCACGGATGAAAGGCCTAGTGAACAGTATACCCAAGGATTTGCCCTACGAGGAATGTGACAGGATAATGCGCGAAGAATGGGGGAAAGAGGCCTACGACAGAACAAGCATAATAGTGGGAAACCCCATAAAAACAAAAGCAAGCGTGACCAAAGCGGTCTTTGGGGAGCCCGATGACACCAGCATGGTCCGATCAATACAGGCTATGTACCTGGCCCGGTACCCGACCTTGGGTGACACCTCAGCTGACTTCGACGTCTTAGAAATATCGAGTAAACTGGCTTCGAGTAAAGAACAAGGGAGCGAGAGAGTTATCAAGGTCTCCCTGAGAGACAACGAAATGAGGACTCTGTTCGAACAAATAACCAAAATCAAAGAGGATGCTATAACACATGCCACGGAACAAGTAGCTTTTCACCATCTAAGGACACACAGTATAGACGCCCTCCGGAAAATGACGAAGGTAATCTTTGCCGGGACTGGGATAGAGGTTTGGGTTTTCACCTACACCAGCGCCGCCAGAACAACTGATAAGAACCCGACCAGACCCGAAAGAAATACGTACGCTATGATCCTGGAGAAGGCGGGAACTTTTAAAGACACCGTCACGGAGGTCAAAAAAGCGCTAAGTGACATGCCAGAAATCGGCATAGTGAGATCGGTGAGGCAAACGAAAGAAGGAAAGGTCCTCATAACCACGGAAAAAAACGAGGAATCACTCAAGAAGATCAGGGAGAAGATAGAGAAAGACATCAACACCCAAACCAGGGTGTTGGGAAGAAGAGTGGAACGGACCACGGTATTCATAAGGGGGATGGATGTCGCCGTCACTCAAGATAAGATTAAGGAGGCGATAAAAAGGGAAGCGGCGAAGGCCCTAACAGATGAAGAAATATACGTCGGGCTCATCAGACCGAATTCCAGAGGAGGGGTGATGAATGTCACAACCTCCCTGGAAAAAGATGCTGCGGAGCGGATCCTACAGAAAAAATACATCCGGATCGGGGTATCCTCCTGCAGGACGGACCGGAGGATAGTTGTCCAGAAATGCAATAAATGCTGGGCCTACGACCATAACACAAGCGAATGCAAAGAGCAAAACTCCAAGCGGAACATATGCTACAACTGTGGCCAGGAGGGTCACAATCGGAAGGAATGCACCAACACTTAAAAATGCTCGGCATGCGGAGGAGATGCGCACAGACAGGGGTCAGGCAGCTGCCCTAAATTCAGAAGAGCCTTATCCCAGGCTAGGAGGAGCACCAGCTATCAATAATAACAATGCCAAGCGTACACCTAAACCTCCTGCAGATAAACTGCAATCGCAGTGTCGCGGCGCATGACATGGCCGAGGCCACGGCGGCCAAGAACAGATGCAGCTTAATATCTATCACTGAGCCCAACAAAAAGAAATTCAGTCATAATAGTAACACCATAATGAATAAACGGGGAACGGCAGCAATCCAGAGAAGACGCCAAGTTATAATTCAGGAATACCACAGTAATGGCCCATTCGTCTGTGCAGAGAGAACAGAATACATAGTCTACAGTGTCTACTGCAGCCCCAACCAGACCCTCGAACAGTTTGCTGCAGACCTTGACGACCTAAGCAGAGACATCAGCCGTTAAAGAAGCAAGCCTTTGATCATAACTGGCGACTTTAATGCGAAAAACCAAATTTGGGGCGGCAGCAGAACTGCCCGTAGAGGTGAGATGATGATGGACTGGATACAGGGACTGGATCTGAATCCTCTGAATACTGGACAAGCTCCCACACTTGTCAGGACAAATGGAGTATCTCATGTTGATCTCACTCTGGTGTGCGATCGAGTCGTGACATTGTCACCTAAATGGTCGGTACTGGAGGAGGAAACACTGAGTGATCACAAGTTCTTACTAATTGAGATCCCGGACTTGAACCAAGTAAACCGTAGGTACAAAACGAGAGGCTTGACTGACATTCCCAAACTACTCGCACATTATAACGAGGAACTGACGCACAAAACCCCAGAGAACGAAAAGAAACTCATCAAAATCATCAGAAGAGCATACCTACGAAGCACCCCGACAGTAACTTGCAACGATCAATACACGCTCCCATACTGGTGGAACTTAGACATACAACTTGCCATCACTAAGATACGGAGACTCAGAGGAAAGTTCCAAAATGCAAGGGCAGAAGGCGATACGATGGCAAAGATTGTGCGATGATCTGGAAGATGACCCATTCGGGCAAGCCTACCGGATTGCGAAGAACAGACTGAACCAGAATATGCCTAAAGTGTCTCTTAAGATGGAACAAAGAATCGAGGTCTCCAATGAACTATTCATAACAAAAGTTGAAAATAACGGTGAAACAAATGAAACCCGAGCTGCTGAGGTCTTGTTAGTGACCTCAGAAGAAGTGTTAGGGACGCGAACCCCGTAGGGAGCAACCTAGACCTACCTAACATCTACACGGAGGATGATATCAAGACAGCAGCAAGAAGGATTAAATCAGGCAAGGCACCAGGCCCGGATGGTCTCCCAGGGCACGTAATTAAGGTACTGGCGCTCGAATACCCTAACTCCCTTGCAGGGGTATACAACCGATAAGGACGCCAGCATTGCTTCTCCTCCCTATGGAAGAACGCTAAGCTAGTAATCGCGGAAAAACCCAGAAAAAGTGCGGATGATCCACCTAAGTATAGACCAATATGTCTGCTGGACGAGCTAGCAAAGATATATGAAAGGCTCATAAACAACCAGCTCCTGAAGGAGATAGATGAACAGGGGGGTTTTAATCCCAACCCATACGGATTTAGAAGGGGAAGATCTACCACCCAGGCCGTGGCCCACATTGTAAACAAGACAATACGGAGAGCAGGGGGCTGGAACGCGCTGATCCTGATAGACGTTAAGAACGCCTTTAATACGGCAGATTGGGGGATCATTAGTCGCAAGCTCAGGGGCAGAGGCATAAATAAAGACTTATGCGAAACGATAGACAGCTATCTAAAAGATAGGACCATCCAAGTGGACAGGGACATCAGGATGAACGTTGCTGGAGGGGTCCCACAGGGCTCGGTGCTGGGACCGACACTGTGGAATGTACTATACGACGACGTCATGGACTTCCCGGTACCGCAAGGCGCTGAAATCGTGTGCTACGCCGACGACCAGGCGATATTAGCTCTAGCGGAAGATCCGACGGAAATGATGAACGTGGCAAACGGAACCCTAGCTATGGTCTCCAGTTGGATGCTGGAAAACAGGCTGATGTTGGCCCCGGATAAAACAGTTGCCATCCTTCTGTCATACAAGATTAAGATACAAGGGAGGGGAAAATGTAATCAGACCGCAGGGCAATGTAAAATACTTGGGGATGGAGCTGAATCGAGGCTTAACCATGGCGACGCATGTGGAGGTGGCCTGTAACAAGACTCTGAAGACCATCAAGGCTCTTACAATAATAATGTCGAATACTAAGGGACCTGGCTACAGAAAGAGAAAGGTGCTTGCGGCAGCGGTACAATCTGTTGTTATGTATGGTGCGCCAGTATGGCTGAGGGCAATGGGAATCCAAAGATATAAGAACAAGCTCATCGCCACGCAGAGAACCACTGCCTTAAGAGTTATGATGGGTTATGGAACTGTGTCCGCTGCGGCGGCTCTGGTGGTGGCGGGACTTGTGCCCTTCCACCCCCTTGCGGAGGAGAGACTAAGAATTGAATCGGCGCAGGATCGCACGGCTGAAGCACGACGCACTGAGAGGGAGAAAACCTACCTGTCATGGCAAGCAGAGTGGGACGCGGAGAATAAAGGGAGATGGACCAAACGCCTTATCCCACTGATTGGACCATGGATGGAGAGAGGACATGGCGAAATAACTTATCATCTCTCCCAGTTCCTGACTGGGCACGGAAATTTCGGAGCCTATCTATTCAGAATCAAGAAAAGACATCACCCGAACTGCGACCGATGTAAAACAATTGAGGACGCTGAGCACTGTTTGTTCGCATGCCTGGTTTATGAGGAGCTCAGAGCTGAACTCAAGACCGAACTAGGACATGACTTCTCCCCGGAAGGGCTCATTGGACGCATGCTTGCGGACCAAGATACATGGACGAAAGTCGACAAACTGATGAAAAATATACTCAAGGACAGAGAAACTTGAGACGCGTAACAGCCAGTCAGGAAATCAGGTTGGAAAGAAACTCATACCGGCTACCTCCTGAGGAGATACTCCATTGGGGTGGGTCCAGAAGGTAGCAGCAGGGAAAGGCACACGGCGGAGTTTAGTGGGTAGTGATTCAACTCGAGTCCCACACCCTTGGGTGCCTTGTGCGTCCCAAGGTTCTGGGGGCCTGTGCGTCCCAGGTAAAAAAAGGGCGTGGATGCATTCTTCGTCGTGTAAAAAAAAAAAAAAAAAGTTTGTGTTAGTTTGGGTTTGGCAAAAAAATTTGATGTCGCCGTACCGACATCATTTATCTATATGGTTTGGGTTAGATTGGGTCAGTTTTGGTTGGATTGAGTCAGTTTGGGTTAGTTTGGGTTTGGCAAAAAAATTTGATGTCACCGTAGCGACATCATTTATCTATATGGTTTGGGTTAGATTGGGTCAGTTTGGGTTAGATTGGGTCAGTTTGGGTAAGTTTGGGTTTGGCAAAATAATTTGATGTCGCCGCAGCGACATCATTTATCTATATGGTTTGGGTTAGATTGGGTCAGTTTGGGTTAGTTTGGGTTGGTTTGGGTTTGGCAAAAAAATTTGATGTCGCTACGGCGACATCATTTATCTATAAGGTTTGGGTTAGATTGGGTCAGTTTGGGTTAGATTGGGTCAGTTTTGGTTAGTTTGGGTCAGTTTGAGTTTGGTAAAAAAATTTGATGTATATGGTTTGGGTTAGATTGGGTCAGTTTGGGTTAGTTTGAGTTTGGCAAAAAAAATTTGATGTCGCCTTAGCGACATCATTTATCTATATGGTTTGGGTTAGATTGGGTCAGTTTGGGTTAGTTTGGGATTGGCAAAAAAATTTGATGTCGCCGTAGCGACATCATTTATCTTAGGTTGGTTAGATTGGGTCAGTTTGGGTTAGATTGGGCCAGTTTTGGTTAGTTTGGGTTAGTTTGGCAAAAAAATTTGATTCTATTTATTGTGTAATTTTTTTATTGATATGCACTTTGTCTGGGTTTCTTCTTCATATTTGGTGAAAAGAGATGTCGCGAACGAGAACTTCTATGCTCTCTGTGGCTTAGTTTGGGTCAGTTTGGGTTTGGTAAAAAAAATTCATATCGCTAAGGCGACATCATTTATCTATATGGTTTGGGTTAGATTGGGTCAGTTTGGATTAGTTTGGGTTTGGCAAAAAAAATTTAGCGACATCATTTATCTATATGGTTTGGGTTAGATTGGGTCAGTTTGGATTAGTTTGGGTTTGGCAAAAAAAATTTAGCGACATCATTTATCTATATGGTTTGGGTTAGATTGGGTCAGTTTGGATTAGATTGGGTCAGTTTTGGTTAGTTTGGGTTAGTTTGGCAAAAAAATTTGATTCTATTTATTGTGTAATTTTTTTATTGATATGCACTTTGTCTGGGTTTCTTCTTCATATTTGGTGAAAAGAGATGTCGCTAACGAGAACTTCTATGCTCTCTGTGGCTTAGTTTGGGTCAGTTTGGGTTTGGTAAAAAAATTTGATGTCGCCTTAGCGACATCATTTATCTATATGGTTTGGGTTAGATTGGGTCAGTTTGGGTTAGTTTGGGTTTGGCAAAAAAATTTGATGTCGCCTTAGTGACATCATTTATCTATATGGTTTGGGTTGGATTGGGTCAGTTTGGGTTAGTTTGGGTTTGGCAAAAAAATTTAGCGACATCATTTATCTATATGGTTTGGGTTAGATTGGGTCAGTTTGGGTTAGATTGGGTCAGTTTGGGTTAGTTTGGGTTTGGCAAAATAATTTGATGTCGCCGTAGCGACATCATTTATCTTTATGGTTTGGGTTAGATTGGGTCAGTTTGGATTAGTTTGGGTTTGGCAAAAAAAATTTAGCGACATCATTTATCTATATGGTTTGGGTTAGATTGGGTCAGTTTGGGTTAGATTGGGTCAGTTTGGGTTAGATTGGGTCAGTTTGGGTTAGTTTGGGTTTGGCAAAAAAATTTGATGTCGCTACGGCGTGTGTACTACGCTATCTATATGGTTTGGGTTAAATTGGGTCAGTTTGGATTAGATTGGGTCAGTTTTGGTTAGTTTGGGTTAGTTTGGCAAAAAAATTTGATTCCATTTATTGTGTAATTTTTTTATTGATATGCACTTTGTCTGGGTTTCTTCTTCATATTTGGTGAAAAGAGATGTCGCTAACGAGAACTTCTATGCTCTCTGTGGCTTAGTTTGGGTCAGTTTGGGTTTGGTAAAAAAATTTGATGTCGCCTTAGCGACATCATCTATCTATATGGTTTGGGTTGGATTGGGTCAGTTTGGGTTAGTTTGGGTTTGGCAAAAAAATTTAGCGACATCATTTATCTATATGGTTTGGGTTGGATTGGGTCAGTTTGGGTTAGTTTGGGTTTGGCAAAAAAATTTGATGTCGCCTTAGTGACATCATTTATCTATATGGTTTGGGTTGGATTGGGTCAGTTTGGGTTAGTTTGGGTTTGGCAAAAAAATTTGATGTCGCTTTAGTGACATCATTTATCTATATGGTTTGGGTTGGATTGGGTCAGTTTGGGTTAGTTTGGGTTTGGCAAAAAAATTTAGCGACATCATTTATCTATATGGTTTGGGTTAGATTGGGTCAGTTTGGGTTAGATTGGGTCAGTTTGGGTTAGTTTGGGTTTGGCAAAATAATTTGATGTCGCCGTAGCGACATCATTTATCTATATGGTTTGGGTTGGATTGGGTCAGTTTGGGTTAGTTTGGGTTTGGCAAAAAAATTTGATGTCGCCTTAGTGACATCATTTATCTATATGGTTTGGGTTAGATTGGGTCAGTTTGGGTTAGATTGGGTCAGTTTGGGTTAGTTTGGGTTGGTTTGGGTTTGGCAAAAAAATTTGATGTCGCTACGGCGACATCATTTATCTATATGGTTTGGGTTAGTTTGGGTCAGTTTGGGTTAGATTTGGTCAGTTTTGGTTAGTTTGGGTTTGGCAAAAAAGTTTGATGTCGCCGTAGCGACATCATTTATCTATATGGTTTGGGTAAGATTGGGTCAGTTTTGGTTAGTTTGGGTCAGTTTGAGTTTGGTAAAAAAATTTGATGTCGCCTTAGCGACATCATTTATCTATATGGTTTGGGTTAGATTGGGTCAGTTTGGGTTAGTTTGGGTTTGGCAAAAAAATTTGATGTCGCCTTAGCGAATTCATTTATCTATATGGTTTGGGTTAGATTGGGTCAGTTTGGGTTAGTTTGGGTTTGGCAAAAAAATTTGATGTCGCCTTAGCGAATTCATTTATCTATATGGTTTGGGTTAGATTGGGTCAGTTTGGGTTAGTTTGGGTTTGGCAAAAAAAATTTAGCGACATCATTTATCTATATGGTTTGGGTTAGATTGGGTCAGTTTGGGTTAGTTTGGGTTTGGCAAAAAAATTTGATGTCGCCTTAGTGACATCATTTATCTATATGGTTTGAGTTGGATTGGGTTAGTTTGGGTTTGGCAAAAAAATTTAGCGACATCATTTATCTATATGGTTTGGGTTAGATTGGGTCAGTTTGGGTTAGATTGGGTCAGTTTGGGTTAGTTTGGGTTTGGCAAAATAATTTGATGTCGCCGTAGCGACATCATTTATCTATATGGTTTGGGTTAGATTGGGTCAGTTTGGGTTAGATTTGGTCAGTTTTGGTTAGTTTGGGTTAGTTTAGGTTTGGCAAAAAAGTTTGATGTCGCCGTAGCGACATCATTTATCTATATGGTTTGGGTTAGATTGGGTCAGTTTGGGTTAGATTGGGTCAGTTTGGGTCAGTTTGGGTTGGTTTGGGTTTGGCAAAAAAATTTGATGTCGCTACGGCGACATCATTTATCTATATGGTTTGGGTTAGTTTGGGTCAGTTTGGGTTAGATTTGGTCAGTTTTGGTTAGTTTCCCGTGCGGGGTTGCTAGTCCCCCATCGGGCGCCTCCCCAGGTGGCGGATAGGGGAATGCCCTCCAGATATGGAGGGTACCGGAGAATCCGGGGTGGACCAAAACTAGCAGGAAAAAATTATGATGTCGGTGGATAAAAATATAGTACCCCAGGTGGGTAGGACGGAATGTCCACAATCCCACTCTGTTGGCCAAACAGACTGCCCCAAGGATTCTGGGGGGGGCAAACCTACGATCTTTCATAGGAGTGATAGCGGGAGCAGCGGAAGTTACATTGGTATCCCAAGAAGGTTGTCGGTAGGCAGCAATCCGGAATACAACAAAAAAAGGAAGGCGCTCGAATCGTCGTCGAATGAAGGCTCTGCTTACAAGAAAAAAGAAAAAACGGAGGTATACGCGCTCAACGAAGCAATACAAGGAGTCACAAAACTAACAGATGAGTTGGGCAAGTATATCGAACAGAATACAAAGAAAGAGATCAAGGAAATAACGAAGGAATTGAAGAAGATGGTAAAAGCTCTCAATACGGACGCAATAAAGAAATTCCTGCAAGACGATCGCTACGAGAAAGCTAATAAGCAGGCAGATGCCAAAATCCAAACGGACCCTCCACCACCGGACCCAAGATCTAACGTAGTGGACTCGATCGGAGGAATAAATAACTACCCAGCCTGGAAGGCAATATCGGATGAAAGGTGGAAGGACTCCGTCTTCAAAAAAACGGATATTAAAATAGGAAATCCACTCGACACAAAAACGTCCACAGTGAAAACAGTAATAGTCGAGGGACATGACCTACAGATGGAGGAGAGCATCCAAAAAATGTACAAAATGAAATATCCGGAATTGCTTACACTAAATGAGGATTTCATTGTTTTGGAACAGAAGACACAGATCAAATACTGCGAGGGTGTTATTCCTACGCAGAAGGTGATAAAAATCACAATCGGAGAGGAAGAGGAAGATGTATGGGGCAAGCTCACGAAGCTGAAAGAGGAAACCTTCGAGGACGAGTGGGTCGCCATTCATCACATAAGGAAAATGGGACTGACTAAACTAAGAAAGATGACGGAGGCAATCTTCAGCCAAACAAAAACCCAAGTGATGATATACACAACCCAGCAGGGAATGAACAGAGAACTGAAGAAGAACCCAACCAGACCCGAAAGAAGCACTTACGCCTTGATCCTGGAGAAGGCGGGAGCCTACAAAGACACTGTTACGGAGGTTAAAAAGGCACTTAGTGACCTGCCAGAAATGGGCATAGTAAGGTCTGTGAGACAAACGAAAGAGGGAAAGGTCCTCATAACTACAGACAAAAACGTCGAATCCCTCAAGAAAATCAAAGAGAAGATTGAGAAGGACATCAACACACAGACAAAGGAGCTGGGAAGAAGAAAAACAGAACGACTCACCATGTTCATAAGGAGGATGGATATTGCTGTTACCCACGAAGAGATCAAAGAAGCGATCAACAGAGAAGCGGGGAGAGTCCTAACTGACGACGAAATCTTTGTCGGACACATCAGACCAAACTCCAGAGGATGAACGTCACAACCTATCTTGAAAAAGAAGTTGCGGAGCGAATCCTGGGAAAAAAGTACATCCGAATCGGAGTATCCTCATGTAGGGCAGACCGGAGGATAGAGTTACAGAAATGTAACAAATGTTGGGCTTACGGCCACAAGACAAGGGATTGCAAAGAGCAAAAATCCAAGGCGAACGCTTGCTACAACTGTGGACAGGAGGGCCACAATCGGAAGGAGTGTGTCAACCCCTCAAAATGCTCAGCATGTGAAGGAGCGGCGCACAGGCAGGGAACTGGCAGCTGTGTACTGTTCAGGAGAGCCCTATCCATGGCAAGGCGCAGTGCCCAGACCGGAACAGATAGTCTTCAATATTATCCAAATTAATTGCAACCGGAGTGTTGCAGCACAAGACCTGGCTGAAGCAGTTGTCAGCCAAAAGAGATGTTCCCTTGTCTGCATAACGGAACAAAATAAAAAGAAGACAAAGAACAGCAGGGGAGTCATTACAAACCAGAGGGAAACAGCTGCAATAAAGATAAGGGACCAAACAAACATAACCTCCTTCCACGCCGGAGCCTCGTTTGTCTGGGTAGAAACAGGGCATCTGCGAGTGTACAGCGTGTACTGCAGCCCAAATGCAACCCTTCAACAGTTCAACGTTGACCTGGACGAACTATCGGAAGATATAAGAGCAGCCAAATCACAGGTTGTGATTACTGGGGACTTCAACTCGAAGAACAGGACATGGGGCGGCGACACCACTAACCGTAGGGGACAGATCCTATGGGAATGGGCCCAAAGCCTGGGCCTAAACATACTTAACGAGATCCTATATTGACCTCACTCTGGTGGATGACCGAACGCTAGCCGGCTCCCCCAAATGGAGTGTGCTTGAGGAAGAAACCCTGAGCGACCACCGCTACATCCTCACAGAAATACCTCGAGCAAGAACGAGTAAGCCCAGTAATTTGAGGAGAGGAATTACGGACCAAATTAAGCTCTGCGACACTTTCCAGAACGAAATAACCAGACAACCCCCAAAAACACCCAAGGACCTGATCTGCCTGATCAGAAAGGCCTACCATAGGAGCACCCCGGTGGTTAAGTGTAACCAGGACTTCGCCCTTCCATACTGGTGGAGCTTAGAGGTACAACAGTGGGTGGCGAAGGTGAAGAGAAGTAGAAGAAGATACCAGCGGGCTAGGGAGCAGAGGAAAGAAGAGGAAAAAGAATTACTCAGTGCACAAAGGAAGGAACTTAAAAAGATCATCCGCAAAGAGAAAGCCAAGTGTTGGAGTGAACTGTGCAGGGACCTGGAAGTTGATCCGTTCGGCCAGGCATATAGGATTGTGAAGTCCAGACTTGGACAAAACATGCCCAGGACTTCCCTATCAACAGAGGAAAGAAACAGGGTTTTCGAGGAGATGTTCATGACAAACTGTGATAGAAACACCAAAAATGTAAATAACTGTGATAAAGACTGTGATAAATGTACATACTGTGATACTGTAACCAAAGAATGCGAATGGAAGGTCAATGACGAGGAAAATGGTAGTGCGAGCAGCGGCGCACGAAGCGAGTATTTTACAACTCAGGAAGTGATTGCAGCAGCGAAGAGAATAAGACTGGAAAGGCCCCAGGCCCGGACGGACTACCGGGGGATATAGTCAAGAATTTGGCCATTAAAGTTCCTGATGTGTTCGCAAAGGTGTACAACCAACTGGCAAACAAAAAGTGCTTTCCGCCATACTGGAAAAGGGCCAAACTAATATTGATAGAGAAGCCAAAAAAAAACAACTCGGACCCGACGAAATACCGACCCATATGCCTTATAGACGAGCTCGCTAAGTTGTACGAGAGATTGGTAACCCAGAAGCTGCACGAGGAGATGGAAGACATCGGAGGTCTGCATCAGAACCAATACGGATTTAGAAGAGGCAGGTCGACAGTGCACGCGGTGAGTCATATAGCCAATAAGGTCAGGGCCGGGGCTGGAGGCTGGAACGCACTCGCTCTGATCGACGTGAAAAACGCTTCCAACACAGCAGACTGGGACATAATCAAAACGAAAATGGAAGCTAAAGGATTCAGCAACCAGACGAGAGGGCTGATCAACGACTACCTGAAGGACAGGAAGATGGTTATCAGCAGGGAATCGGAAAGAGAATTCACTGGAGGTGTTCCACAGGGGTCTGTGCTGGGCCCGACCCTGTGGAACATTCCCTACGACGACGTGATGGGGTTGGCGGTCCCAGAAGACGTGGAGATCGTGTGCTATGCGGACGACCTAGCGGTGCTGGTATTGGCGTGGGATCCAAAGGTCATGGTAGATAAAATGAACAAAGCCCTGGAGCTTGTTAGTGAATGGATGATAAGGCACAAATTAGTGGTTGCCCATGAAAAAACCGTTGCCATATTGCTATCGTACAAGATCAAAGTGGCCCACATCCAGTTCCAAATGGGGGGGTCCATAATATCCCCACAATCAAACGTTCTATATCTGGGAATGCACCTGGACAGGGGAATGACCATGGCTACACATGTGGAAGAAGCATGTAACAAGGCTCGCAAAACACTGGCGGCTATCATGGGGATAATGGCAAACACCAATGGACCAAGCACGGCCAAAAGAAAGGTGATAGCATCGGCAGTACAATCCATCATCCTGTACGGCGCACCGATATGGAGGAGAGCTATGGGAATAGCGCACTACAACCATAAAATTACCTCTATACAAAGGGAGATAGCCCTTCGGGTTATCAGAGGCTACCGAACCATATCTGCTGAAGCGGCGCTGGTGGTGGCCGGACTGGCTCCTCTACAATTGCTGGCGGAGGAGAGAGCAAGAATAACTGTTGGCAACATCATAACAACGGAAGGTAAGCGTGCGGAGAGGATGGAAACTCTAGTAAAATGGCAGGAGCAATGGTCTGTGGCCCTCAAGGGGGCATGGACGAAAAGACTGATACCGAGCGTAGCGAAGTGGGCAGAGAGGAAGCACGGAAATGTGACTTTCTATATGACACAATTTTTGACGGGACATGGCGACTTCGCATATTACTTACACCGCATAGGAAAAAGGCGGAACCCAGAATGCTTGGCCTGTGGACAAATTGAAGACGCTGAGCACTGTCTATTTGTCTGCCCCTAGTACGACCACCTAAGGAATGATCTAAGGACATTGCTGAAGGAAGACATGAACCCGGACAAATTGATCGAAAAAATGCTAGATAGCAAAGACACATGGGACAAGGTAACCTCTCTGATGGAAAATATTGCAAAAGCCAGGGCTTAAATAGACGTCTGAAAATAAACACTGAACAAGAACATACCGGCTGTCTTCTGAGTAATACCCCCTAGGGGTGGGTCCGGAAGGCAGTGGCCGGGTAACAACACGGCGGAGTTTAGTGGGTAGGGGCAAGTAGCCGAGTCTCACACCCTTGGGTGCCCTGGTAGCGTCCCAAGGTACTGGAGTGCAACCTCGATTGTGTCCCAGGTAAATGGTGCGTAAATGCATTCTTCGTCGTGTAACAAAAAAAAAAAAAAAAGTTTTGGTTAGTTTGGGTTTGGCAAAAAAGTTTGATGTCGCCGTAGCGACATCATTGATCTATATGGTTTGGGTAAGATTGGGTCAGTTTGGGTTAGATTGGGTCAGTTTTGGTTAGTTTGGGTCAGTTTGAGTTTGGTAAAAAAATTTGATGTCGCCTTAGCGACATCATTTATCTATATGGTTTGGGTTAGATTGGGTCAGTTTGGGTTAGTTTGGGTTTGGCAAAAAAATTTGATGTCGCCTTAGCGACATCATTTATCTATATGGTTTGAGTTAGATTGGGTCAGTTTGGGTTAGTTTGGGTTTGGCAAAAAAAATTTTGCGACATCATTTATCTATATGGTTTGGGTTAGATTGGGTCAGTTTGGGTTAGTTTGGGTTTGGCAAAAAAATATGATGTCGCCGTAGCGACATCATTTATCTATATGGTTTGGGTTAGATTGGGTCAGTTTGGGTTAGATTGGGTTAGTTTGGGTTTGGCAAAAAAATTTGATGTCGCCGTAGCGACATCATCTATCTATATGGTTTAGGTTAAATTGGGTCAGTTGGGATTAGATTGGGTCAGTTTGGTTAGTTTGGGTTTGGCAAAAAAATTTGATGTCGCCTTAGTGACATCATTTATCTATATGGTTTGGGTTGGATTGGGTCAGTTTGGGTTAGTTTGGGTTTGGCAAAAAAATTTAGCGACATCATTTATCTATATGGTTTGGGTTAGATTGGGTCAGTTTGGGTTAGATTGGGTTTGGCAAAAAAAATTTTGCGACATCATTTATCTATATGGTTTGGGTTAGATTGGGTCAGTTTGGGTTAGTTTGGGTTTGGCAAAAAAATATGATGTCGCCGTAGCGACATCATTTATCTATATGGTTTGGGTTAGATTGGGTCAGTTTGGGTTAGATTGGGTTAGTTTGGGTTTGGCAAAAAAATTTGATGTCGCCGTAGCGACATCATCTATCTATATGGTTTAGGTTAAATTGGGTCAGTTGGGATTAGATTGGGTCAGTTTGGTTAGTTTGGGTTTGGCAAAAAAATTTGATGTCGCCTTAGTGACATCATTTATCTATATGGTTTGGGTTGGATTGGGTCAGTTTGGGTTAGTTTGGGTTTGGCAAAAAAATTTAGCGACATCATTTATCTATATGGTTTGGGTTAGATTGGGTCAGTTTGGGTTAGATTGGGTCAGTTTTGGTTGTTTGGGTTAGTTTGGGTTGGTTTGGGTTTGGCAAAAAAAATTGATGTCGCTACGACGACATCATTTATCTATATGGTTTGGGTTAGATTGGGTCAGTTTGGGTTAGATTGGGTCAGTTTTGGTTAGTTTGGGTCAGTTTGAGTTTGGTAAAAAAATTTGATGTCGCCTTAGCGACATCATTTATCTATATGGTTTGGGTTAGATTGGGTCAGTTTGGATTAGTTTGGGTTTGGCAAAAAAATTTGATGTCGCCTTAGCGACATCATTTATCTATATGGTTTGGGTTAGATTGGGTCAGTTTGGATTAGATTGGGTCAGTTTTGGTTAGTTTGGGTTAGTTTGGCAAAAAAATTTGATTCTATTTATTGTGTAATTTTTTTATTGATATGCACTTTGTCTGGGTTTCTTCTTCATATTTGGTGAAAAGAGATGTCGCTAACGAGAACTTCTATGCTCTCTGTGGCTTAGTTTGGGTCAGTTTGGGTTTGGTAAAAAAATTTGATGTCGCCTTAGTGACATCATTTATCTATATGGTTTGTGTTGGATTGGGTTAGTTTGGGTTTAGCAAAAAAATTTAGCGACATCATTTATCTATATGGTTTGGGTTAGATTGGGTCAGTTTGGGTTAGTTTGGGTTTGGCAAAAAAATTTGATGTCGCCTTAGTGACATCATTTATCTATATGGTTTGTGTTGGATTGGGTTAGTTTGGGTTTAGCAAAAAAATTTAGCGACATCATTTATCTATATGGTTTGGGTTAGATTGGGTCAGTTTGGGTTAGTTTGGGTTTGGCAAAATAATTTGATGTCGCCGTAGCGACATCATTTATCTATATGGTTTGGGTTAGATTGGGTCAGTTTGGGTTAGATTGGGTTAGATAGAGACCGGTTAGATAGAGACCGAGTAAAAGAACTGACGTCTGATAGGTTCATCAGAGTAGGCCCGGTGAGGTGTGAGATCTACAAAAGAGTGGAAATCAAGAGATGCCCGAAGTGCTGGTCGCACGATACGAGCCACAACTGGCGAGCGTGCGACAAGAAATTGGAAGGTGCGTGCTTCAACTGTGGTAAGCCTGGTCATGCGGTCAAGGACTGTAAGCAAGAGGCCTTCTGCCCAGTGTGTGAGGAGGCAGGCCACAGGTCAGGCACAGGAAGGTGCAGGAAATATAGATCCGAGCTTCTCAAAAGAAGGACCAGTAGGACAACATCGATGGCGTACACCGGAGGGCAACAGCCCACAGAATAACAGAACGGAACTAAGCCTAAAGATATTGCAGGTAAACGCAAATCGCAGCGCGCATGTCCATGACGTGGCGTTCGCTTATGCCGTGAAAAATAAATGTGATTTTGTAAATATCAGCGAACCCAACAAAAAGAGATGCTCACCAGGGAGGAACCGGTACTATAATGAAGGAAAAAATGCCCTGATCGTCAATATGGTGCCCAGAGTAAACAAAGTGGACCACTACTCAACCTGCAAGAACCACGTCACCATCGGTTTCGGAGACACCTCCATCATCAGCGCCTATGTTTCACCAAACTGCGGATTTCCCGCCTTCTGCAAAGCGATGGACGAGTTGGACAGGGAGATTAAGTCGCGCAGGGCTTCTGGAACAAGAAGACTCGTCATAACGGGGGACTTTAATGCCAAGCACAGGCTATGGGGCGGCTCTGTGACGGATAAGAGAGGCATCGAAATGATGGAGACGATCGAAGCCAACAACTTGACATGTCTGAACGATGGACTAAAGCCAACCCTCGTCAGACATAACGGGACGTCTTACATCGACCTAACGTTAGTAGACGAGGAGACACGCAAGACCACGAGGAGCTGGAAAGTCCTAGATGACCCGGATGTTACGGAGCACCGCTTCATCCTGCTCAACCTAGGCCAAGGAAGAGGCTCAACTAAGAAGTACCGCATCAGAGGGGAAACAGACTTAGCAGCCCTGAAGGAACATTTCGGACGCGCAGCAGAAAGATCAGACCTTATCACAGCAAGGGGTATGACAAGCGCGATTAGAAAAGCGTACGAGACCAGCACTCCCATGATCAAGGGAACCGGAGACTACCGTCCTCCATACTGGTGGACCCAGGAGATCCAGGCACTGATGGTGGGAGTAAGGAAATTGAGGAGGGCTTACCAACGCGCCAGAACCCCCCAGGAGAGGAACTGCAAAATCGACACATACAAGCAGGCTAAACGCGAACTAAGAGGTGTGATAAGTAGGGAAAAGGCAAAACAGTGGAGAAAATTATGCGAGGAACTGAATGAGGACATCCACGGAGACGGGTACCGTATTGTGAAGACCAAGCTAAACTGTAAAGGCCCAAATCTAGAGATCACAGAGGAGGAAAAGGACATCTGGTTTGAGACCCTGTTCATACACACTCCAGCGGACGACGACCAAAACCAAATAACGGACATGGAAATTCCGCCGATGCAGGACTTCAGCGAGGAAGAACTCCAGAAAGCGGCTGCAAGGATCAAACCCAGGAAGTCCCCAGGACCGGACAGAATACCTGGGAAGATAGTCAAGGAACTATTGACACAATACCCGGACGTTTTTATCAGATTTTACAGCGGCTTGCTGCGGAGGGGAGATTTCCCTGAGGAGTGGAAGAAGACGAAACTGGTTCTGATCCCGAAACCGAGGAAGTCCCCACAGGACACGATGAAACCTAGGCCCATATGCTTGCTGGACGAACTGGGGAAAGTCTACGAAAGCATGTTAAATAATAGGCTTCTGGCAGAAATGGGGGGTTTCCACAGCAACCAGTTTGGTTTTGCGAAGGGAAAATCCACAACTCATGCTCTGGCACTGATCCGAAACCTGGTAAACTGTCGAGCCGGTGGGTGGCACGCCTTGGTACTCTTAGATATAGAAAACGCATTCAACTCAGCATCGTGGAAAATCATCACACAGAATCTGACGCGGTCCAGTGCCAGCCCCGGCCTGGTCAAGATAATAGGGTCATACCTGAGCAACAGGATAACAACAGTGAGAAGAGGGGTGGAACGACACACATACGGTGGGGTCCCCCAGGGCTCAGTCTTGGGCCCCACCTTATGGAATGTGTTGTATGACGGTCTGCTGAATCTGGAGATGCCGGAGGGAGTACATCTTGTATGTTACGCGGACGATCTTGCTGTCCTCACATTGGCGGACACGGAGACACAAATGACATCACTTATGAACGAGGCCTTGGAGAGAGTTAGCAACTGGATGAGGAGGAACAACCTGAGGCTAGCAGAAGGGAAGACGGAGGCTATACTCCTCAGTTATAAATGGAAGATCCAACACATTCGTTTCGACCTCAATGGGACAAGTATCACACCTAGTAAGAAAGTAAAATACTTGGGCTTCACGCTGGACAGGGGGCTGGTGATGGTCGACCACATCAGGAGCGCGTGCGAGAAAGCGTCCAAAACGATGAAGGCTTTAGGAATCCTTCTGCCAAATGTTGGAGGCCCAAAAGCGGGCAAGAGACGAGCACTGGCGCTGACGACGCAATCAGTCATTCTGTATGGGGCGCCCATGTGGACGGCAGCGGCAGAAGTGTTTGATATTGCTAAGAGAACACTGGAAAAGACGGAAAGGGTCATGGCTCTGAAGGTTTGCTCAGCCTACCGGACGGTGTCAACCGACGCAGCCCTGGTGATCTCGGGCCTGCTACCGTTGCACTTACTCGCGCAGGAGCGGGCGAAGCTTTTCGCGGCTGGACAGGCTACTCCGGAGAGAAGGAAGGAGGAAAGAGAAAATACAATCCAAGCCTGGCAGATAATCTGGGACAGATCTCAAAAGGGTAGATGGACGTACACTCTGATAAGTGACATCAAAAAATGGACTGAGAGAAAAAGCGGGGAAGTCAATTACTACCTGACACAAATCCTCTCGGGGCATGGCGAGTTCGCGACCTACCTGAAAAGGATCGGCAAGCTGGAAGATGCCACTTGCGACCATTGCGGGGAAGCGGAGGACACGGCCGAACATACCGTTTTCCATTGTCGTAGCTGGGAACAAGAGAGAAAGGAACTGGAAGCAAAGCTTGGAAATAAACTGCAGGTGGCCACTCTGATTCAGAGTATGCTCACGTCCAGGGACAACTACGAACACGTTGCACAGTTTACGGAGGCTATCCTGAAAACAAAGGAAAAGACAAGAAGGGAGAGACAGAACAGACCAGCATAGTCACCAAGAGAAAAAATTGGAAACCACAAGACCACACCGGCAATCGTCTGCGGAGATGACTCTCTAGTCGGGTCCAGACGTTTGTGGCTGGAAAGGAACACGGAGGAGTTTTAGTGGGTAGGGAATGTTCGAGTCCCACACTCCTTGGGTGCCCTAGCAGCGTCCCAAGGTACTGGAGTGCTGTGAAAGCGTCCCAGGTAAAGAGTGCGTAAATGCGTTCTCCTTCGTGCCACAAAAAAAAAAAAAAAAAAAAAAAAAAAAAAAAAAAAAAAAAAAAAAGTTTGGGTTAGATTGGGTCAATTTTGGTTAGTTTGGGTTAGTTTGGGTTTGGCAAAAAAGTTTGATGTCGCCGTAGCGACATCATTTATCTATATGGTTTGGGTTAGATTGGGTCAGTTTGGGTTAGTTTGGGTTTGGCAAAAAAATTTTGCGACATCATTTATCTATATGGTTTGGGTTAGATTGGGTCAGTTTGGGTTAGATTGGGTCAGTTTGGGTTAGTTTGGGTTTGGCAAAATAATTTGATGTCGCCGTAGCGACATCATTTATCTATATGGTTTGGGTTAGATTGGGTCAGTTTGGGTTAGATTGGGTCAGTTTGGGTTAGTTTGGGTTGTTTTGGGTTTGGCAAAAAAATTTGAAGTCGCTACGGCGACATCATTTATCTATATGGTTTGGGTTAGATTGGGTCAGTTTGGATTAGATTGGGTCAGTTTTGGTTAGTTTGGGTTAGTTTGGCAAAAAAATTTGATTCTATTTATTGTGTAATTTTTTTATTGATATGCACTTTGTCTGGGTTTCTTCTTCATATTTGGTGAAAAGAGATGTCGCTAACGAGAACTTCTATGCTCTCTGTGGCTTAGTTTGGGTCAGTTTGGGTTTGGTAAAAAAATTTGATGTCGCCTTAGCGACATCATGTATCTATATGGTTTGGGTTAGATTGTGTCAGTTTGGGTTAGTTTGGGTTTGGCAAAAAAATTTGATGTCGCCTTAGTGACATCATTTATCTATATGGTTTGTGTTGGATTGGGTTAGTTTGGGTTTAGCAAAAAAATTTAGCGACATCATTTCTCTATATGGTTTGGGTTAGATTGGGTCAGTTTGGGTTAGTTTGGGTTTGGCAAAATAATTTGATGTCGCCGTAGCGACATCATTTATCTATATGGTTTGGGTTAGATTGGGTCAGTTTGGGTTAGATTGGGTCAATTTTGGTTAGTTTGGGTTAGTTTGGGTTTGGCAAAAAAGTTTGATGTCGCCGTAGCGACATCATTTATCTATATGGTTTGGGTTAGATTGGGTCAGTTTGGGTTAGTTTGGGTTTGGCAAAAAAATTTAGCGACATCATTTATCTATATGGTTTGGGTTAGATTGGGTCAGTTTGGGTTAGATTGGGTCAGTTTGGGTTAGTTTGGGTTTGGCAAAATAATTTGATGTCGCCGTAGCGACATCATTTATCTATATGGTTTGGGTTAGATTGGGTCAGTTTGGGTTAGATTGGGTCAGTTTGGGTTAGTTTGGGTTGTTTTGGGTTTGGCAAAAAAATTTGATGTCGCTACGGCGACATCATTTATCTATATGGTTTGGGTTAGATTGGGTCAGTTTGGGTTAGTTTGGGTTTGGCAAAAAAATTTGATGTCGCTACGGCGACATCATTTATCTATATGGTTTGGGTTAGATTGGGTCAGTTTTGGTTAGTTTGGGTCAGTTTGAGTTTGGTAAAAAAATTTGATGTCGCCTTAGCGACATCATTTATCTATATGGTTTGGGTTAGATTGGGTCAGTTTGGGTTAGTTTGGGTTTGGCAAAAAAATTTGATGTCGCCTTAGCGACATCATTTATCTATATGGTTTGGGTTAGATTGGGTCAGTTTGGATTAGTTTGGGTAGCGACATCATTTATCTATATGGTTTGGGTTAGATTGGGTCAGTTTGGGTTAGATTGGGTCAGTTTGGGTTAGTTTGGGTTTGGCAAAAAATTTTGATGTCGCCGTAGCGACATCATCTATCTATATGGTTTGGGTTAAATTGGGTCAGTTTGGATTAGATTGGGTCAGTTTTGGTTAGTTTGGGTTTGGCAAAAAAATTTGATGTCGCCTTAGTGACATCATTTATCTATATGGTTTGGGTTGGATTGGGTCAGTTTGGGTTAGTTTGGGTTTGGCAAAAAAATTTAGCGACATCATTTATCTATATGGTTTGGGTTAGATTGGGTCAGTTTGGGTTAGATTGGGTCAGTTTGGGTTAGTTTGGGTTTGGCAAAATAATTTGATGTCGCCGTAGCGACATCATTTATCTATATGGTTTGGGTTAGATTGGGTCAGTTTGGGTTAGATTGGGTCAGTTTTGGTTAGTTTGGGTTAGTTTGGGATTGGCAAAAAGTTTGATGTCGCCGTAGCGACATCATTTATCTATATGGTTTGGGTTAGATTGAGTCAGTTTGGGTTAGATTGGGTCAGTTTGGGTTAGTTTGGGTTGGTTTGGGTTTAGCAAAAAAATTTGATGTCGCTACGGCGACATCATTTATCTATATGGTTTGGGTTAGATTGGGTCAGTTTTGGTTAGTTTGGGTCAGTTTGAGTTTGGTAAAAAAATTTGATGTCGCCTTAGCGACATCATTTATCTATATGGTTTGGGTTAGATTGGGTCAGTTTGGGTTAGTTTGGGTTTGGCAAAAAAATTTGATGTCGCCTTAGCGACATCATTTATCTATATGGTTTGGGTTAGATTGGGTCAGTTTGGATTAGTTTGGTTTTGGCAAAAAATTTGATGTCGCCTTAGCGACATCATTCATCTATATGGTTTGGGTTAGATTGGGTCAGTTTGGGTTGGTTTGGGTTTGGCAAAAAAAATTTAGCGACATCATGTATCTATATGGTTTGGGTTAGATTGGGTCAGTTTGGGTTAGATTGGGTTAGTTTGGGTTTGGCAAAAAAATTTGATGTCGCCGTAGCGACATCATCTATCTATATGGTTTAGGTTAAATTGGGTCAGTTGGGATTAGATTGGGTCAGTTTGGTTAGTTTGGGTTTGGCAAAAAAATTTGATGTCGCCTTAGTGACATCATTTATCTATATGGTTTGGGTTGGATTGGGTCAGTTTGGGTTAGTTTGGGTTTGGCAAAAAAATTTAGCGACATCATTTATCTATATGGTTTGGGTTAGATTGGGTCAGTTTGGGTTAGATTGGGTCAGTTTTGGTTGTTTGGGTTAGTTTGGGTTTGGCAAAAAAAATTGATGTCGCTACGACGACATCATTTATCTATATGGTTTGGGTTAGATTGGGTCAGTTTGGGTTAGATTGGGTCAGTTTGGATTAGTTTGGGTTTGGCAAAAAAATTTGATGTCGCCTTAGCGACATCATTTATCTATATGGTTTGGGTTAGATTGGGTCAGTTTGGATTAGATTGGGTCAGTTTTGGTTAGTTTGGGTTAGTTTGGCAAAAAAATTTGATTCTATTTATTGTGTAATTTTTTTATTGATATGCACTTTGTCTGGGTTTCTTCTTCATATTTGGTGAAAAGAGATGTCGCTAACGAGAACTTCTATGCTCTCTGTGGCTTAGTTTGGGTCAGTTTGGGTTTGGTAAAAAAATTTGATGTCGCCTTAGCGACATCATTTATCTATATGGTTTGGGTTAGATTGTGTCAGTTTGGGTTAGTTTGGGTTTGGCAAAAAAATTTGATGTCGCCTTAGTGACATCATTTATCTATATGGTTTGTGTTGGATTGGGTTAGTTTGGGTTTAGCAAAAAAATTTAGCGACATCATTTATCTATATGGTTTGGGTTAGATTGGGTCAGTTTGGGTTAGTTTGGGTTTGGCAAAATAATTTGATGTCGCCGTAGCGACATCATTTATCTATATGGTTTGGGTTAGATTGGGTCAGTTTGGGTTAGATTGGGTCAATTTTGGTTAGTTTGGGTTAGTTTGGGTTTGGCAAAAAAGTTTGATGTCGCCGTAGCGACATCATTTATCTATATGGTTTGGGTTAGATTGGGTCAGTTTGGGTTAGTTTGGGTTTGGCAAAAAAATTTAGCGACATCATTTATCTATATGGTTTGGGTTAGATTGGGTCAGTTTGGGTTAGATTGGGTCAGTTTGGGTTAGTTTGGGTTTGGCAAAATAATTTGATGTCGCCGTAGCGACATCATTTATCTATATGGTTTGGGTTAGATTGGGTCAGTTTGGGTTAGATTGGGTCAGTTTGGGTTAGTTTGGGTTGTTTTGGGTTTGGCAAAAAAATTTGATGTCGCTACGGCGACATCATTTATCTATATGGTTTGGGTTAGATTGGGTCAGTTTGGATTAGATTGGGTCAGTTTTGGTTAGTTTGGGTTAGTTTGGCAAAAAAATTTGATTCTATTTATTGTGTAATTTTTTTATTGATATGCACTTTGTCTGGGTTTCTTCTTCATATTTGGTGAAAAGAGATGTCGCTAACGAGAACTTCTATGCTCTCTGTGGCTTAGTTTGGGTCAGTTTGGGTTTGGTAAAAAAATTTGATGTCGCCTTAGCGACATCATTTATCTATATGGTTTGGGTTAGATTGTGTCAGTTTGGGTTAGTTTGGGTTTGGCAAAAAAATTTGATGTCGCCTCTGTGACATCATTTATCTATATGGTTTGTGTTGGATTGGGTTAGTTTGGGTTTAGCAAAAAAATTTAGCGACATCATTTATCTATATGGTTTGGGTTAGATTGGGTCAGTTTGGGTTAGTTTGGGTTTGGCAAAATAATTTGATGTCGCCGTAGCAACATCATTTATCTATATGGTTGGGGTTAGATTGGGTCAGTTTGGGTTAGATTGGGTCAATTTTGGTTAGTTTGGGTTAGTTTGGGTTTGGCAAAAAAGTTTGATGTCGCCGTAGCGACATCATTTATCTATATGGTTTGGGTTAGATTGGGTCAGTTTGGGTTAGTTTGGGTTTTGGCAAAAAAATTTAGCGACATCATTTATCTATATGGTTTGGGTTAGATTGGGTCAGTTTGGGTTAGATTGGGTCAGTTTGGGTTAGTTTGGGTTTGGCAAAATAATTTGATGTCGCCGTAGCGACATCATTTATCTATATGGTTTGGGTTAGATTGGGTCAGTTTGGGTTAGATTGGGTCAGTTTGGGTTGGGGCCGGGGAAGCAGGTGATGTTCCTAATCAGCGTAAAGCCGAGCGGGAACTGAGCCTGTTTCCAGGGGTTGCTTTACAGGTCTGGCACGGAGAGTTTTCTGAACATTGCACCTCCATCGACTGTAAACACCCAAGACCGCAGAGAGAAACATGAACGGACAAGACAAAACAGCATCTACGTTTACGGTGCAGGGGAGGGATACCCCAGTACCGGTCGGGACACCTGGTGGACGTGCAGGCCAGACCCGACCGTCAGCAAACGACTGTACAGCACCTATGGCAGGGAACCAGGCCGGGGCGCAGGAATCAGATACTGGAACCAAGGAAATAATTACACCTCGGAGAAGAGACACGAGTGTAGACCCATTCGAGAGGCGAAGCTCTATAGCAAGAACCCCTCCAGGAACTCCAGAACTCGCTATTACACTAGAGGATTCACCGACTCCTGAACAAAAGACCAAACGAAAAAGAACAACCACCGAGCCACTGAACAAACCGGAGGTGATGGGATACCTGCAAGAAGGCGAGCTGAATAGCCTGATAAACAAAGTAATACAGAAAACTAATGCTGCACAGAGCATAGTGAAGGCGAACTCGAATACTAAGGTTGAACTCAAAAGAGTAATAGAGGAACTACTCTACCTGGCAAAGCAACTAGGCAAGACATCAAGGAAATACGAACCAGATGTGCGAACGAACGACGCACGCACACAGACAAGCTCGACAACTCTCAAAACCACGGCAGTACAAACAGATGATATAGAGCTAAAAACCTATAACACAATAGAAGTACAAACGGAACAAGGAGAAATAGTGAACGCAGAAGAACAAGCTAAAAACTACATCCAAGAAAAAATTAATTCTGGAAGACCAGAAGACTTCAAGAATACCATCACTCTACAATGGCCGAAAGGAATCTTTACTAGAGTATATAAATACGAAAACGACCCCCTGAAAGGCATGAAGGAAAACGATATTGTGCTAATAGTAGGGAAAGAAGACTGGAACCTGAAGGGTAGTTTAAATAAGTACCTTAGCACTCGTTTTAGCGGTATAGAAATGTTGATGGAGAAAGGTCTGGAAAATGGAGAAACTACATTTACAATCAACACTAGTGAGATACCTAATAGCAGCGGAACAACAGATAGAAAACGACAATATCTATATTGTCTAGCGATGCTAAACGACTCTGGAGAAATAGACCAAGAGGCGGCATATGATAGTCTCTCAAAGCTTAGAGACCTTCTTGAGAAAGAACAAAGGGACAGTATATTAATGCAAGACATGGGAAAGGACACGTCCTTACTCAAAAAGATGATGGAGTTCATATTCCACAAGACAAAAATAAATATACATATCAGCACTCAGAGTAGGACACAACAACCAAAAGGCACAAGCCATGAAGCTATAATCATTAAGTCTGCAGATCTAACATACGCAGAACTTCTCAAATCAGTAAGACAGGAAGTCAGTCCACAAAACCTCGGCGTAGATGTTGGCGGGGTGAGACAAACAAGAAATGGAGACCTTCTCATAACAGTAAAAGGAGGAAGAGAAAAAGCGGAATGTCTGAAGGAGGCGATCGTTAGTAGAGTGAAGGGCACAGAGGGCGTGGCGAAGACATCATCTAGGATCCTACATCTAAGAAATTTAGACGCACTTACGACCCAAAAAGAAATTATGGAAGCGATTCCCCGAGAGACCAATATCTCACAAAGTAACTTTAGAATTACTTCAATAAGGAAGGGATGGCGAAACACTCAAAACGCAACGGTGATAATGAACTCGTCCGACGCTAATAAACTTATAAAAATTGGAAAACTTAAAATAGGCTGGGCTATCTGCACCGTTGAAGAAAGAATCGAAGACCAAAAATGCTTTAAATGCTGGCGGACGGGACATTCTAGCTCTGGCTGCCAAGGACCCGACAGGATAAACCTGTGTTTGAACTGTGGGAAAGAAGGGCACAAAGTTAGGGACTGTAAGGAAACGCCCGCCTGCTTAGATTGTAAGGGCACCGGTCATAGAACTGGTGCTAGAGAATGCCCCGATTGGCGGCAAAGACGGTCCCAACCAAAACAAAAATGAACTCCACACCTAACACGTCGATCAAGATACTCCAGATAAACCTCAACAGATCCTATGCAGCCCATGACCTACTTAGTGTCGCAGCCAAAGAGATGAATATAGACATCCTCGCGACCTCAGAGCCCAATATTCAAGTAGTGAAAAAACCAGGATGGACGACCGATAATGAGTCAAACGCAGCTTTAAGTCTAGTCAACGCAGACATTCCGTGCCATAGGAAAGGAGCGGGCCGTAATTTTGTCTGGATGGAAATGGAACACTTCATAATACTTAGCTGCTATCTCTCGCCTAGCCTATCACAGGAAGAGGTAGCACAAACACTAGAGGATATTGGGCAATACCTGGATAGCGTCCATAAAGACGCTGTTCTAACTGGAGACTTCAATGGATGGGCGCCAGAATGGGGAATGCCCACTGCAAACAACAGAGGCATATTGATCATGGAATGGATCGCTACCAGAAACCTCATGGTCGAAAACAAAGGAACATCTCCAACATTTGTGCGAGGAGTATCAAAAACAATTCCCGATCTCACCATCTCTAAAGATAAAAGAAACATCGAAATAAATAACTGGAGAACTCTGGAGTGCGAAACCATGAGCGACCATAACTACATCAGTTTTGAGATTCAGTTAAGGGACAAAAGCGGACAGTACCAAAAGAGCGAACCAACCGGCTGGAATACCAAAAAGCTAGACCCTGTGAAATTGGAAAGAGCCATCAGAAATATCAAAAGCAGGGGAAACCTGACAACGGCTGAACAACTAAACCGCGTTCTTACAGAGCTGTGTCAGGCCTCGATGCCGGAAAGAAATAACCCAAAAGGCAACAGAAAGCCCGCCTATTGGTGGACAGAAGAAATAGCGAACCTCAGGAAAACATGCCACGCGCTAAGGAGACAACTTACCAGAAGTAATAGGGGAAAATCTAGGGATAACGCTGAAAACCGAGACCAGTATACTCAGAGTAAAAAAGCACTAAGACTGGCAATAAACAAACAAAAAAAGGACTGTTGGAAACAACTCTGTGATGACATCGATAATAACCCCTGGGGCCAAGGATATAAAATTGCAATGTCCAGACTCAAACTAAGGGGCGAAAGACGGGCACTAACAATGCAGAACGTTATAGAAACAGCAAATGTCTTATTTCCGAGCAGAGACCGAATTGTCTGGCAACCCCCACAAAACGATGTTGAACTTATTCCCAACTTTTCGACAGCGGAGATCGTGGCGGCCGGCCACAAGCTGAAGCCGAGAAAAGCCCCAGGACCAGACAAAGTCCCTGCGGAGATAATCAAATTCACTACACACACAACACCAGAGCTGTTTCAAACTGTACTCAACGAAATTCTAAATAGCGGCGAGTTTCCTCCTACTTGGAAAAAAGCCAAATTAGCACTTATCGAAAAACCTAAAAAAGATCCTACTGAACCAGTAAAATATAGACCTATCTGCTTGCTGAATACCATAAGTAAACTGTTGGAACACCTGCTGCTCAATAGGCTCGAAGATGAGCTGAACCTCAGCGAAACACTATCGTCCAGACAATTCGGGTTTCGCCGTAGGAGATCCACCGTGAAAGCCGTGAAAGAAGCCCTGAAAATCGCTGAAGCGGCTATACACAAAAAAAGTATAAGGCACAGGAGAATAGGCGCCCTTGTCACCCTGGACATCAAAAATGCCTTCAACTCGGCACCCTGGGACAAAATAGTGGGAGAAATCGAAAGAAGACATGCCCCAGAGTACTTACTGAAACTAATCCAGAGCTACCTCTCAGACAGAATAATAATACTAGAGGCTGAAGACTATAGGGAAGAAATGAAGATGACATGCGGAGTACCCCAAGGATCTGTCCTTGGGCCTACTCTATGGAACATACTCTATGATGGAATTCTCAATCTAACTTTACCTGACGATGTTACGTTAGTAGGCTACGCAGATGATATCGCTATGGTAATATTGGGAAGAGACATCGAACACATTCAACTGAAAATAGATGCTGCCATGACGCAAATCGAGGAATGGCTGAGCGACAACAGTCTGGAACTAGCGGTTGAAAAGACCGAAGCAGTGTTACTAACATCAAAGAAGAGGGTACCCCGGCCAACTTTCAACATACTGGGAAAGGATATTCCGACGAAAACGGAATTGAAATACCTAGGAGTCTGGGTGGACAGTAAACTTACGTTTGCAACCCACATACAGAAAACAGCCGCAAGAGCCAGCAGTAGTATAATGGCCTTGAGCAGACTGATGCCAAACGTAAGAGGCCCTCAACCATCAAAAAGAAGAACTCTTTTTTCAGTTGCGAAATCAATTATGCTATACGCAAGCCCGGTGTGGGCAAACTCAATGAAAATAAAAAGGAACCGAAAACTATACGAACGTATTCAAAGGCAAGCTGCAATACGCATATGTAGCGCACATCGTACAGCATCAACAGAAGCCCTACTAGTCCTGGCCGAAATACCGCCACTAGACATAGAAATAAAAGAGCTATCACACTTATCTCAACTGGAAGGCGCAGAAAGGAAGATAGCACGAGAAGAGGCAAGAGGGAGGATAAGACAACTATGGCAGGAGAGGTGGAGAACAGGCAGAAAAGGAAGATGGACGGCGAGGTTAATTCCGAACATAAGCACTTGGCTAGACAGAAAACACGGCGAAATTAATTTTCATCTCACACAATTTCTAACAGGACATGGATGTTTCAGGGAATATACCTTCGACATTGGCAAGAGCATGGACGACGAGTGTATTTACTGTGGAGAGAGAGACTCTGCAGAACATACATTCTTCTTCTGCCCAAAGTGGACAGAGCTTAGGCGGACATGTCAACAGGAACTCAGCGTGAGACTCAGCCCCGAAAACATTATTGCGGAGATGACCAGTGACTACGAAAAGTGGAGAGAAATCAATAAGATGATCGAAATGGTCATGCGTGTGAAAATCGAGGACGAAAAGGACCTAGAAGAAACTGGTAATACTTATTATTAGAACCTGCGAAGACACGCCATCCACACCGAAGTAATGCGAAAGCGGTTCCAGTGTGAGTGGTTGTACTACGAGGGGGTTTTTTTTTTAGTCGGTAGGCGGTGTCCGGCACCGAATCCGACACTACCCGGTCGCTAGACCATCAGACCGGGTGTCTTTAGAAGATTTTCCCCCCTCGCAAAAAAAAAAAAAAAAAAAAAAAAAAAAAGGGTCAGTTTGGGTTAGTTTGGGTTGTTTTGGGTTTGGCAAAAAAATTTGATGTCGCTACGGCGACATCATTTATCTATATGGTTTGGGTTAGATTGGGTCAGTTTGGGTTAGATTGGGTCAGTTTTGGTTAGTTTGGGTCAGTTTGAGTTTGGTAAAAAAATTTGATGTCGCCTTAGCGACATCATTTATCTATATGGTTTGGGTTAGATTGGGTCAGTTTGGGTTAGTTTGGGTTTGGCAAAAAAATTTGATGTCGCTACGGCGACATCATTTATCTATATGGTTTGGGTTAGATTGGGTCAGTTTGGGTTAGATTGGGTCAGTTTTGGTTAGTTTGGGTCAGTTTGAGTTTGGTAAAAAAATTTGATGTCGCCTTAGCGACATCATTTATCTATATGGTTTGGGTTAGATTGGGTCAGTTTGGGTTAGTTTGGGTTTGGCAAAAAAATTTGATGTCGCCTTAGCGACATCATTTATCTATATGGTTTGGGTTAGATTGGGTCAGTTTGGATTAGTTTGGGTTTGGCAAAAAAATTTGATGTCGCCTTAGCGACATCATTTATCTATATGGTTTGGGTTAGATTGGGTCAGTTTGGGTTAGTTTGAGTTTGGCAAAAAAAATTTAGCGACATCATTTATCTATATGGTTTGGGTTAGATTGGGTTAGTTTGGGTTAGTTTGGGTTTGGCAAAAAAATATGATGTCGCCGTAGCGACATCATTTATCTATATGGTTTGGGTTAGATTGGGTCAGTTTGGGTTAGATTGGGTCAGTTTGGGTTAGTTTGGGTTTGGCAAAAAATTTTGATGTCGCCGTAGCGACATCATCTATATATATGGTTTGGGTTAAATTGGGTCAGTTTGGATTAGATTGGGTCAGTTTTGGTTAGTTTGGGTTTGGCAAAAAAATTTGATGTCGCCTTAGTGACATCATTTATCTATATGGTTTGGGTTGGATTGGGTCAGTTTGGGTTAGTTTGGGTTTGGCAAAAAAATTTAGCGACATCATTTATCTATATGGTTTGGGTTAGATTGGGTCAGTTTGGGTTAGATTGGGTCAGTTTGGGTTAGTTTGGGTTTGGCAAAATAATTTGATGTCGCCGTAGCGACATCATTTATCTATATGGTTTGGGTTAGATTGGGTCAGTTTGGGTTAGATTGGGTCAGTTTTGGTTAGTTTGGGTTAGTTTGGGATTGGCAAAAAGTTTGATGTCGCCGTAGCGACATCATTTATCTATATGGTTTGGGTTAGATTGAGTCAGTTTGGGTTAGATTGGGTCAGTTTGGGTTAGTTTGGGTTGGTTTGGGTTTAGCAAAAAAATTTGATGTCGCTACGGCGACATCATTTATCTATATGGTTTGGGTTAGATTGGGTCAGTTTTGGTTAGTTTGGGTCAGTTTGAGTTTGGTAAAAAAATTTGATGTCGCCTTAGCGACATCATTTATCTATATGGTTTGGGTTAGATTGGGTCAGTTTGGGTTAGTTTGGGTTTGGCAAAAAAATTTGATGTCGCCTTAGCGACATCATTTATCTATATGGTTTGGGTTAGATTGGGTCAGTTTGGATTAGTTTGGTTTTGGCAAAAAATTTGATGTCGCCTTAGCGACATCATTTATCTATATGGTTTGGGTTAGATTGGGTCAGTTTGGGTTGGTTTGGGTTTGGCAAAAAAAATTTAGCGACATCATGTATCTATATGGTTTGGGTTAGATTGGGTCAGTTTGGGTTAGTTTGGGTTTGGCAAAAAAATTTGATGTCGCCGTAGCGACATCATTTATCTATATGGTTTGGGTTAGATTGGGTCAGTTTGGGTTAGTTTGGGTTTGGCAAAAAAAATTGATGTCGCCGTAGTGACATCATCTATCTATATGGTTTGGGTTAAATTGGGTCAGTTTGGATTAGATTGGGTCAGTTTTGGTTAGTTTGGGTTAGTTTGGCAAAAAAATTTGATTCTATTTATTGTGTAATTTTTTTATTGATATGCACTTTGTCTGGGTTTCTTCTTCATATTTGGTGAAAAGAGATGTCGCTAACGAGAACTTCTATGCTCTCTGTGGCTTAGTTTGGGTCAGTTTGGGTTTGGTAAAAAAATTTGATGTCGCCTTAGCGACATCATTTATCTATATGGTTTGGGTTAGATTGGGTCAGTTTGGGTTAGTTTGGGTTTGACAAAAAAATTTGTTGTCGCCTTAGTGACATCATTTATCTATATGGTTTGGGTTAGTTCTTGGAACAGGCAGCCCCTCGGATTCTGGGGGGGGGCACCACGACGTCACTAAAAGATATAATAGACCCTTTCGCAAGGAGACATTCGATTCACAGGTCACCACCTAGAAGGTCCTCAGAATCACTAGTTTCTCTGGTAGATTCTCCTTTTAAAGAGGAAACCAGAAATCCGCTTGGTTTTAGCGTGAGTAACCAGGCAAGTAACACAGCCGCAAAAATGGCAGAGAAACGTAGGCGCGAGACCTTGCAAGCTGACGAGGGAGAGGAGAGAAGCTACAAGAAGAAGGAATCGGCAGAGTGCCGCGCAATTGAAGAGGCTCTGGTGGCGTTCACAAACATAGGGAGAGAACTAGTGAAACACGTAGAGCAGAACACAAAAAGGGAAATTAAAGATATAAGCAGAAGATTAGAGAGGCAGCTGAAACTAATAAATTCTGAAGAGGTGAAGAGCTGGATAGACCAAAATAGATTTGAGAAGACCCAGGAAGAAGCCAAAGAGGCTACTAAAACACAAGCGGAAGAAAACCCCCCGCGCACAGAATCCCAACTTTGCGCGAAGTGCAAGGGACCCCTAGCCGAAACAAAAGAGATTCATACACAGACAGTAGACCTCACTGAGGAAGTCCTGGAAATACCGGCGGTAATGACGACCTAGCTCGGAGGAAATGGCGCGATGACACCTTCAAAAGGACGAACATCAAGACCGGAAACCCGATTAAAACAAAGTCTGTAGTCACAAAAGTGGTTATTGTAGAGCCGGATGATCAGAAGATGGAGAGGTCAATCCAGTCGCTATACGTGTCTAGATACCCAGACTTGACCCAAATCACGACGGAATACGACGTACTTGAGATTCTGAGTAGGATCTCTTCCAAAGCTGCTGATGGTCAACAGGAGAGAGTGATTAAAATCACACCCCGAAGCAACGACCCTAGGATGATGTTTGAGTTACTGCGCAAGGTGCGGCAGGACGTGATCACAAATCGAACTGAGCAGTTAGCTTTTCATAGTATCCGCTGCCTATCAACATCTCTACTTAGGAAGATGGTTGAAGCTACCCTGGCCAGCACGGAGGCCGAAGCCTGGATATTCACAAGCAGGAGCGAGACCACTACGGGCACTGGCAAGAGAGAAAAGAGCTCGTACGCTCTAATTTTGGGGAACACGAAAGAAGACTTCAAACAGACCATTACCGAGGTCAAAAAAGCCCTAGACACTCTACCTGAGAAACAACAAGTCAGGTCACTAAAACAGACTAGGGACGGCAGAGTTCTAATCTCGACAAACAAGGACCCTGAAGCACTAGCAAGGATAGGATCCAAATTAAAGCAGGAGCTGGTGGGGAAATCCGTTAGGACCCTGGGGGAGTGGTCGCAGACGCAGTCAATTTTCATCCGGGGGATGGACATTTCCGTCTCCCCTGAGGAAGTGTTGAGCGCTATTGGACTTGAAACTGGGAAACATCTCACAGTTGATATGGTACGCATTAGCCATATCAGACCCAGTGGCAGGGGTGGAACTGCCAACTGTTCCGTGTCACTTCCCAAAGAGCTGGCTGACCAGCTGGTGTCAAAGAGTTATATGAAAGTGGGAATCTCCTTGTGCCGAATTGAGAAGAGGATCGCGCTGAAGAAGTGCAGCACGTGCTGGTCCTTTGACCACACCTTGATGGACTGCAAGGACCAAACCAGTAAGGCTAACCTTTGCTATAACTGTGGTCAACCAGGTCATAGCGCTCGGAACTGTGGTAACGATCCTAAATGCCTAGTTTGCAATGGAGCACAACATCGGCAAGGAACGAGCAGTTGTCAGAAGTGCAGAAGGGCCCTTTCGCAGGCCAAGAGGAGCACTAACTAACAATGTTCAACGTATTGCAAATTAACTGTAACCGGAGCGCAGCGGCTCACGACTTGGCAGGGTCCACAGCATCGAAGTTAAGATGCCAGGTCATATGCTTCACGGAACCAAACCTCAAAAATACAAAAACTGCAACAAACCTGATTCCCAACAAACGCGGAAAAGCAGCAATCAGACTCAAATCCACGAATGAACTCAGTTCTTACCACTCTGGTAACTCCTTTGTGTGTGCAGAGATCGGTGACACCTTTGTCTACAGCGTCTATATAAGCCCGATTTGTTCCCTGGAGGACTTCTGCAAAGACATCGACGAGCTGGCGCATGATGTTTCACAGCATAGTTCCAGCCGTGTGGTAGTCAGCGGCGACTTCAATGCCAAGAACCAGGTATGGGGAGACCCCGTTACGGATCGCCGTGGAGATTTGCTCATGGACTGGGCAAATAGTCTTGGAATGAACATCCTTAACGTCGGAAATAGACCTACTTTAGTGAGACATAATGGGGTCTCGCACATAGATCTCACTTTTGCTTGTGACAAAATCCTTGGTCTTAAGCCCTCCTGGAAGGTTCTCGACGAGCCCACTCTGAGTGACCATCGCTATGTTCTAACTCAAATTCCTGACAAAAAAGTTGGATCCTGTAAAAAATTCAAACGTGGGTTCACCAACAACACCACACTCTCTAAGGTGTTCAAGGAAGAAACCTCGAGACGCCAGCCAATTAACTCCAGGGACTTGACCTATCAAATGAGGAAGGCCTTCCCTTGCAGTACGCCCTATGTGTACTGTAACAACGATTTCAACATGCCGTACTGGTGGTCCTTGGACATTCAAACAAAAATAAGTGATATCAAGAAGACTAGAAGAAGATTTCAGAGAACCAGAGACCCTGCTTTGAGAGAGGAAAGAAGACTGCAGCTAAGGGATTTGAGAAGAGATCTAAAGAAAGAGATTAATCAAAGGAAGAAAGAATGCTGGACAAACCTGTGTCGTGACCTGGACGAAGACCCGTTCGGACAAGCGTACCGAATATCCAAGGCCAGATTGGCTAAGTCATTACCAAAGTCTAAACTTTCCAGTGAAGCTAAATGTACATTATTCAATGAACTATTTGTACAGTCGCAACCTGAACCTAACTGTGATATAAACCGAGATACTTCCAGCGATCTATTTGCACTGTCTCGACCTGAACTGTGATATAAACTGTGATACTTTGTCGTTGGTTATTGAAACTCGAAGCAATCCGGGCTACAAACCCGTTAGTGATAAGTTCTGTGATATTTTCATCCCTATGTTCACTGCTGAAGAACTAAAATATGCCGCAAGCAAAATCAAGGTGGGAAAGGCTCCTGGACCCGACGGTCTCTCAGGCTACGTAGTAAAGAACCTGATCCTAGCAAACCTGGAGGTGTGCCTTACCCCGTTTAACGAGATGTTGAAGACCTGCACCTTCCCAACAAATTGGAAACTGGCCAAACTTATTCTAGCCGAGAAACCTAGATCCTCTGAGGAGGAGAAGATCAAATACAGACCGATCTGTCTACTAGACGAACTGGCCAAGGTGTACGAGAGACTCATAAACCTAAGGATAATGCAGGAGATAAATGACAGTGGAGGATTCAATAAACTACAATTTGGGTTCGTGAAAGGTAAATCCACCACAAGCGCGCTTTCACATATGATCAATAAAACTAGGACAAATACTGGAGGCTGGAACGCGCTAGTACTTATTGATGTAAGGAATGCCTTCAATACTGCTGACTGGAGCTGCATAGAAAGAAAGATAAGTCAGAAACGGCTGAGCCCCTATCTTCAGAAAATCACCAAGAACTACTTGAGCAATAGACGATTTCATATAGACAAAGACATCACCAAAGGCACCGGAGGAGGTGTTCCGCAGGGCTCGGTCCTGGGCCCCACCCTGTGGAACATCTTATACGATGACATAATGGATCTGGAGGTGGGTACCGGCACGGAACACATCTGCTACGCTGACGACTTGGCGGTCCTTGTTCTTTCTGACTCTCCTGAAGGCATGATCGAGGCGACCAACGAGGCCCTGGTGCAAGTGAATGCGTGGATGAGGGTAAATCACCTGAAACTGGCTCCCGAAAAGACGACGGCGATATTGCTGTCATATAAGACAAAAATACAAAACATAGCCTTCAACTTGGATGGTACCGTGATCAAGCCCCAAGGTAGTGTGCAGTACTTGGGATTCACCCTGGATAGAGGCCTCACCATGGCGTCACATGTTGAGGTGGCCTGCGCAAAGGCAAACAGGACACTTAAAGCGCTGGCTATAATCTTGACAAACACCAAGGGGCCGAGATTCAGTAAAAGAAAACTACTGGGAGGAGCCGTTCAATCGGTCATTCTATATGGTGCGTCGGAATGGAGGAGAGCCATGGGGATACAAAAATATCGGAGGCTGGTGGAATCCACTCAGAGGTCGGTGGCACTGGAAGTGGGTATGTGCTACAGGACCGTCTCGGCGTGTGCTGCGGTAGTGGTCGCTGGGCTCATACTCCTTCATATACTTGCTGAGGAAAGGGGCAGAATTGAGGCGAACAGGCCTATCACAGGGGAGACCAGGACACGAGAACGAAAGGAAACTCTGGATTGCTGGCAGGCAGAATGGGCCTCCTCCTCTAAAGGAAGATGGACCTTTAAACTCATCCCAGACGTCAGAGGCTGGGTGAACAGAAAAGGTGGAGAAATTAATTATTTCATTTCTCAGTTCCTGACTGGTCACGGTGAGTTTGGCGTATACCTATTTCGTATTGGAAGAGTGGACTCTCCGGATTGTCGGACGTGTAGTGTGCGGGATGACGCCGAACACACTCTCTTTGAATGCCAAAGATTTGAGGCAATGAGGAAAGATCTATATACAGAGCTAGGGGTAGAATTGTCTCCGGATAACCCTGAGCAGAACAAAATATCTCGTGACAGGTCGCGACCCAGTTTCTCAAATTTATAGTTGGATGGCTTTATGGACTTTGTTTTTATGACTATCGCAGATTCCATATTTTATTGATAAAAACGAGTTTGGTGTTAGATGAACGGTAGAGTTATGTACCAGATTTATTCAGTTTGTGATAAAAATGAATCCACTTTCAATTTAGGCTAACTTTTCGGAATCACCAAAAAAAAGGTTCTCATTCAAGGTATGCTACGGGATTCGGACGCGTGGAATAAGATTGGTGATCTTATGAGAAGAATTATTGAAATCAAGACAGAGAGTACCTAGTTCTACAGAAGTAGAATCAAAAGACTAGAACTGGAACTAAATAATGGTGCAGAACAAATCATACCGACTGCCTTCTGAGAAAATGCCTACACGGGCGGGTCCAGAAGGTAGTGGCCGGGCATGGCACACGGCGGAGTTTAGTGGGTAGTGATTCAACTCGAGTCCCACACCCTTGGGTGCCCTAGTAGCGTCCCAGGGTTCTGGTGTGCAGCTTGCTGTGTCCCAGGTAAAAAGTGCGTAAATGTCATTCTTTGGCGTGTCACAAAAAAAAAAAAAAAAGTTTGGGTTAGATTGGGTCAGTTTGGGTTAGTTTGGGTTTGGCAAAAAAATTTGATGTCGCCGTACTGACATCATTTATCTATATGGTTTGGGTTAGATTGGGTCAGTTTGGGTTAGATTGGGTCAGTTTGGGTTAGTTTGGGTTAGTTTGGGTTTGACAAAAAAATTTGATGTCGCCTTAGCGACATCATTTATCTATATGGTTTGAGTTAGATTGGGTCAGTTTGGGTTAGATTGGGTCAGTTTGGGTTAGTTTGGGTTTGGCAAAAAAATTTGATGTCGCCGTACTGACATCATTTATCTATATGGTTTGGGTTAGATTGGGTCAGTTTGGGTTAGATTGGGTCAGTTTGGGTTAGTTTGGGTTAGTTTGGGTTTGACAAAAAAATTTGATGTCGCCTTAGCGACATCATTTATCTATATGGTTTGAGTTAGATTGGGTCAGTTTGGGTTAGATTGGGTCAGTTTGGGTTAGTTTGGGTTTGGCAAAAAAATTTGATGTCGCCTTCGCGACATCATTTATCTATATGGTTTGGGTTAGATTGGGTCAGTTTGGGTTAGTTTGGGTTTGGCAAAAAAAATTTAGCGACATCATTTATCTATATGGTTTTGGTTGGATTGGGTCGGTTTGGGTTAGTTTGAGTTTGGCAAAAAGTTTGATGTCGCCGTTGCGACATCATTTATCTATATGGTTTGGGTTAGTTTGGGTTTGGCAAAAAAATTTGATGTCGCCGTAGCGACATCATTTATCTATATGGTTTGGGTTGAATTGGGTCAGTTTGGGTTAGATTGGGTCAGTTTTGGTTAGTTTGAGTTAGTTTGGCAAAAAAAATTGATTCTATTTATTGTGTAATTTTTCTATTGATATGCACTTTGTCTGGGTTTCTTCTTCATATTTGGTGAAAAGAGATGTCGCTAACGAGAACTTCTATGCTCTCTGTGGCTTAGTTTGGGTCAGTTTGGGTTTGGTAAAAAAATTTGATTTCGCCTTAGCGACATCATTTATCTATATGGTTTGGGTTGGATTGGGTCAGTTTGGGTTAGTTTGGGTTTGGCAAAAAAATTTGATGTCGCCTCAGCGACATCATTTATCTATATGGTTTGGGTTGGATTGGGTCAGTTTGGGTTAGTTTGGGTTTGGCAAAAAAAATTTAGCGACATCATTTATCTATATGGTTTGGGTTAGATTGGGTCAGTTTGGGTTAGTTTGGGTTTGGCAAAAAAATTTGATGTCGCCGTAGCGACATCATTTATCTATATGGTTTGGGTTAGATTGGGTCAGTTTGGGTTAGTTTGGGTTTGGCAAAAAAATTTGATGTCGCCTTAGCGACATCATTTATCTATATGGTTTGGGTTAGATTGGGTCAGTTTGGGTTAGATTGGGTCAGTTTGGGTTAGTTTGGGTTTGGCAAAAAAATTTGATGTCGCCGTAGCGACATCATTTATCTATATGGTTTGGGTTAGATTGGGTCAGTTTGGGTTAGATTACGACGTGGCGCTTGCTTACGCAGCCAGAAACAAATGTGATTTTATCAACGTAAGCGAACCGAACAAGAAAAAATGTACTCCAAGCCGAAATTATTATTACAATCCAACAAGAGACGTACTAATAATCAACAACGCACCCAAGACCCATAGGGTGAGACACGTTTCAAACGCCAAAAATCACGTCAGTGTGAAAACCGAGACCACCTCTATCATTTCTGTATACATATCACCAAACTGCTCCTTCCCCGACTTTTGTATGGCCCTGGAGGAGCTAGACCGGGAAATCAAAATGCACAAGAATACAGGAATAGGAAGTGTAATCATAACTGGCGATTTTAACGCCAAGCACCGGACATGGGGAGGAACTGTCACGGACAAGCGAGGACTGGAGACCCTTGAGCTGATCGAGACTAACAACCTCGTATGCCTCAACGACGGACTGAAGCCGACTCTGGTCAGGACGAGCGGCGTGTCCTATATCGACCTAACAATCGTAGGGGAGGAGTCACTCAGGACCCTGTCCAGCTGGAAGGTGCTAGACGAACCCGGACGTGACGGAACACCGTTTCATCGTCTTCGAGTTCGGACAAGAGAAAAGAAACAGAAAGAAAACCAGAAAACGAGGAGAGACGGACCTCGCAAAACTTAAAAATAGATTCAAAAAGGCTTTGGAAAGAAAAGACGCAACAACAGTCCAAAACATGACGCATATTGTCCGAAGGGCATACGAGGCAAGCACCCCCATGGTTAGGTGCGATGAGGATTACCGTCTCCCATACTGGTGGACACAGGAGATACAATCACTAATGTTTGAGGTGAGAAGGAAAAAGCGAGCGTATCAACGGATGAAGAAACCTGAGGACAAAGAACTAAAGCGGACGGAATACAAGACGACCACACGTAATCTCCGGAAACTGATGAACAGGGAAAAGGCCAAGAGACTGGAAGAGCCTGTGCGAAGAGCTCAATAACGACATTTTCGGGGACGGGTACCGCATAATCAAAAGCAGACTGAATAGAAAGGCACCAAGCATCGAACTATCCGACGAGGACAAAGACAGGTGGTTCGAATCCCTGTTTATACATACCCCAAATGGCGACGCAGATCTCGAGGATGGCATAGAACACCCCCCGATGGAAGATTTCCAAGTTGAAGAGCTGCAAAAGGCAGCCAGCAGAATAAAGCCGGGAAAGTCCCCGGGCCCAGACAACATCCCGGGAAAGATAATCAAGGAGCTGATACTGAGTGAGCCGGACACCTTCATCAGGTTCTTCAACAGTTTTCTACGAAAGAAAAATTTCCCTGAAGAATGGAAAAAAAGTAAGCTGATACTCATCCCGAAGCCAGAGAAGTCCCCTCAAGACCCCACGAAGCCTAGACCGTTCTGCCTCATTGATGAAATGGGAAAGGTTTTCGAGAGCCTTATCAACAACAGGCTCATAGAGGAGACAAACGATAAGCTGGGAGGTTTCCACAAAAACCAATTCGGCTTTATCAGAGGGAGGTAAACCACACACGCGATGGATCTTATCCGTAGGTCCGTGAATGGGTGGCCAGGAGGATGGCACGCCATGGTCCTGCTCGACATCCAAAATGCCTTCAACACGGCCTCTTGGGAGGTAATTACCCGGAACCTGAGACGATCACAGGTCAGCCCCGGTTTGGTTGAGCTGGTGAAGTCATACCTAAGCAACAGAAAAACCGTCATACGCAAGGGCGTGGAAAGGCACACATACGGGGGGGTCCCCCAAGGTTCGGTACTGGGCCCGACATTATGGAACTGGCTATATGTTGGGCTCCTGGACCTTGAGGTCCCGGAATGAGTACAGCTCATATGCTATGCGGACGACCTGGCCATCTTGACGACGGCGGGATCGGAAAAACAAATGGTGGATGACACGAACACGACGCTCGCTAGAGTAAACAGCTGGATGGAGAACAACATGCTCCGACTAGCCCAGGAGAAGACGGAGGCGATATTACTGAATTTCAAATGGAAGGTAAAACATATCACGTTCGACCTCAATGGAACAAGCATCGCACCCAACAACAAAGTCAGATACCTGGGTTTCACGTTGGACAGGGGACTAGTAATGGCGAAGCACATCGAAGAATCCTGCGACAAAGCAACAAGAGTCATGAAAGCCCTGGGGGTTCTCCTACCAAACGTGGGGGGGGGGCAACAGCGGCAAAGAGGAGAACGCTGGCGTTAGCAACCCAGTCGATTATCCTATATGGGGCTCCGATATGGACCGCAGCAGCTGAACATATCCAGACAGCGAAAGTAAGGCTCGAACGTACAGAAAGGATCATGGCCCTCAAGGTATGTTCGGCGTACCGGACGGTCTCGACAGATGCAGCCTTGGTAATGGCGACCATGATACCCCTGCAGCTGTTGGCTCAGGAGAGAGGGAGACTTTTCAACGCTGGAATTGTGACACCTGAGGCAAAGAGTCTGGAGAGAGAAAAAACTTTAGAAACCTGGCAGGATCAATGGAACAGGTCGCAGAAAGGAAGGTGGACACACCGGCTGATCAGCGACATAAGAAGATGGGTCGACAGGAAAGGTGGAGAGGTAAACTACCACATAACTGAGATCCTGACGGGACATGGGAGTTTCAAAGCCTATCTCAAAAGAATAGGGAAGACGAACGATACCACATGTGACCACTGTGGCGAGGAAGAGGACACGGCGGAACATACAATGTTCCACTGTCGCAGCTGGGACCATGAGCGGAGAAATTTGGAAGCAGACCTGGGAGGGAAGATAGAAGTTGGAAATCTGATCGAACAAATGACCAAATCTATAGAAAACTTCGCGAAGGTGGCGAAGTTCATGGAATTCGTCATAAAATCCAAACAGGAAGCTGAAAGAAGAAAAGAACGAGGAAATTCGACTGGACAACTAAAAAAAAAAAAAAAACCAGATGGACCAAACCGGCATCCCGTCTGAGGAAATGTCCAAATAGGACGGGTCCAGACGGCCTGTGGCAGGAGAGAGAGAGGAAGTGGGATGGCCGACACTTTTTGCCACCACTGGGTTTACACGGTCGGCCGTTAGAGCCAACCCGTTGTCGCTCTAGATATAACTTTTCCACTAGAGTGTCTTGCGACTCCCAGAATGGGACGAGGAAGATTTGCCTTTTAACCTCTCATATAAAAAAAAAAAAAAAAAGTTTGGGTTAGATTGGGTCAGTTTGGGTTAGTTTGGGTTAGTTTGGGTTTGACAAAAAAATTTGATGTAGCCTTAGCGACATCATTTATCTATATGGTTTGAGTTAGATTGGGTCAGTTTGGGTTAGATTGGGTCAGTTTGAGTTAGTTTGGGTTTGGCAAAAATATTTGATGTCGCCGTAGCGACATCATCTATCTATATGGTTTGGGTTAGATTGGGTCAGTTTGGGTTAGATTGGGTCAGTTTGGGTTAGTTTGGGTTTGGCAAAAAAATTTGATGTCGCCGTAGCGACATCATTTATCTATATGGTTTGGGTTAGATTGGGTCAGTTTGGGTTAGATTGGGTCAGTTTGGGTTAGTTTGGTTTGGTTTGGGTTTGGCAAAAAAATTTGATGTCGCCTTAGCGACATCAATTATCTATACGATTTGGGTTAGATTGGGTCAGTTTTGGTTAGTTTGGGTTTGGCAAAAAAAATTGATGTCGCCTAAGCGACATCATTTATCTATATGGTTTGGGTTAGATTGGGTCAGTTTGGGTTAGTTTGGGTTTGGCAAAAAAATTTGATGTCGCCTTAGCGACATCATTTATCTATATGGTTTGGGTTAGATTGGGTCAGTTTGGGTTAGATTGGGTCAGTTTGGGTTAGTTTCCCGGCGGAGTTGGCAGAGCTCCAACCGGGCGCCTCCCCAGGTGGCGGATAGGGGAACGCCCTCCAGATATGGAGGGTACCGGTAGAACACCGGGGCGGACCGGAACTGCGTAAACTCGATAAAACCAGGCTCAATGAACATGTATCAGGATAGGGAAAACCAGTTTACGGTGCAGGGGGGGGATACCCCAGTACGGGTCGGGAACGAGAGTGGGCAAGCAGGCTCCTCCCGGCTGCTCTAAAGCGCCTGTAAGGAAACACTATTCACGACGACCACGGCTTTGAATAAGGACAAGACAACGGGTATAGATGAGGAAGAGAAGATCTTCGGCAGGAGAGGGTCTGTGAAGTATTCGCCCCCGGTGACTCCAGTCGAGGAGCGGGAAATTTTCACAGACACAAAAGTGGAGAACAAAAAGGTCGAAATGCCGTGGCTATTGAAACCGCTGAGCACGGGCAGAAAAACCTCAACAGGGGACGGAAACAGAAAGCTCTCCGTGGGGGAAAACAGCGGAAACAGTCAACGGCCACCTGTAACGCCAATGAAAGCGGACGATGACGGAATAAGCAAAAAGAGGAAAATGGAAGGGAGCCCGGGAGACATCAAAAAGAAGTCAAACAATGGCAAATCACCAAAATCGATTAAGGAGGATACATTGGAGAAAGTCTTCGGGATGATCTCGGGGCTCAGTAGAGAACTAAACGCCAACATTGAACAGAATACTAAAAAGGAAATAAAAGCCATAAATGCGGAACTGAAAAGCTACATGCAGTACATAAAGACACGGCTTGAAGAAGGATGGACTGGAGACAAGCAGCCGTGTGCAAACTGCTCCAAGATAGAGCAGACAGAGAAGTCCGAGACCCTAACAATAATGGCTGAAGACACCATAGTCAAATGCGCAAACTGCAAAAAACTTGAAAGGAGGATCAAAGAACTGGAAGCGACACACACCGACACTCAGATTAGGCGGAGTTTAGTGGGTAGTGATTCAACTCGAGTTTGAGTTAGTTTGGGTTTGGCAAAAAAATTTGATGTCGCCGTAGCGACATCATCTATCTATATGGTTTGGGTTAGATTGGGTCAGTTTGGGTTAGATTGGGTCAGTTTTGGTTAGTTTGGGTCAGTTTGGGTTTGGTAAAAAAATTTGATGTCGCCGTAGCGACATCATTTATCTATATGGTTTGGGTTAGATTGGGTCAGTTTGGGTTAGTTTGGGTTTGGCAAAAAAATTAGATGTCGCCTTAGCGACATCATTTATCTATATGGTTTGGGTTAGATTGGGTCAGTTTGGGTTAGTTTGGGTTTGGCAAAAAAAATTTGATGTCGCCTTAGCGACATCATTTATCTATATGGTTTGGGTAAGATTGGGTCAGTTTGGGTTAGTTTGAGTTTGGCAAAAAAATTTGATGTCGCCGTGGCAACATCATTTATCTATATGGTTTGGCTTAGATTGGGTCAGTTTGGGTTAGATTGGGTCAGTTTTGGTTAGTTTGGGTTAGTTTGGCAAAAAAAATTGATTCTATTTATTGTGTAATTTTTTTATTGATATGCACTTTGTCTGGGTTTCTTCTTCATATTTGGTGGAAAGTGATGTCGCTAACGAGAACTTCTATGCTCTCTGTGGCTTAGTTTGGGTCAGTTTGAGTTTGGTAGAAAAATTTGATTTCGCCTAAGCGACATCATTTATCTATATAGTTTGGGTTAGATTGGGTCAGTTTGGGTTAGTTTGGGTTTGGCAAAAAAATTTGATGTCGCCTTAGCGACATCATTTATCTATATGGTTTGGGTTGGATTGCGTCAGTTTGGGTTAGTTTGGGTTTGGCAAAAAAACATCAGCGACATCATTTATCTATATGGTTTGGGTTAGATTGGGTCAGTTTGGGTTGAGATGTAAACAAAGGAAAAGTACCCCAGACGGGTACCGGCAATGCCGGAGAATCCCGTCCCTTCACGAAGGGCTGCCCCACGGATTCTGGGGGGGGCAATCAACCATTGACAACAAGTGACAAACTGGATAACATAGTTAATCCGTTTGCAAGAAGAGAATCGGTGACGAGATCGCCGCCCGTAAGGGAACAAGATACAACCTACAACTATAAACAGGAAAAAGAAATAGAAAGTGGTACAGCATGCGAAGAAGTAGTGACGAAGCGAATATTAGGCGACACATCCATAGAGCAAGACGAGAACGTAACAAAAAAAAAAAAAGGAAAGAGCAGAATACGCTATCCTCAAAGAGGCACTAGAAAAAATATCCAGAATTTATACTAAACTAGAAAGCAACGTTGAACAAAATACCAAAAGAAATATCAAGGAGGCAATAGAGAGCCTGAGAAGACAAATTAAGGTGATAAATAGTAGCAAAACCAACTCTCTGCTAGAACAAGTGCGCTACGAAGCTCCAAAAAAATCCACGGCCGACAAAGATACTCCAGTGAATATGCCCGGGAGAGAACACCTGGAAGAAGCTGCGGAGAAAAAATTGACAGAAACAACCAACACACTGGAACAGAAACTAGAAGTTAAAGAAGAACCAAAATACCAGCAAGCGATCTGCCCGATATGCAAAGCGAAAACAGAACCGGACTATAGCCTGGATAAATTCCTCAATCCGATAGAAACATACGAGGAATATGAAATAGTGTCTAACAAAAGATGGAAACCGAATATATTCAGAAGCACAGAGATAGCGGTTGGGGACCCACATAAAACAAGGAGCTCAGTTACCAAGGTTGTCATAGTAGAACCGGAGGATCCGTATATGGAGAAATCCATACAGGCCATGTATAGGAACCGATACCCGGAACTAGGACATATAACAGAAAACTACGATACCCTGGAAATCATCAGCAAAATCGCATCACAGAAAGAGGCAGGGCAAGGAGAAAAAATTATAAGATTGAATAACCCCAACAAAGAACTGAAAACACATTTCGAACACATCAGAAGAGTAAGGATAGAAACGGAATCCGCAGAACTAGTTGCTTTCCACCAGATAAATTGGATGCCGGTAGAAAATTTCAGAAAAATGGTAGAGGCAATTTTCCATTTTGCTAGACAAAAGACAGTAATATACGTGCCAACTCCGGGAGACACAACAAATAAGAAACCGACGCAAAGAAGAACGTATGCGATAGTCGTTGAGGACAAAAACCGGAAATATGATGAGATAGTCAGGGAAATTAAACAAAACCTGATTAACACAGCCGAAATAAATACAGTCAGGACAGTAGGAAAGACAAGAGATGGACGGGTGATAATAACAACTGACAAAGACAAAGAAGCGGCAAATAGAATAAAAGAAATAATCAAATCCAAGCAGACAAACAAGGGGACGACAGTGCACACGATAGGAGAGAAGAACACGATAGGAGAGAAGAACACATGGGAAACCTTTTTCATAAGACACATGGACATAACTACAACACGAGAAGAGATAAAGGCAGCCATAGAAAACGCCATCGGAGAACAACTGATAGACGAAACGTACAAAATTGGGGATTTCAGACCAAGTGCAAATAGCGGTATGCTAAACGTGACACTGAGAATTGAAAAAGAAAAAGGAGAAAAGCTTTTCAGTGCCAAAGGCATAAAAATCGGCATGTCAATGTGCCAACTCCAGAAGTACTGTGAACTAAGGAAATGCCATCGATGCTGGCAGTATGACCATGTGGCGGCAGACTGTGATGGACCGGACCGCAGGGCTCTCTGCTACAACTGCGGCGAACCAGGCCATCAGATGGGAGAATGTAAAAAAGAAACACGCTGTGGGATCTGCAACGAACCACACAAAATAGGTACAAACAGATGTCAGTTTTTTAGACGAGCACTGAGTACAGCAAGAAGCAGTGAATACAAATACCAAAGACAAGGGAGCACGAAAGACACGAACATGACACAAGAGAGAGACGGGGAGGACGTCACGAATTCAACCCAAAAATAGAATCCATAAACATAACACAACTAAACTTCAACCGCTGTATGTCGGCCCACGATCTGATGTCGGAAAAGATCGTAAAGGACAACACTCATATACTTGCAGGATGCGAACAGAACTTGAGGAGAGAAGTCGACTTTTGGGATTTAAACAGAGACGCTTTCATAGATATATATCAAAATCTGCCTGTGGTGAATAGCATTAGAGGAAAAGGTTTTATCTGTGTAGAATTGGAATTCTGCACTGTAATTTCTTGTTACTTTTCGCCAAATGGAGAAGTCAGCGACTTCGAAACGCTACTACATGACATGAACTTAGCCATCAGAAGATCCAGAAAGGGAGCTATAATTACAGGAGATCTAAACGCAAAAATAGCAACACTGACGGGGGTGAAGAAAGAAAACCAAAGAGGGAGGATACTTGAGGATTGGATCAGCTCCAACGACCTGATCTTATTAAACGAGGACAGCATTCCAACCTTCTTCACGGAACGCGGAAACTCTGTAATTAATATGACGATGGCTACTGAGCAAATAGCTGATAACATCAAAAACTGGCGAGTTGAAACGGAAGTCGAAAACCTAAGCGACCATCGAACAATCACTTTTAATATGGAAGTAGGGGGAATTATGTCACATACTAAAAAAGACCTTATCAAAGGATGGAAAATTACACCAAGACACCTGGAAATCTTTAAAAAAAACTGTCAAGAAGGAATACTCAGCGATCAATCAACGAAGACTCCAGAGATGCTCATAAGAAGAATAAAAGAACTAAGCGACAAGAACTTTGAAAAGAAAACTATCAATCACAGGAGACAACCTGTGCACTGGTGGAATGCTGCTATCTCAGAGAAAAGGAAGAGATGTAACATTTCAAGAAGACAGCTGACGAGAGCAAGGACCAGAAAGGCAGCACAGGAGGAACTAGAGGATAGGCTAGCAGAGTATAAAATGGCTAAACAGGAACTCAAAAAGCAGATAAGGAAAAGCAAAAAAGGAAAATGGACAGAATTATGTGAAGAGTTGCAGGACAATGTGTGGGGTAAAGCATACCAGATTATCGCAAATAAAATGAAGCTAAAGAAAAGGATAGAAATTAGCGAAGAAACCTACGGAAAACAAATAGAAAAGCTATTTCCGATACATGAGAAGATAATATGGAACAGGCAAATAACTACGAGAGAAAAAAACACTAAAATGTTTACAGAAGAGGAGATAATGGAAGCCGTGGCGAAAATCAAAATAAAAAAAGCCCCAGGACCTGATATGATCACACCCGAAGTCATCGTAAACTCCATAAAGTGCGACTTAACATCATACTTAGAAGTGTATAACACATGCCTGGAAACGGGAACATTCCCAGAAATATGGAAGATGGCTAGGATTGTGCTCATTGAAAAACCACCAAAACCAAACATAGAAGCAGTGACCTATAGACCACTATGTCTCATAGACGCAGCAGGAAAGGTTCTGGAAATGCTTATCAAGAACAGACTAGAGGAGGAGGTATCAGAAAGGAAGATGCTACAAGCAGACCAATTTGGTTTTAGGAAACACAGGTCAACACTGGACGCCATCACAAGAGTTCAATCCATTGCCGATGAATTGAGCAAGAAGAGTGTAAAAAACAGGGAGTTCTGCGTGCTGATACTCATAGACATAGAAAATGCTTTCAACACAGCACCGTGGAGAAACATCGTCAGAGCTCGGGAAGAGGGGGCAGTCAGCAAATACTTGGTAGATATGATAAAATCATACCTCACAGATAGGACAATAATCACCCCAAGTGGGAAAAAGTTCCCAATGACATGTGGGGTTCCATAAGGCTCCATACTTGGACCGTTATTATGGAATATCTTCTATGACAAAATACTAAGGACAGATACAGAAAAGGGGGTAAATTTGATCGCGTACGCTGACGACCTGACGATCGTTGTGACAGCGAAGACCAAGGACAAAATAGAAGACAAGGCACAATACGCAGTTACACAAATTCTACAAAAATTAGAGGAGATGGGGCTGAAAGTAGCAACCCACAAAACCGAGGTGGTAATGATGGCAGGAAGAAGGAAAATACGAAGCATGAATCTCAGAATACAAGACAGGATACTGGAAACCATCACCAGCGCAAAATATCTCGGGGTATACATAGACAAGGACCTGAGAATGACGACACATGTAACAAAAATAACGGACAAGGCGCTGAAAATGATAAACACTCTGGGGCGAGTTATACCAAGGACGAGCAGAGTGACTTCAGATAAAAGGAAACTGATAGCTAGTACAGTACTCTCAGCGGTGCTATACGCTGCGCCCACATGGAGCCGAGCGCTGAAGTACGTTAAATACCAAAAAACCTTGGGAAGAGTAAACAGGAGACTGGCCATAACCATAACCTCAGCATACAAAACGGTAGCAACAGAAGCGGTAGAGGTATTGGCAGGACTCCCTCCAATAGACCTCGCAGTTAAGGAGAGAGAGCATATATATAAAAACGGAAAGGAGAGCAGAGCGGAGGCCAAAGAAATAATCGAACAGATGTGGCAGGAGAGATGGAATCACTACAATGGATTTGCAAAAAATTTCGTAAAAGAAATAGGTAAATGGACAAGCAGGGAGTGGGGAACACTAAACTACTACACAACTCAAGCAATGACAGGACACGGTATATTTGGCTCATATCTAAAAACAATCAGAAAACAAGAAACGGACGCTTGTTGGTACTGCGGTAAAACAGATACACCGGAACACACTCTGTTCGTATGCGAAAGATTCACGGAGATAAGGGAAAGGACCACGCAAAAATACGACATTACGGTCACCTTCCAGAATGCTGGAGAATTGCTGCTCAGAAACGAGAGAAGCTGGACAGCGGTGATGGAAATGTTCAAGGATATATTAAAGGAAAAGGAACAGACAGAAATAATGAGAGAACGAGAGCAGTTGACATAAAAGGGCAAGGATATCCGAAGAAATGCTGCATAGCGGCGGTTCCGGATCCAAAGAGGAAGTGGTTTTACACGGTCCCTCCGCAAACTGGGAAAAAAACCGTTGTCGCTCTGGAAAATAATTACCCGATCTAGAGTGTCTTGTGACGCCCCGAAAGGGGAAGAGGAAGATTTTTGCCCCAACCTCTATAAAAAAAAAAAAAAGGGTCAGTTTGGGTTAGTTTGGGTTTGGCAAAAAAATTTGATGTCGCCTTAGCGACATCATTTATCTATATGTTCTGGGTTAGATTGGGTCAGTTTGGGTTAGATTGGGTCAGTTTGGCTTAGATTGGGTCAGTTTGGGTTAGTTTGGGTTTGGCAAAAAAATTTGATGTCGCCGTAGCGACATCATTTATCTATATGGTTTGGGTTAGATTGGGTCAGTTTGGGTTAGATTGGGTTAGTTTGGGTTAGACAAAAAAAATTGATGTCGCCTTAGCGACATCAATTATCTATATGGTTTGGGTTAGATTGGGTCAGTTTGGGTTAGTTTGGGTTTGGCAAAAAAATTTGATGTCGCCGTAGCGACATCATCTATCTATATGGTTTGGGTTAGATTGGGTCAGTTTGGGTTGGATTGGGTCAGTTTGGGTTAGTTTGGGTTTGGCAAAAAAATTTGATGTCGCCGTAGCGACATCATTTATCTATATGGTTTGGGTTAGATTGGGTCAGTTTGGGTTAGTTTGGGTTTGGCAAAAAAAAATTAGCGACATCATTTATCTATATGGTTTGGGTTAGATTGGGTCAGTTTGGGTTAGTTTGGGTTTGGCAAAAAAATTTGATGTCGCCGTAGCGACAACATTTATCTATATGGTTTGGGTTAAATTGGGTCAGTTTGGGTTAGATTGGGTCAGTTTTGGTTAGTTTGGGTTAGTTTGGCAAAAAAATTTGATTCTATTTATTGTGTAATTTTTTTATTGATATGCACTTTGTCTGGGTTTCTTCTTCATATTTGGTGAAAAGAGATGTCGCTAACGAGAACTTCTATGCTCTCTGTGGCTTAGTTTGGGTCAGTTTGGGTTTGGTAAAAAAATTTGATTTCGCCTTAGCGACATCATTTATCTATATGGTTTGGGTTAGATTGGGTCAGTTTGGGTTAGTTTGGGTTTGGCAAAAAAATTTGATGTCGCCTTAGCGACATCATTTATCTATATGGTTTGGGTTGGATTGGGTCAGTTTGGGTTAGTTTGGGTTTGGCAAAAAAAATTTAGCGACATCATTTATCTATATGGTTTGGGTTAGATTGGGTCAGTTTGGGTTAGTTTGGGTTTGGCAAAAAAATTTGATGTCGCCGTAGCGACATCATTTATCTATATGGTTTGGGTTAGATTGGGTCAGTTTGGGTTAGATTGGGTCAATTTGGGTTAGTTTGGGTTGGTTTGGGTTTGGCAAAAAAATTTGATGTCGCCTTAGCGACATCATTTATCTATATGGTTTGGGTTAGATTGAGTCAGTTTGGGTTAGATTGGGTCAGTTTGGGTTAGTTTGGGTTAGGCAAAAAAATTTGATGTCGCCGTGGCGACATCATTTATCTATATGGTTTGGGTTAGATTGGGTCAGTTTGGGTTAGATTGGGTTAGTTTGGGTTAGTTTAAACACCTGCAACGCATAAAGGAGGAGACCAAGGATACGGAACATGTAGCTTTTCACCATCTCAGAATGGTTCCCATACTGTACCTAAGGAAGATGATCGAAATTACGTACACAGGCACCGACACTCAAGCGACGAAATACACCACATCCAGAGCGACGCAAGGTGAGAAATTGACAGGAAAACCGGAAAGAAAATCGTACGCGTTGATAGTTGATAGCAAGGAGCATAACTATAAAAACACGGTAAATAATATCAAAAAGGCTCTAGAAAACATGCCCGAGAGGGATCAGGTGACCTCCATACGACAAACCAAAGACGGCAAGGTACTAGTAACCACAACGAAAGACGGTAACGCAATAAAGAGGATAGGAGATACCCTGAAACAGAAGATGACGAAAGAAAACACCTTTAGGGTGTTGGGGGACAAACCAGATACGGAAAGCGTCTTTATCAGATCCATGGACATCTCAGTTACCAAGGAAGAGATTGTAGAAGCCCTCAAGAAGACAATCGAAGGAAACCTACAGGCAGACTTATACAAGATAGGCGAGATAAGACCCAGCACCAGAGGGGGTATGAATATTGTTACGGTAACACTGAGCAAAGAACACGCGAAGAAGCTGGTAGAGACTAGGAGCATCCGAATCGGCATGTCAATCTGCAGAGTAGAGAAGCGTCACAATATAATAAAGTGCCAAAAATGCTAGTCTTATGAACATAAGACCGCACACTGCAATGGTCCAGACCGCAGGGAACTCTGTTTCAACTGTGGGAACGAGGGCCATAAAGCAAAAGAATGCAAGGAGAATCCAAAGTGCACTTTATGCAATGGGGAGCCACATAAACAAGGATCAGCAAAATGTATACCCTTTCGCAGAGCATTATCGATAACCCGTACGGCGTCCCGGAGAGAAGAAGAAAGGGGAGGAGAAGGAGAAGAATATAGACCAACCCAATACCATCAATCCCATGACTGTTAAAATATTGCAAATCAACAGCAATCGTAGCAGATACGTATACGATGTTGCCATGGCCTTTGCTGCAACCAGCAAATGCGATTTTATAACTATTAGCGAGCCAAACAAAAAATTATGCCAACCGCACAGGAACAAATACTACGACACACACAAGGACACGCTCATACTGAACAACAACCCGAGCAAACAAGTCATCCAACAATTCACAAGTGGTAGCTGCTACACTTGTGTCCAGACGGACGACATCACACTAATTAGCGTGTATATCAGCCCCAACTGTACTATGGCGATTTTCTGTAACCACCTTGACAACCTGGACATAGAAGTGAAACAACAAAAGATCAAGAATTCAGACCGTTTGATCATAGTAACTGGAGATTTCAATGCCAAACACTCTATATCGGGTGGCAATACCACAAACATAAGGGGAAAAGAAACCTTAGAATTCGCAATGACAAACAACTTGCTTATTATGAACGATGGCATCAACCCGACACTGATAAGGAAAACCGGAACTTCCTTTATAGACTTGACGTTCATCTCAGATGGCGATATACACTGTGCCCCAAGCTGGAGACTTCTCGACGACCCAGACGTAACAGAACACAAATTCATTCTAGTGTAGCTTCGACCAATCATCAAGACAAAACAGCGAACCAAATGGAAGAGAGGAGAATTTGACCCAAAAGAACTGAATGAAGCCTTCAAAAACGCCATGCAGACAAAGGAAGGAAAACCTGAGACAACTCCTGAAGAAATGATGCGAGTGATTAGGACTGCATACGAAAGAAGCGCCCCCAGAATCAAATGCGATGAGGACTACCGTATGCCATACTGGTGGACCCTGGACATTCAAAGAGCTATGCTACAAGCAAAGAAGACTAGAAGACGGTTTCAAAGGGCTAGAAACCAAGAGATAAGAACACAATACGAAGCGGAACACAAACAAGCCAAAAACAATCTTAGAAAACTCATTAAGAGAAGCAAGGCAAAGTGCTGGGAAGGCCTGTGTACCCGGCTGAACGATGACGTATTTGGCGATGGCTACCAAATTGTGAAAGCAAAACTGAAGGGCGCGACTCCGCACACGGAATTGACCATAGAGGAAAAAGAACATCTTTTCGAGGAGCTTTTCATCACGGAAAGGCCACGACACGCTGTACACGACAATATTACGAGGACACCTGAGACAGACCAAGACAGTTTTACAAAGGACGAGATAATCGCTGCATCCACACGCATAAAGCGAGGAAAGGCCCCCGGTCCAGATAACATTCCAGGCAGTGTCATTCGAGCTCTGATAGGCGAGCACCCCGAGATGTTTGGCAGATTATACACAAGGCTGCTACACAAGGCCGAATTCCCGGGAATATGGAAGAAAAGCAAACTGGTACTTGCACCTAAACCAAAGAAGACACCACAGGAACCGACGAAACACCGACCAATCTGTCTAATCGATGAAGCAGGAAAAGTATTCGAGTCGCTTATCAACAACAGGCTAACTGCTGAAATAGATAAAAATGGAGGTTTCCATAAAAACCAATTCGGCTTTGTAAGGGGAAAATCCACGACTAACGCCATGACATATATCCAGGAAAAGGTCCGAACCTGGCCCGGGGGATGGCACGCAATGATAATGCTCGATATTAAAAACGCCTTCAATACCGCCTCATGGACGAGAATTATCAAAAATATGAAAAAACTAAATATCAACTGCAAGCTGATTGAAATAATAAGATCTTACTTGGATGATAGGAAGGTGATTCTTTGCAAAGACTTTAGAAACCTGGCAGGATCAATGGAACAGGTCGCAGAAAGGAAGGTGGACACACCGGCTGATCAGCGACATAAGAAGATGGGTCGACAGGAAAGGTGGAGAGGTAAACTACCACATAACTGAGATCCTGACGGGACATGGGAGTTTCAAAGCCTATCTCAAAAGAATAGGGAAGACGAACGATACCACATGTGACCACTGTGGCGAGGAAGAGGACACGGCGGAACATACAATGTTCCACTGTCGCAGCTGGGACCATGAGCGGAGAAATTTGGAAGCAGACCTGGGAGGGAAGATAGAAGTTGGAAATCTGATCGAACAAATGACCAAATCTATAGAAAACTTCGCGAAGGTGGCGAAGTTCATGGAATTCGTCATAAAATCCAAACAGGAAGCTGAAAGAAGAAAAGAACGAGGAAATTCGACTGGACAACTAAAAAAAAAAAAAAAACCAGATGGACCAAACCGGCATCCCGTCTGAGGAAATGTCCAAATAGGACGGGTCCAGACGGCCTGTGGCAGGAGAGAGAGAGGAAGTGGGATGGCCGACACTTTTTGCCACCACTGGGTTTACACGGTCGGCCGTTAGAGCCAACCCGTTGTCGCTCTAGATATAACTTTTCCACTAGAGTGTCTTGCGACTCCCAGAATGGGACGAGGAAGATTTGCCTTTTAACCTCTCATATAAAAAAAAAAAAAAAGTTTGGGTTAGATTGGGTCAGTTTGGGTTAGTTTGGGTTAGTTTGGGTTTGACAAAAAAATTTGATGTAGCCTTAGCGACATCATTTATCTATATGGTTTGAGTTAGATTGGGTCAGTTTGGGTTAGATTGGGTCAGTTTGAGTTAGTTTGGGTTTGGCAAAAATATTTGATGTCGCCGTAGCGACATCATCTATCTATATGGTTTGGGTTAGATTGGGTCAGTTTGGGTTAGATTGGGTCAGTTTGGGTTAGTTTGGGTTTGGCAAAAAAAGAAAAAGAAGTCAAACAATGGCAAATCACCAAAATCGATTAAGGAGGATACATTGGAGAAAGTCTTCGGGATGATCTCGGGGCTCAGTAGAGAACTAAACGCCAACATTGAACAGAATACTAAAAAGGAAATAAAAGCCATAAATGCGAAACTGAAAAGCTACATGCAGTACTTAAAGACACGGTTGAAGAAGGATGGACTGGAGGCAAGCAGCCGTGTGCAAACTGCTCCAAGATAGAGCAGACAGAGAAGTCCGAGACCCTAACAATAATGGCTGAAGACACCATAGTCAAATGCGCAAACTGCCAAAAACTTGAAAGGAGGATCAAAGAACTGGAAGCGACACACACCGACACTCAGATTAGTCAGCTAAAGGAAGGTATCTCGTTTGAGGAATTTGCTGGCTTCGTGGAGCGTCCATGGGACCCAGCAGTCTTATCAAATGTAGAAATTCAAGAGGGTAACCCCCTCAACCTATATGCTAATTCAAAGCTGTGCTAGTTGAGGAAGATGACCGGAACATGGAAAAGGACATCCAGTACTTGTACAAGAAACGGTTCCCTGAACTGGCTGAGATGGCTGACGGCGATGTATTAGAGCAAACCTCACGCATAAGGAGCAAAAACACAAGTAGCACAGGCCAAAGTGTGCTCAAAGTTCTTAGATGCAAAGGAGAGGCCAATATCTGGAAACAAGCTGGCAAAATAAAAAACGAGCTGAAAGAGGATGAAGAGCTGGCACTCCACCACATCGCGGAAATGCCCCTGAAAAGGTTCCAAAAGCTACTACAGGCGGTATTTCAGGGAACTAGAAACAAAGTAGTAATATACACTACAAGGAAAAGACTCGAGGAAGAAGGACACAGCAACAAGAGGAGAAACAGGGGAAACAGCTACGCTATCATAGTGGGGAACCCTGGAAAGGAACAGCTAAAAGAAACGGTTGAAAAAATCAAGGACAAAATGACAGCCACAGGTCAATTAAACGCCATCAAAACACTGAGGACAAACAAGAATGGCGAACTGGTAATCACTGTGAATAGGGACCTCGACAAACTAGGAGAGGTCAAGGGAAACATTGAGAGTGCGCTAGGCAAGGAACAACTCAAAACCGTTAGCAGAATCAGAGACGAGACCATCATGTATATTCGTGGGATGGACATCACCGCCACCAAAGAGGATATACAAGAGGCCCTACGGAAAAGACTCAAGGACCTGAAGGAGGGAGATCTGTACATTGGCGAGCTCAGGCCGTACGCAACCTGCGGACAGGCCTGTGCCATAAAAATTGGAGGCTGTAGCATTTTGGAAATAATGCTACTGTTTTGTTTTGTCTTTTGCCACTTTTTGCTCTGCTTACCTTAGTTCAATCCAGTGAAATTAAATACAGCTCATTTATCATAAAACCTTCTTTAATCATATTAACTTTAAAGACAATTGCCATGTAGTCACTGGTCACTAATCACTTTTCATATTGATCATAGGCATCTTAATTAACTTCTTTCTTCCTGTTTTCCGGCACTGGCTGCAAAGAAACCATACATTTGATCGAAACTGAATCACATCACATAAATAATTATCCAATCTAGAATACCTACCTCATAGTTACGGCCGAGCATGGAACGAATATCTCTTGATGTCTTCTGTGAATTTGAAGGTCTAATTGACTAATTAACAGAACTTTTGTGCTCGTTCATTGCTATGTTGTTTTGGTTTCTAAAGTGAGGTTAGTGATTCAACTTGGCTGATCTCTACGTCTACATGTTGCCATATTTCCCTGGAGTTGTTCGGAGTAACAAGGTTGCAGAGCGAAAGGCATATTCTTCTGTTTGTTCAGCATAAATATTTCCTGTTCTTAAGTTGGTACTTGGTCTCTTGGTTAACATTTGATTCCCATTTCTAAGAGGGGATATTAGTACGATCTGGTACGATCCTTCCGATTCTTTCTTTTCCGAATCCGACCTCTGACTGGTAACCAGCTGGGGACTATTTGCACCTGTTGTCGATCAGGCCGTTATTATGGCGGCGATGCATTATCAAATTTATTGTTTCATTTATTATGATTAGGCCTTAAGGGCTATGGAGACCTTGTTGGGGGAGTCTTGATACCTTTTTTTGTGTGGTTTTTTTTACTTAAAGTCACGTTGTTGGATTAAAATAAGACCGACGCTATGTGGTCTCTATTTTCAACTATCTAATTTTAAGGAACTCTCTATGGCTCATAGAGAGTTTTTCCGGGAGATATTATTCTCACGTTTCGTTGGATCTGTCACCATCATTCATCTGTGGCACCCTTGGAAATAAGCTTCATCAAGCACAGCTGGAATTTTGCCCACTTGATAGCTGAGTATGACTGACACCCCTACCTGTTGTTTCATTGCTTGATGAGTACCAGTACAAGAGGTGTAACGATGCAGTGAGTTTATCCAACTTTAATTTTCATACATATTTGATTGATTTAATATTCTCAAAATTAATTATGTTCTCGATTTATTTTAAACTACTGATTTATCGTTATGTACAACTGTAGGGCAAAGGCCTAACGATTAATTCTCGTTTACCCAACTTGGGTGTTTGCGGCTGAAGATTCATGAATTTTCCCCGGCGCTTTTAATTATTATTAATATTTCGAGGTATGCGTTTATTGCCTTACACTACAGTTTTCTTTTGTAACGTTTTAAATTGAGTATTTTGTATTCCTAAAGGTACTGTTTCAGTTCGATAATTCTTTCGTCAACTCATTAAGCTAATTTCTTCTTTCATACCTTTCAACTTTTCTAATTTTTATTTTGAAATGTAACTAAATACCTAATTCTCGACTTAATTAGATCAATATCTGGTCTATAAATATTATTAGTTCATAAGATAATCCAACGACACACTCAATTTTATTTTTGTAAACATTCAAGCCCTCCTCCAAAACTTGGTTTCCCAAATAAACGTTTTTGTTTAACATAAGTATTTTTATTGGTTGATTTCCCCAAGCACAGTTTGAGAGTCTCCATAACATTTTGTATTTTCTTCATTGAGTCACAGTTAATGAAGTGGCGCCCTGATTTGTTTGGAATGCACGAAGGAACCCATGAACCCAGTTCTCCATTAATTGACTGCCGTAAGTATTAGTGGCCTTTGACAAAAAGGTGGCTATACAAATTTGGCGCCCAACGTGGGGCCCGAGAAATCTTTTGTGCATCTGAATAAATTGCTTCTAAATAAATTAAATTGCTTGGGTGGATCAATCAATGATACTAGGTTTTCAAAGGAAAAAATATCACTCAGTCTAAGTCTTTTAAATTTTAAAAACTTGCAATTTTATCAATCTTTTTCACTTTTTATATTTTCTACTTTCAAATAATTAAAAATGGCAGAAACTTTCAGACCAAATCACCTTTTGGATTATGAATTAGAATATGAGTTGAAAATCAGGTCCTATGTCACTACTAGGTCCGTTGCGGATAAGAGAAAAATGCTCAGCACTTTATTGTCTAAAGAGTCCAGCTCCCAAGTCTCTCATATTAGTAGGTCGATAGTTGATCAATTGAGTTTTGATTCGGAAAAGGTTGAAATTGATAAAACTGTCAAATCTATTTCTGACATTATTTCGGAATTTGAGGGTACTCCTCAAGACTCAACATTTATGAGAATGAAATCCCGACTATGTCACGTTTCCAATAGAATTCGTAGGTTGTCAGGACTTGAGGACGAAGCACTGTTGTATCAACAGGAAGCTATGGCTAGTTGTTTAGCGTTAGAGGGTGATTTATTTGAAAAAGCCTCATCTAAAGAAGCTGATGCAGCTAATATGTCATGTTCCACTTCATTCCAGCAACCTATTATTCATGTCGCAGCACCAGTTGTGAATTGTTCTGGGAATATTCCCGCTATAGGTGATTGGCAGGTGAAATTTAATGGGGATGGTAGAAACTTATATAACTTTCTAGAAAGAATCTCTGAACTGGCACAATCCAGAAAAGTAAAAGAGGAGGATTTATTTTTGTCTGCAGCTGAACTTTTTGTAGGGGACGCATTCATTTGGTACAAAAGTGTTAAGGGGTCTTCAGAAGACTGGCAATCTCTTGTTTCTCATTTAAAGAAAGATTTTCTCCACTCAGATATAGAGGATGATTTGTGGGAGCAAATTAAGCACCGTAAGCAAAAGCGCTCGGAATCTGTAGCTGTCTTCATTGCTCACATGCAAAATCTTTTTTCACGTTTATCTAGTAGGCCTGCAGAATTCACCAAAGTCAAGAATATTAAGAGAAATCTTCTTCCTGAGTATATTACCCAGCTTGCTTTAGCCGATATCAACTCTGTAGAGGAGTTATCAAAACTTTGTCGAAAGCTTGAGGAGGCGTCATATTTACGTAATAAAGGTAATGTTACCAACATCACTGAACTTTGTGACTTAGAGATACGATCTGCAGAAAATACAAACTCCCGAGAGCCATTCAATAATAATCCCTCTACCAGTCAAAATTCACAATCCCGTCCAAACTTTCAGGTGAAGAGAAATTCCAGGTATTCCAATCCGAGTAGGTTTCCTAATAATGGTTCTTCTTTTAATCCTCATTCCTCTCAAAGAAGTGGTAATTCCAGACCTACCCCTAAAGAAATCAAGTGTTGGAATTGCGATATGCCAAATCATTCTTTTCATGATTGCCGGCTAAAGAGAACTTTATTTTGTTTCAAGTGTGGTCACAAAGGAGTCAAGTCCACTTCCTGTCCCAAGTGTCGAAAAAACTGAACTCTGTGCAATTTCGAGGCAATTGCACCAAGTCTCTACAAAAGCCCTCAGCAATATATTTCAGTCCCTCTGAGTGGAAGCAATGGTTGCAAGTTGTGTCCAATTTTTATAAAAAGTCTTTCACTGATGAACTATCTCCTCTTTTCATCCAAAAACCCTGTGACAATCGTCCTTATATTTCCGTAAAATTATTTGATACTGACATTTCAGTTTTGTTGGATTCTGGGGCGACAGCTTCTGTAGTAGGTCAAAAGGGTCTTGATATTCTGCAGCGTTTTAATTTTAAAATCTACCCTGCTTCTCTGAAAAGTATAAGTACAGCGGATGGTACCCCTAAATCAGTGGATGGATTGGTAGATCTCCCAATCATTATTGACAATACTTGTCAGGTTGTTACCGCGTTAGTAGTGCCTTCATTACCTCACCATTTTATATTTGGGTGTGACTTTGCTCGTCAGTTTAAACTATCAGTGAATTTTTTGAATAATTCTTGGCAAGTTTTCAGTGGACCAATGAATTCTTCTATAGAGGTACTCAATGGTTTTTCCTTTTCTAATTTTTCAAGTTTATGCTCTTTAGATGACCTTCCAGAATTTCGTAAAAGTCAGGCTAAAAAACTCATTTCTTCTTTTGATCAGATTGATAGTAAAGACCGTTTTGGCAGGACTGATAAATTAACCCTTACAATAGATACCGGTGATGCTAGGCCTTTCCATAAGCGTTCTTTTCCAATGTCACCCTACATGTTACAAATTCTCAATAAAGAGATCGATGAGATGTTGAGCTTAGGAGTCATAGAACCGTGTCAAAGCCCATGGTCTTCACCAGTACTTCTTGTCAAAAAATCGAATGGAGAGTTTAGATTGTGTTTTGATGGTCGAGCCCTAAATGAGGTGACCAAGTATGATTCTTATTGCCTTCCTAATATTGACAGAATTTTAACTTCCTTAAGAAATGCTAAATTTATATCTTCCATTGATTTACGAAAGGCTTTTTGGCAAATTCCCTTGGATGAATCTTCGAAAGATAAAACTTCCTTTAATATACCAGGTCGAGGTTCTTTCAGATTTCACGTCGTTCCATTTGGACTATGTAATGCTGCTCAGACCCAGCAAAGGCTAGTCGATGCTATCTTTGGTCCCAAATATGAACCTTTTGTGTTCACATATCTTGACGATATTTTGATTTGCAGCCCTGATTTTGATCATCATGTAAAACTTCTTGATGAAGTGAGGAATAAATTGAAGGAGGCTAACTTGACAATCAATTAAGAAAAGTGTGAATTCTTCAAAACCACTTTAAAATTTTTAGGCTATATTGTTGGTTCAAACAGCCTCCGTACAGACCCTGATAAGGTTGCTGCAATGATCAATTATCCTCGTCCTAAAACCGCTACTGAAGTGAAAAGATTCATTGGTCTATGCTCCTGGTACAGACGTTTTATAAAAGACTTTTCCACTCTAGTGTCACCAATAAATGATTTACTGAAAGGCCGTAAGAAATCTCAATCTATAACTTGGACAGAGTCTGCCGAATCTTCTTTTCTTGAAATTAAAAAGTTATTAGTTAGTGCCCCTATTTTATCGCAGCCTGATTTTTCTAAACCTTTTGTTATACAGTCTGATGCTAGTAACACTGGTCTTGGTGGTTGCCTCACTCAGGAATTTGATGGTGAGGAAAAGGTCATCGCTTATGCAAGCAGATCACTTTCAAAAACGGAAAGAAACTACTCTGTCATAGAACGGGAATGCCTGGCGGTTTTATTTTGTTTAGAAAGATTCAGAATGTGGATTGAGGGAGCTCCGAAATTCAAAGTTATTACTGATTGTTACTCACTTCTTTGGCTCAATAATTTGAAAAATCCTACTGGAAAGTTAGCTCGTTGGGTTGTTCGTTTAAGACAACACCATTTTGATTTTGAGCACCGTAAGGGTGTCGATAATGTTATTCCTGATGCCTTATCTCGAATTCACGGTGACGAAAGTACCCCTGGAAATTCTGGTCTACCTAATATCTCTCTTCTTAATCCTTTTAATATTGATATCGATCGCATTGATAAGTGGTATGGTGATTTAAGAGAAAAAATTGTTGCCTCCCCAGACAGTTATCCTCAGTGGAAAGTAGAGTCAGAATTTATCTATAAATTTGTTCCACACACTCTTCCCCCAAATCAGAATCTCCCAGAATGGAAATTAGTAGTTCCTTCCCCACAATATGATGAAGTTATCATTCATTGTCACACTCCACCCACATCCGGACATTTTGGCTTTTACAAGACACTCAGCCGGATACAAGAATATTACTATTGGCCCAAAATGAGAAAATACGTTCTTAAATTCATCAAAGCCTGTTTAGTGTGTGGTGCTCAAAAGTCTCCCAATACTGCAAGAATGGGTCTTATGGGTAAAGAAAAAATCATAGATTCCCCTTTTCAATGTATTGCCATCGATTTTGTAGGTCCATTTCCCCGTTCAAAGCGAGGTTATAAGTGGCTTTTTGTCATAGAGGATTGGTTTTCGAAATATACCCTTTTGTATCCACTAAGAGATTCTAAGACACCTCAGGTTGAGAAGATATTGGAGAATAATGTTTTTCTGTGTTTTGGCTGCCCACAAATTCTGATCTGCGACAATGGCCCTCAGTTTATTTCAAAAAGTTTTAACAATCTCTGTAAGAAATATCATATTAAAGTCTGGCATAATGCGGTTTATTCTGCTCAATGTAACTTTGTGGAACGAAATAATCGAACTATAGGTACTGCTATCAGGAGTTATACTACTGATCATTCTGATTGGGACAAAGAGTTATCATCAATTCAATTTGCGATTAATTCATCTAAGAATGAAGTCACTCATTTTACCCCTTCCTATCTTGTTTATGGTAGGCATGTTCCCCTTTCTGGTAGTTTCTATTCAGATCCTGATTTGAGGGATAATGAAGATTTGGAAATTACCCCAGGTGATAGGGATTCGTATGCTTCACATTTGAGTCATCTCAAAGATATTTTCGTAGGTGTAAGGAAGAGACTTCATGCCGCTTATGAAAGAAACTCTAAGTCTTACAATCTTAGGAAGAGAGAATTTTCGTTCAAGGTGGGTGACTATGTTTGGAGAAGAAACTACGTTTTGTCAAATGCTGCCAATCAATTTTCTGCGAAATTAGCCCCTAAGTATACGCTGTCAGTTGTTCATAGGAAATTGTCGAATCTAGTTTATGATTTAAAAAATGTTAATGGTTCAAAAGCTGGAAAATGGCATATAAAGGACCTTAAGGCTTATTCTGGTGTCGATGAGGATGCTTCCTGTGATGTGGAAGATTCTGAGTGATTTTGGTTCTTTTTTTGAACTATTTTATTTCTAGTTTATAGTTGGTACAATAAGGAATTTTGGTAATCTTATTGATAGATTAGTCCCTTCATAATATGATCTAAATTTCCCTGTAACCCTGCTTCAATTTCATACCGGTCCCTGAATTGAATAAAATTTCTAATTTTCCCTGAATTGAATAAAATTTCTAATTTTCCCTGAATTGAATAAAATTTCTAAATCTCCCTGAATTATGTAAATAATTTCCCTGTAGGATACAGGCTTCATGATTCCTTTTTTTTTGTGATTAGACGGATTTCTAATTTTCTTGGTCAAGACCCACACTTTTAAGTAACTTACCCAATTGTGACTGATACCCGATTTTGACTTCCCTAATTTGTCCCTTTCAAAAGGCGTATGATACACGTAGATATCAAATCCAAGTATTTTGAATTAGAATTCTTATCGTCAAATCATTACAAACTTCATGAATAGTTTAATAGTAGGTCTTATAGAATTTTTTTGTTTCTTTGAAAAATATACTATCGAGATAGTCTATTTTTTTATCTGGACGGGGGTAGTGTAGCATTTTGGAAATAATGCTACTGTTTTGTTTTGTCATTTGCCACTTTTTGCTCTGCTTACCTTAGTTCAATCCAGTGAAATTAAATACAGCTCATTTATCATAAAACCTTCTTTAATCATATTAACTTTAAAGACAATTGCCATGTAGTCACTGGTCACTAATCACTTTTCATATTGATCATAGGCATCTTAATTAACTTCTTTCTTCCTGTTTTCCGGCACTGGCTGCAAAGAAACCATACATTTGATCTTTTTGCTAAGTCGAAACTGAATCACATCACATAAATAATTATCCAATCTAGAATACCTACCTCATAGTTACGGCCGAGCATGGAACGAATATCTCTTGATGTCTTCTGTGAATTTGAAGGTCTAATTGACTAATTAACAGAACTTTTGTGCTCGTTCATTGCTATGTTGTTTTGGTTTCTAAAGTGAGGTTAGTGATTCAACTTGGCTGATCTCTACGTCTACATGTTGCCATATTTCCCTGGAGTTGTTCGGAGTAACAAGGTTGCAGAGCGAAAGGCATATTCTTCTGTTTGTTCAGCATAAATATTTCCTGTTCTTAAGTTGGTACTTGGTCTCTTGGTTGACATTTGATTCCCATTTCTAAGAGGGGATATTAGTACGATCTGGTACGATCCTTCCGATTCTTTCTTTTCCGAATCTGACCTCTGACTGGTAACCAGCTGGGGACTATTTGCACCTGTTGTCGATCAGGCCGTTATTATGGCGGCGATGCATTATCAAATTTATTGTTTCATTTATTATGATTAGGCCTTAAGGGCTATGGAGACCTTGTTGGGGGAGTCTTGATACCTTTTTTTGTGTGGTTTTTTTTACTTAAAGTCACGTTGTTGGATTAAAATAAGACCGACGCTATGTGGTCTCTATTTTCAACTATCTAATTTTAAGGAACTCTCTATGGCTCATAGAGAGTTTTTCCGGGAGATATTATTCTCACGTTTCGTTGGATCTGTCACCATCATTCATCTGTGGCACCCTTGGAAATAAGCTTCATCAAGCACAGCTGGAATTTTGCCCACTTGATAGCTGAGTATGACTGACACCCCTACCTGTTGTTTCATTGCTTGATGAGTACCAGTACAAGAGGTGTAACGATGCAGTGAGTTTATCCAACTTTAATTTTCATACATATTTGATTGATTTAATATTCTCAAAATTAATTATGTTCTCGATTTATTTTAAACTACTGATTTATCGTTATGTACAACTGTAGGGCAAAGGCCTAACGATTAATTCTCGTTTACCCAACTTGGGTGTTTGCGGCTGAAGATTCATGAATTTTCCCCGGCGCTTTTAATTATTATTAATATTTCGAGGTATGCGTTTATTGCCTTACACTACAGTTTTCTTTTGTAACGTTTTAAATTGAGTATTTTGTATTCCTAAAGGTACTGTTTCAGTTCGATAATTCTTTCGTCAACTCATTAAGCTAATTTCTTCTTTCATACCTTTCAACTTTTCTAATTTTTATTTTGAAATGTAACTAAATACCTAATTCTCGACTTAATTAGATCAATATCTGGTCTATAAATATTATTAGTTCATAAGATAATCCAACGACACACTCAATTTTATTTTTGTAAACATTCAAGCCCTCCTCCAAAACTTGGTTTCCCAAATAAACGTTTTTGTTTAACATAAGTATTTTTATTGGTTGATTTCCCCAAGCACAGTTTGAGAGTCTCCATAACATTTTGTATTTTCTTCATTGAGTCACAGTTAATGAAGTGGCGCCCTGATTTGTTTGGAATGCACGAGGGAACCCATGAACCCAGTTCTCCATTAATTGACTGCCGTAAGTATTAGTGGCCTTTGACAAAAAGGTGGCTATAAGGCGACCTGGCAGATGAGCTCCAAAAGAACCCGGAAATGAGGATAGGACTCTGCTGCTGCAGGTTAGAGAGACAGATCTCTCTCGGGAAGTGCCAGAGGTGCTGGGAGTTTGGACACCACGCAAGAACGTGCAATGGCCCAGACCGTTCCAAAAACTGCTACAGGTGCGGTAATGAAGGTCACTCTGCCAGGGGGTGCAGTGAAAAAGAGTACTGCGTATTATGCAAAGCAGCAGACTACAGAACTGGCACAGGAAAATGCGTTGCGTTCAAGGAGGCGCTAAATAGGAAGAAGATTCTGGAAAGAACGGGAGGTAGAAGAAGGTCCAGGCTAGCCACAACAGGACCCGAGCTAGAAATAGATCCTAGCCAGCAGAGTTCCAAAACAACTGATGGCCCTCAAAATCCTTCAGATTAATGCTAACAGAAGCGCCCACGTCCACGACGTAGCCACGGCCTGGGCAGCTAAGGAGAAGTGTGACTTCATACATATTAGTGAACCAAATAAGAAAAGATGCAAATTACACAGAAATGCATACCACAACAGCATCAAGGACGTCCAGATCATCAACAACAATCCGAAGCGACACAAAATAAAAAATTCCACCAGCGGCAGCTGCTTCGTAAGCGTTCGGACCGAAACATTTTCGTTCTTCAGCGTTTACATCAGCCCAAACATCCCCCTAGATACTTTCGTTTGCCATATAGAGAACCTGGACCTAGAGGTGAAGAGACAAGTATCCACTGGCCTTTCGAAGCACCAAATAATAACTGGAGACTTCAACGCCAAGCATTTCGCATGGGGAGGAAGTGTTTCCAACAGACGCGGTATGGAAATCCTGGAATTTGCTGCTGGAAACAGCTTGATTTATCTTAATGATGGCCTCAAGCCCACCTTGGTGAGGAAGTCAGGATTCTCATATATAGATTTGGCCCTAGTATCGGAAAACTGCATGCGCCTGGCTCCAAAATGGCATGTCTTCGACGACCCTGACGTCACCGAGCATAAATTCATCCTCCTGGAACTCCAGGGAGCCACAGCGTCACCCGACAAAAGAAAACTGAAGAGGGGCGAGACAGATCCGGAAAAGTTAACTACAGCCTTCGAAAGGGCCCTACAAGCAAACCCAACTCAAATCAAAAACTCTGTCGGAGCAATGATGAAGGCAATCAGGAAAGCATTTGAGGCGAGTACCCCAATGGTAAAGTGCACCGAAGACTATAGGCTTCCATACTGGTGGACCAATGAGACGCAGAAGCTCATAATGGAGGTCAGGAAAGCGAGGAGAAGGTACCAAAGGGCGACGGACCTTGAAATAAGAACTGAGAGGAAAACGGAATACAGACTAGCCAGGAAAAATCTACGTAGCCAGATCCGCAAAAGCAAAGCGAAATGCTGGGACACCCTCTGCGAGAGCCTGAACAACGATGTCTTCGGGGATGGATATCGCATCATTAAGCAGCAAATGCAGTACTCCCCGCCACATGTCGAGATAACAACAGAAGAGAAAGAAGAGCTGTTCGAAAACCTATTTATACATGCGAAACCTCCCTCCATAACTGAACTACTAACTGGACTGACGCTCCCCAGCACTGAGAGTTTCACGGTTGACGAGATCCTGGCAGCATCCGCCCGCATAAAATCAGGAAAGGCCCCAGGGCCGGATAACATCCCGGGATCTGCTATTAGGGATATAATCCGGAGCGATCCAGAAACTTTCGTCTGTTTTTTCAACAAACTGCTCCAAGACGGTGCTTTTCCAAGCATATGGAAGAGGAGCAAACTGATCCTGGTCCCCAAACCCAAGAAAGCGCCAACAGAACAGACCAAGTTTAGACCAATATGTCTAATTGATGAGATGGGCAAAGTAAACGAATCTCTTATCAATAATAGACTACTAAAGGAGATAAATGATGAACAAGGAGGCTTCCATAATAATCAGTATGGCTTCGTGAGAGGCAAATCAACCACTCACGCAATGATGCACATTCAAGAGTCTGTTCGAGCCATACCTGGTGGCTGGCACGCGATGGTCATGATTGACATTGAAAATGCATTCAACACCGCATCATGGGACCTAATCATGAGAAACCTGCTTCATCTCCAAATCGACCCAACGATGACAAAAACAATAGGCTCGTACCTTAGCAACAGGAAGGTCATCATCTCTAAGGACAGGGAGAGAGACGTCTTCGGAGGAGTCCCACAGGGCTCGGTGCTCGGACCAACACTGTGGAACGTCCTGTACGACGGACTGCTCCGAATGCAGGTGCCGGAGGGCGCAGAGCTTATTTGCTACGCAGACGACCTGGCCATCCTTACAACAGAAGGATCGGAGCGAGACATGGTCGCGACGACAAATAGGACCCTGGAAATGGTAAGCGCCTGGATGGCAGAGAACAAGCTGGAACTGGCCCACGATAAAACCCTAGCAATATTGCTCAGCTACAAATGGAAGGTGGAGCATATTACCTTTACCCTGGATGGTAGAAACATAACCCCATGCAGCCACGCCAAATACTTGGGCTTCACACTGGACAGGGGACTCACCATGACGTCCCACGCACGAGAGGCATGCACAAAGGCTGCCAAATCCTTAAAGGCTCTTAGCATCCTGATGCCAAACATAAGAGGCCCTGCGCCATGCAAGAGACGAGCAATTGCCCTCGCCACGCACTCCATCATATTGTATGGAGCGCCGGCGTGGTCAGTGGCTCCTGCGCACTTCGCATCTGCCAGAGGAGAACTGTCGAAGACTGAACGTATACTCGCAATAAAAACCTGCTCGGCATATAGGACGGTGTCGACAGATGCCGCCCTCCTTCTTTCGGGAATGATCCCGCTGCACCTACTTGCGCAGGAACGAACCAGGCTCTTCGAACACCCGACAACTAACAACGAAATAAAGAACCAAGAAAGACGGAAGACAATACAATACTGGCAAGAAGAATGGGCAAACTCCTCTAAGGGCAGATGGACGTACGAACTCATCCCGGACATTACCAGATGGATCGACAGAAGACACGGACAGACCAATTACTACACGACCCAGATTCTAACTGGACATGGCAGCTTCGCGGCATACCTAAAAACAATTGGCAAAAGGGCAGAAGATATCTGCACTCACTGCAACTCCGATATCGACACGGAGGAACATACCATGTTCCACTGCCCTAGGTGGTCGCGCGAGAGAGCCACCCTAGAACTAGAACTCAACACCAAACTAAACAGACAAAATCTCATCACCCTATTGACCGAGAACAAACAGAATTACTCAAAAATCAACGCTTACATAGCCGACATAATGTCGACAAAGGAGAACGATGAGAGAAAAGCGCAACAGACGCATACACACCTGGACTAGACTAGACCATACCGACACCTCGTCTGAGGAGATGTCCTACAGGACGGGTCCAGACGAAGTGTGGCCGGGAAAGAACACGGAGGAGTTTAGTGGGTAGGGGGTCTTACCCGAGTCCCACACCCTTGGGTGCCTTGTGCGTCCCAAGGTACTGGGTGCATATGCGTCCCAGGTAAATAGTGCGTAAATTGTCATTCTCCGTCGTGTAAAAAAAAAAAAGTTTGGGTTAGTTTGGGTTTGGCAAAAAAATTTGATGTCGCCGTAGCGACATCATTTATCTATATGGTTTGGGTTAGATTGGGTCAGTTTGGGTTAGATTGGGTCAGTTTGGGTTAGATTGGGTCAGTTTGGGTTAGTTTGGGTTAGTTTGGGTTTGGCAAAAAAATTTGATGTCGCCCTAGGGACATCATTTATCTATATGGTTTGGGTTAGATTGGGTCAGTTTGGGTTAGATTGGGTCAGTTTGGGTTAGTTTGGGTTAGTTTGGGTTTGGCAAAAAAATTTGATGTCGCCGTAGCGACATCATTTATCTATATGGTTTGGGTTAGATTGGGTCAGTTTGGGTTAGATTGGGTCAGTTTTGGTTAGTTTGGGTTTGGCAAAAAAATCTGATGTCGCCTTAGCGACATCATTTATCTATATGGTTTGGGTTAGATTGGGTTAGTTTGTCTGTTTTATTGTAGAAGGTAAAGGAACAGTTGTTCAAATTGATGAATCAGTTTTAACACGGAGGAAGTATCATAGAGGTCGCTTGGTGAGGGAACAGTGGATTGTGGGGATTTATGACACCGGAGCAAAACGAGGCCTCATCGTTTATGTGAATAACCGACGAGCAGATACGTTGGAGGCGGTTATTTCGAAGCATTTCCTTCCTGGCTCTCATATTTGCACAGATTGTTGGAAAGGATATAGGAGGTTGAAAATTTTGGGTGGTGTGTCTCCATATATACATTCAACAGTGAACCATTCACAAAACTTTGTGGATCCTGTAACAGGTGTCTGTACTAATGGGATTGAGGGATTTTGGTCCTGCTTTAAGCAGTACCTCCGACGACTCACTCACCTATGCTACCACAGTATGTTGATCAGTTTATGTGGAAGCAGGTATATGGAGGCACAGCACCCGAGAGATTTTCAAATATAATTCGTCATATTGGCCAGAGATATGTTTTCCATTAGTGCATTTTTTGTAAATATAATAAGTAAATATAATAATAAGTCAATTTTTCACCTGTATGTCACTGAGTATCTACATAACTATATTATTATTTATCGAAATATTGTATAATTATTTGATTTTTTGAGTATCTATATTATTTAAGAACGTTTTTTCTAGTTATAATAACTGTTTCATGTTTTCAGAATATATTTTCTAAATTTGTTGTATTTATTTTCAGTTTGGCAACAGTGTACGATAGTACCAGTAATTTTATAGATTTGGGGAGTTTTCGCATTACACATTTGTTGACTTTAACCTTATTTCAGTAACTTTTGAAATTGATTTTTTCGTCCAAACATGCTTTTTCCAAAAATTTTTTGGGCGTGATGCGATCTTTATGATCTAATCTTCCGGTGAAGACAAAGAAAAATGCGAAATTCGGACATACCCCAAGTGCTCCGGACCCAAAAGCAAAAAATGTTGTATCAATCACGCCTTTATGAAGGTTAGATCTGCTGATAATTTTAGCAACAGAATATTGATTTGATAAGAATGTTTTTTCTAGTCACGTTTTTTAATAAAATGAAACAGTGATATCGATTATTCTAGTATGAAACCAATATAAGAATTATTTTTTTGTTGTGTCTGGTTTTAGTTAGTTTGGGTTAGTTTGTGCCAGTTTCAATAGATGTCGCGTGAGCTACATCTCAGTAAGACACAACTTCTTGAATAGTTTTGGATTTTGATCTAGTTTTTGTAAATAAGGTGTGACGATTGTGACAGTTGAACGTGATTTTCAAGGAGTTTTCGCATTGACAGTATTGAAAATCGTGATATTTTAGACTTTTGAAATGCTGTTTTTTTTCAAAACCTCATATTCCATAATTCTTTTTGTTTCAATGTCTTTTTTACACTATATTCCATCTATTGTTTGAAAAAAAAGTTGCAAATTCGAGGGGTCCTAATCTAATATGTACCAGACCCAAAATAATTGTTTACTTAAATCCGTTTCCGTCTGTTCGTGTTGGATAATAATGCATGAATCAAAGAAGGAGTCGTCCTGATGGTTTCGTCATTTGGTGTTTTGGTACGATGTTTCACATTCTGCATCGTTTCAAGGGCGATGAATTTAGCGGCTGTTTTTTGAAAATTAGTCTTGGGGCGAACTGATTAAATTATACGGAGGTTTAAATCATTGTCATAAATAAAAATTGAGAAATATGAAATACTAGGGATAAAACGGGGCTAGACATGTTTGTCTTCAAAAACACCTCTTGCGGGGTATCATAATATGAAAAAAAAATTGGTTATTGCTAATAAATGATGCGATGTTGAAATATGTAAAACAGAATTAGGGTCGTAGTATAAGGAAAAAGAGGGGCTACAATAGTACAATACTGATTTCACAGTATATACAATGTGTCTTTTCTACAATACACTCAACCTTGGACTTAACTCGGACTAACTTTTTTTATAATATGGGATCTACGAAACAAGGTTATTTTTTATGAAAAGTTCTGCTGTAAAAAAATGATTCCCAATAAAAAATATAATTCAAACGTACAGGGAGCTTAAAATTTAGATCAACAATTGAAACAAATTAAAACAAAAAAAATATTAAATTATTTGGTATTAATTTTGATTTTCAATAAGTTTCTCAGACATATTTTTATATAAAATTATAAATAGGTAAGTGTACTATGATTTTTTAAATTTAGAGCTCCCTGTACAGTCGAATCATATTTTTCCATTAGGGATCTCGTTTTTCAATCCACAGGACTTTTCATGAATGTTTTTTCTGTAAAACCCATAAATACTCAAAAATCCTTGTTTGTAACGCAGTTCGTAGATATACTGTTTAAACATTGCTTCAAATACTATTTTCATAGAGCTAGCTATTCATAAAAAACATCCGAGCTCAAAAAGAGTTGGTCCACCCTTCGGGGCACTATAGTTATATTAATGATATTTGGACAAGCCAATCTAGAGATATCTTAGTTCAAATTATAAATTTACATTACAGGTATCAACCTCTCACAGTATCGATACGTCAAATTTATAAAACATAAAAACAGTTGTACTATTTCATTTCCATGGCTTTTTTGAAACCATTATGAAACTTGCAACAATTTCTCATAAACGGTGGTGCTTTATTGATCTTAAATATTGTGTGACGTTGCTTCTATCATTAAGACGCAACTTTGAAACTCCCTGCATAACATTGAAATTTTAGATTTAGATTCTTTATTCCCTCGTTATTCCTCAAATACGAAATAAAAAAAAAATTTTTGCTCATGAGATTTCTATAGTGCGTTCAATTTATCTTGATAACCAGTTGATTGGCTGTAAAATTTATTATTTGAGCGTAATAGTGCAATTAAAAAACGAAGTTTAGTTTGCTTAGTCAAAAATGGTATAAACTGTTAAATGTAAAAATTATTGACATAACTTACTTTATTTTTTAATAAAAAGAGGGGTCGAGTGATAGCTTAATTGAAAGGTCTTCTTGCACTGATACTCACCAAGTTGAAGTGGTTATGGCTTATGGTTGATTAGCTATTAACTCGAAAGCAAAATTTTCTTCAAGATTTTAACAAACTATCAACGGAGACGATGGCAGCGGCTTCAAATTTATAGTTATTTTCAGGGCAAAAATACGTTTAAATTGAGCTAGCACTCGACCCACTTTTCAATTATGAGAAAAGTGAGTTATATCAATAATTTTAATGTGTAGTTTAAAAAAAATTGTATAAATGGCATGAGTTATATCATCATCCCTCATGTATTTTGCTTGTTTCAGCGTAATCATCATAGCCTTGCGATTCAGCATTTCAATTGTACAAAACTACTTGCTGGACGCAGTTCGAGCTCAGTTCGAGCAAATTCGTAATAACTATTAATCATATAATCACAACAAATATTGTAACCATAATTTTAAGAAAATAAATGTTTTTAAAAACATAGTTTCCATTAGAGAAACTATAACTGGCGCAGTCGGTACCGGATAAAATCAATAAGTATCGAACTTATTGATCAGCTCCAACCCCTCGTTTTCGCTCAAAAATCGGCGGAAAAACTTCGAAACGGATTGAACACATCACGTGAACAGTACAAGGATAGTTTGGACATTCTACCAAATCGAGAACTACTCTCTATTCTTTAGACATAGTGACTATTAGTGTTAAGTGAAAAATAAGTGGAAATGAAGAAAGAAATCACTTTCATGTAAGTAAAGTGCAAGTTGCTCATATTATGTCCGATGACTTTGATAATTTGTCTGAATTATTTGACAAAGTAAAGATTGATACTGGCTCGAACTCCGATTCTACTGGTGAATCGTCTAATACTGGATTTAATATCTCAATCGATGAGAAAACTCTTGCAGAAAATCTTTAAACAATAAAAAATATTCAAGAATTGATTTTCAAAAATTCTTCACAAATAGAAGAAATATCTAATTCTAATCAAGAAAGAATTATGGCGGCACAATTCAAACCTGAGTATCTAAATTACGTTCCTCAGTTTGATGGAAATCCATCAGAATTGAACAGATTCTTGTCAACATGCAAACTATTGATTGACACTTTTTATGATGCTGAAAATGTAAATAATTTTCAAAATGTGTATCTAATCAATTGTCTGATAGGAAAATTATCAGGAAACGCGAAATTAGTCATAAACGTTCAAAATGTAACAACTTGGGAAGAATTAAAATTAGCTCTTTCAAGAAACTTTGCGGATAGACGTGACGAAGCTTGTTTAAACAGAGATCTGGTAATGATGAGACAAAACTCTAATGAATCCCCCCAGAATTTCTATGATAGAATTTTGAAAATTTTAAATCTCCTTTGTAGTTACGTAGATAATCATGAAGTTGGAGCATCAGCTCTTCTTAAAAGAACAATGTACCAAAAACTGGCATTAAATACCTATCTAGCTGGCTTAAAAGAACCATTAGGTAATACAATTCGTTGTATGAGACCGGTTGATTTAGCTGAAGCTATTCAACTTGTTCTACAGGAAAATAACGTAAGATATTTTCAAAATAATATGAATCTTTCTGTAAATAAACCACATAATAATAATAATCACCATAATAACAACAAGGTATCCCATAATTTTAATCAACAATCTAGATATAATAATAATAATAATAATCCTAAATTTAATCCTTATTTTAATGGTTTTAATAATAATCATAGCTTTAATCCTAGTTTCCCTTCACAACCTATTCAATACAGATCTAATCCTGATTACAGGCAACCGAGATTCTTCACGAATGCACAAGTATTTGGAAATCCATCTAATAATCCACAACATAGACCTAATACAAACGTATTCAGGCCCAATCAAAATAAAAATTTGCCTAAACCAACACCAATGTCTGTATGTACTAGCAATAACTCAAGATTTAGTAATAATCTTAATAATAATCAACCTAGATTTAACAACAATTTCCGACCCAGAAATGGTCCCATTATAGAAGAAGTCTATAATACTGAGTTAGACCCAACTTCCGAGACATTTTCCTCCTCCTCTTTAAATGAACCACAATTGTTTCAAAACTCTGAATTGTTTTTACAACAAGATTCTAATAGGGAATATGACCCTATTACTAATCAATATGAAAATTATGAACCTTACTTTATCCAAGATCAATATCTTGAATCCCCTCATACTTCAAATTTTCAACAGGACAACACCCAAGACGACAATACGTAATAAGTCCTGAACCTCCAATAATTTCTTTAAATACGACTAACACAAGCGAGTTATCATACATTACTTTCCCCGAAAATAACTTGAAATTTTTAATTGACTCTGGATCCACCAAGTCATTTATTAATCCCGAACTAGCACAAAAATATTACCCAAAGTGCATCTTCCATGACCCATTTGTTGTTAGCACAGTCTTCCAGAAGAGTGCTCATAAATTCAGTTCATTAATCCCTGCTTCAAAGATATTTAACCTTTCATCTGATCAGAACTTAAAGTTCTACCTGTTCAAATTCCACAATATCTTTGATGGCCTCATAGGCCTTGACAATTTGAAAATTCTTCAAGCCCACCTCAATTTCGATAAAGGTTATCTTATCACCCCTTATTCAAAAATAAAACTTCAATTTCATAAAACTCAAACCGAGCTGAATTGCATCACAATTGAACCTCGAATGGAACAAATCATAAAAATCAAAACTTCCATTAGAGATGGTGAAATTATAATTCCACACCAAAAACTCCATAATTGTGAGATTCCTGAATGCTTAACCATAGCAAAAAATGGAGAAGCGATAACAACTATTCGTAATAATACTTGTCAAAAAATCACTCTTGATTTCTCTGAACCAATTAATGTTGAAGAATTTGATCAACAATCAATCGAATAAATTGACTTTAATCATATAGAAGATCAATCTGAACAACTCCTCGACCTTTCAAAATTACGAGTCGATCATCTTAATCAAGAAGAACGAACAGAAATACTCAAATTATGTCGAGAATATTCATCAATATTCTATAATGAACATTCACCATTGACATTTACAAACAAAATAAAACACCACATCAGAACAACAGATGAAATTCCCATATATACAAAGACGTATCGATATCCTCAAATACACAAAAAAGAAGTTGATAATCAAATTTCAAAAATGCTTGATCAGAAAATAATTAGGCCCTCGAACTCCCCATGGTCATCCCCGATATGGGTAGTCCCTAAAAAGTTAGATGCATCCAACAAACAAAAATGGCGAGTAGTCGTTGACTACCGGAAATTAAATGAAAAATCAATTGATGACAAATACCCTTTGCCAAATATTTCCGATCTGCTAGATAAATTAGGCAAGTGCCAATATTTTACCACTTTAGATTTGGCGTCGGGATTCCACCAAATTGAAATGAATGAAGCGGATATTCCTAAAACAGCCTTCAACACAGAAAACGGTCATTATGAGTACCTTCGTATGCCGTTTGGGCTAAAGAACGCCCCCGCTACATTTCAACGCGTAATGGACTCAATCCTCCGTGGTATAAAAAATGAAAAATGCTTAGTTTACCTTGATGATATAATCATCTTTTCTACATCGCTACAGGAACATTTAGAAAGTATAAGATCTGTATTTAATCGATTGAAAAATTCTAACTTCAAGATCCAACTGGATAAGAGCGAATTCTTACGTCATGAAGTTGCGTATTTAGGACATGTCGTAACACCCTCTGGTATTAGACCAAACCCTGATAAAATTATTGCAATTAAGAATTTTCCCATACCAAAGACAACGAAACAGTTAAAAGGATTTCTTGGACTTCTCGGTTATTACCGTAGATTTATTCACAATTTTGCCAACCTTACGAAACCATTAACAAAATGCTTGAAAAAAGGAGCAAAAATAGATCATAATTCCGAATTTGTAAATTGTTTTGAAACTTGTAAAAGTCTTCTGATCAACGAACCCATCCTTCAATACCCTGATTTTTCGAAACCTTTTAATTTAACAACAGATGCAAGTAATGTGGCCCTAGGAGCCGTATTATCACAAGGTCCTATAGGTCAAGATCTCCCTGTCGCATATGCATCCCGTACACTAAATGATAGTGAATGTAACTATTCTACTATTGAAAAAGAATGTTTAGGCCTTGTCTGGGCGACAAAGTACTTCCGACCGTACTTGTATGGTAGAAAGTTTAACATTATAACAGATCACAAGCCCCTTCAATGGCTTTTCTCATTGAAAGACCCTTCTTCCAAGCTACTTCGTTGGCGTATAAAACTGGAAGAATATGATTATAAAATCATATATAAAAAAGGCAAGCTTAATACAAATGCTGATGCATTATCGCGTATTGAGCTTCACATAAAAGAAACCCAAGAAAAATCTGAACTCGAAAAATATATTGAAGACTTCAATCAATCCTTAACGACCAATAAAACACCGACTATTGATAAAGATGCTATGGATCAATTATCCATGATAGCTCAACCAGATGAAGATCCTCCTAACTTACTAGATGATCAATTAAATGATCCAGTACCACCCGATGAACCTAATGACATTGATCAACCAGATGATGTAACAGCTCATTCTAATGCAACCCAAGATCCTATAGTTGGAATACCAATTATAGAAACAGCTGTTAATTTTGGTGCAAATCAAATAATATTACAACAAGTTTTCAATTCCCCGGCAAAACCGAAAATCAAAATTCTTTTTGAAAGAAAAAGAAGAATTACGGTCCAAATTTCCGAAAGTAATTTCATTAATGATATCCTATCTTTCATCAAAGAACTCGTGATACCCCGAAAACAATATTATCTGTATTTTGAAAACCCCGATATGTACGAACCCTTTTGTGAAGTTATAAGAACTCATTTCAAATGGCCATCCCTCGAATTTAAACGTTGCCTTAAAAAATTAATTGACGTAACGGATAAAAATGACATCAAAGACCTAATCCAAAATTACCATGAAAGTAAGACAAATCATCGCGGAATTGATGAAACTTATCAGCGCTTAAAAAATAAATATTATTGGCCTGAACTAAAAAATTCAATTCAAACATACATTAATGATTGTGAAATCTGTATACGTAGCAAGTATGAAAGGAACCCAGTAAAAATTCCAATGAACTTAACACCAACTGCCGTAAGACCATTTGAAATTGTACACCTTGACACGTATACCCTAGAACAAACCAAGTTCTTAACAATCATAGACAGCTTCTCGAAATATGCGCAAGCATATCCGCTAAAATCACTGATTTCAACAGAAATAGTAGATAACTTGTTATCATATTTTTCACACCATGGTATACCCAAACAAATTGTGTTAGATAACGGTACAGAATTTAAAAACTCAGTAGTTACTGAACTGCTAACCTTGCACAAAATCAAAATTCATTTTTGTTCTCCCCATCATCCAGAATCAAATGGTGTAGTCGAAAGATTACATTCAACACTTTCTGAACACATCCGTCCTCTAAATAACCAAGAATTTAGAAATACCCCGATTAGTAAGAAAATGATTTATGCAATACTGGCATATAATCACTCAATACATAGTGCTACTAAAATGAAACCTATCGATATAGTACGCGGACATATTACTGAAAATGACCCCTACAATTTAAATTTAGACCAAATTCTTTTGACTGACTATATAACAGCTCATAAAGAAAAGTCAAAATTAATGTATGAACAGATTAATAAAAGCCTAATTAATACAAAAGAAAAAGTTGTAGACAAAACTAATAAGAACAAAGACGACATTGAAATTTTTCAACCTGAACAATCGGTATTTCCAAAAAAACATCATAGACAGAAAAATGCTGATAAATTTGGTAAAAAAACTAAACTTATTAGTATTGACCCAAAACGAAAGACCGGAAAAACTCAAATTCATGAAAAAATTCATCTTTCTAACTTAAAAAGACCTCTCAAGAAGACATATGATTTTGAATAAGAATTTTCCTTTCCAGATTAATTATAATCTGCATTGGAAAATGCGAAGAGGACCAAATCAACTTAGAAAAACTGATAGACAACCCCGGACTATTACCATTAACATTAGGCTCAGCAAAACTGGAAGAATTTCAATTCACCTTACTCCACTATTATGACCTTAATCCCATTATTACTGAACTCAATAAATTGCATACTAGGATATTTAATATCAGCCAGATGCTACATAACAGTGACGATTATAACGTAGAGGCCAAGCCCTATATTAAAATAGTAATGTTGACTCAGGAAAGAGTAGAGACAAAAATAAAAGAAATCGTTCCTCATCCTAATAGAATTAAAGAGGTTTAATAAACGGTGTCGGTTCAATTTTTAAATCAATCACCGGAAATCTCGATGCTGCCAATGGCGAACGATTCGAAAAACTAATCAACGACCTACAAAGTAATCAAAGGAAATTAGCCTCTAATATTTTGAAAGAAAATTCAGTTTCCTTGAAACTAATTGAAAAATTTAATTCGACCATCAGTAAAATTAGCCACAACGAAAAAATTCTTGAGAATAAAATTAATCAAATAGGTCTCATAATTAGAAACCAAACTCAGAGAGAATATGTAAATCTAATCAAAGATACTCTGAATCAAATAATCAATCTTTATGAGATCATTGATTCAATACTACAAGATGTTGAAAATGCCATAACATTCAGTAAGTTGAGAATACTTCACCCAAGCATCATAAAGACTGAAGATCTGTATTTTGAGCTGACAAGAATTCAAAAATCTGTAGGTAGCAAGAAAATGCCCATAATTGTTTCAGTGAAGAATACACTTCTCTATGAAAAGATTATAAAAGTTGATAGTTTTATTTTGAATAATAAAATCACCTTCCTTTTACGAGTCCCAATAACACATCAAAATGACTTTCAGTACCTTCACCTCTATTCAGTACCAGTTTTTAAAGCAAGCCAATATCAATTTAAATCAATCCTTCCAAAAAATAAATATTTGATTAAAAATGACTTGCATTTTGCATTCCGTTCACATGAATGTACTAAAATTGAAAATAGCCACTTTTTGTGTGATCAAACTGAACTTCAGGAAATCAATTCCAATAGCCCATGTTCAGTCCAGCTGTTAGAAAGAATTAAAGAAACATCAAATTGCCAACAAATCAAGATCAGCGTCACCAAACCAATTATCAATCGGTTAGATTCTACGAATCAATGGATCCTGGTACTTCCAGAAGAAAAAGTTGTTTCCCTGAACTGTAAACACCAAGAAGCTCACATGAAACTATCCGGTACTTATTTAACCAAAGTACCAATAGACTGCAGAATCGTAATTGATGAGGATAATGTGATTATCAACCCCAATATTATGGCCAGTGAAAATCAACCTATATTATTCCCTGATGTGACCAACCCTGAATTGACGTTACCAATATTAAACTTGAGTACCCAAATTGAAGAAATCAAGTTGGATGACTTACATAAATTAAGGAACCAACTTAGAAGCGATCAACCATCATTGATCTTCGACCCAATCAATCATCTACCAAACATCTGGGACATCCTAATTTATGGATTACTCATTACAACCCTTATCTTCTATATCCATAAAAGAAGAAGGACAATTCTAGACTTGATGAAGAAACGAAAAGCTCCAGCCAATGAAGAAACAGCCCCAATCCAGATGAGCACCATTCAACTACCCCATTCTGTGTAGTTGAGTCTGCGAAGGGAGGAGTTATATCATCATCCCTCATGTATTTTGCTTGTTTCAGCGTAATCATCATAGCCTTGCGATTCAGCATTTCAATTGTACAAAACTACTTGCTGGACGCAGTTCGAGCTCAGTTCGAGCTAATTCGTAATAACTATTAATCATATTATCACAACAAATATTGTAACCATAATTTTAAGAAAATAAATGTTTTTAAAAACATAGTTTCCATTAGAGAAACTATAACTCATGGAATATCACGGAAAACACAACAAGTTATTTCTTTATTCGCTTAAAAAATTAATATTCTACAGCAAATCAAAATATTATTAAGTTAAATTTTTTCAAAACATACTTCACCATTTCTGAATCTAACTTTGAAAGCAAATTAGTCCACCAATAATATGTGTTAACTGTTAAAGCAACGTTCTTAATTACACTAAAATCAATCCTTTTGATTCTTTACAGACGATTATGAAGTTTACTGCGTGTAAGTTCACCAAACCTCAGCATAAAGAAACCAGAAGATATGGCAAACTATTTTAGGTTGCACTCCTGTCGAAGCCTTCAGCACTTCAACTAATATCCAAACCCAGGTTTTATTAATGGTGGAAACCCATCATCTGTAATAGCAGCTGCTCGTGAGACCGTCGAGGGTACCAATGGTAATATGAAATATAATTTTTTAAAGTCAAATATTTGAAAGACGTGTTTCAGGACTAACAGGAAAGCATGTGGCTGACTTATTGAAAACAGTTAGAGAACAAAATAATCAAATATTAGATTGGATTAGAAAACAAGACCGTGTTCGTAGCAATACATCTTTTGCTCTACCAGATAATATAGGAGTAGATTTACCTCTTAAATCAGAACAGCAGTTGCGAAAGTTGGAAGTTTACATTACTGATAAGGAGAATCGCCTCGCCTTGGTATGAATCAATTTTAGTGTGTCCCTTTCAAAAGTTTGTTATATGTTTCTTTTGCAGATATCATACTTCCCTGCTTTGGGAGGCAGAGACTTTACTGTCCACACCAACCACATTCTAAAATGCCTTTTTTCATATTCACTAGCCACTAATTTGAATTTTTATGGGAAGCGAGGTCAAAAGAAGGCCTTCAAAGATCTGGGGTTACGTGACGTTGTTATGGGTTCGTAATTTCTTTCATAGTTCTACACATTCATCAAATATACAATACTTTGCTTAAGAATATCATCATTATTCGAATGTCTATTAATTTTGGTCATAAAACCAATACCTATAACAAAAAACATACGGGCTTGCGTCCAATTATAAATTGACACACCCTAAACTTTTGTGTCTGTTGTATAGAGACAAATGATTTTTACGAAAGTTGTATGGTACAAAAGTTTTCATCTAAGTAATAAAATATGTATACAGGGCATTGCAGAAATGCGCTACAAGGATCAATGTATTTTTTTCTTATGGCATCAGAAAAAATACATTGATCCTTGTAGCGCCTTTCTGCAATGCCCTGTATACATATTTTATTACTTAGATAAAAACTATTGTTGTTAGTGTATTGTATTGTTAGCTAACAGAAAAGGTCTTTTTTCTGATTTCAAATATATATACATTGATGATATTTGGGTCTGCTATTTTCGAGATATCTTGATCGAAATTTTACATAAATTTCAAATAATTCTATGGTTTCCATGGATTTCTTGATACCTCTTTGAACTTTAGACCAGGATATATCAACGCCAAAATTATATGTAAATTGCATAGAAGCTTTAAAAAGGTATCAAGAAAACAGCAACATTATTTTCATTTCATGTATAATCTGAGCTAAGATGAATAGGTTGAAGGGGCGTCAATTTATAATGGAACCCCCTAAACGGAACCTAACTGAGTAATGATTTTATTTCTTAGGCGCTGTTAGAACAGTCTCACCTCAAATTTCTGAGAGAGATATAGAGGATAAGATTAAAATTTGGCTGAAGCATGCACCCGAGAAACTCAAGAGAGAGCGGCAAGTTAACCCGTAGGAAGAAGACAGTCGTTTGTGGCAGACAGTCATTACGGCGAGTGGCAGCATCAACTTTGGATTCATTTGAGACGCCACAGCTAAGTTCAAATATTTGTACTGAAAATCATGATCAAATTAGTGCAGTTAACGTGTCTCCTGATTCGTCAAATGAAAATGGAGATAGCAGTAATGACACCCAGTTTTTTCCTGAAAATGTAATCTTATATGACAAAAGCGACTACCTTCCAGAAAATGATGCAGTTCTTAAAAATGTGTCTTATAGCAGATCAATTTTTCAGCCAAGTAATTTACGTAAAGAATTATCCGATTGGGCAACAAATAGATATGTTGGACGTACCTGTAGTCACTCATCTCTTACACATAATACACCCGTACCATAATGATCTGCCCTTAGATAGTCGTACATTGTTACAAACCCCTAGGCATACTATAACAAAGTCTTTGTCAAACGTTGAATATTGCCATTTTGGGTTAATAAAAGGTTTAAGGCTTAAGTTAATATCCTCCAATAAAATCTCAAACGGCGACACTATAAATATTTCATTCAATATTGATGGTCTACCAGTTTTTCATAAAAGTCACAAATTCCATCTTTGGCCTATTTTAGCTCTGAACCTTTTGTTGTGGGCTCTTTCTTAGGAGATGGCAAACCTGATCCATTATCTGAGTATTTGGCAGATTTTTTAGATGAATTAGGTGCGTTCTTTTTACCTGAGGTCGGAAACTCACTTCAGTTATAGTGAGCTGAGATGGAGTGATGTGAGATGAGCATTAAAAAACCGCATAAATTTGTGACAAGCAGTTCAGTGGAATGACAAATGACGTATGACGTTTTCGCCGTTAAATTTGCTGATATTTTGATTTTGATTCGAATCAAATAATCAGATAACTTGTGTATTATTGTTGAATTATGATGGATCGTAGTGAATTGATGAAAGTTTTATTAGATGAACGTGAATTCATAAGTTCATCAGATAATGAGTCCAGCTCAAGTGAGGAATCAGATTCTTCTATCGAACTAACATTTGAAATAAAACAGCGACGAAAGGTGGTAAAAATTATTGAATATGTGGATACAACAGTGGCGCAATACGACGATATTCAATTTAGAGAATCATTCCGAATGAGTCGAGAAACTTGTGAATATATTACGCGTAAGTATCCATTTTAATGATTGATCTGTGCAGCTGCCACAACAAAAGCCCTTTGTGTAGCATGCAGGTACTAAGAAACGAGAAACCGAGTACTCCTACAAAATTAGTACTAATTTTAATTTTTTGATGTAGAGAAACTTGCATCATCGCAATTTTTACCAATTCAAACTCAAGGAAGAGAAAAAATACCACCTAACAAGGCTTTTTTGATGACACTTTGCTATCTTGCAAACACGGTCACATTCAGACAAATAGCTGAGCTATTTGATTGCTCAAAAAGTGCAGCTTTCAACTCTATAAGAAGAGTGATCAAATGTCTTGTTAGTTGCTCACAAGAATACATCAAGTGGCCAGATAAAGACAAAGCTACCACAATAATTGTTAATGGCTTTAAAGAGAAACATGGAATGAAAATGAATGATTTGAAAATAAACACTAAAAACTAAAATAAAACAGAAACAAGGTTATGTTCTAGAAAAGGAAAAGTTATGGATGAGTCGATAGTTGAATTTGAAAAGTGTGACTTCAAGAAAAGGAGAATTCTCTTACTTGGCGACCAAAATATAAAATACCTGTCAAATTCCCTGAGGCGTCGCCTGGATTTAAAACGGTGGTCAACATTGACGGTAGTGAAGCCCAATGCCGACTCCAGGCATGTTTTGGATGGTTTGGAGTATTTAGTGAAAGACTACAATGAACGTGACTGGGTGATAATAGCGTGCGGTGCCAATGACTTATCCTCTGATAAATACCCTAAAGTGCGTTTCATAAAAAATAAATTGAAGTGTTGTATGGATACAAATGTGATGTTCTTATCATGTCCAGTCCACAACGTCAACTATGCTGGAAAGGTATTTCGTTTTAATAATAGGTTTAAGGAGTTTATTAGCTATGTTAACATGTATGTTCAAAATAGAGTGGAGTTCATAAACATTTGCGACAATCTGGGTAGACATTATAGTGATTTTAAAATCTCCAAGTTAATACTATCATGTATTAGTTCTAATACTTTAAAAATAACAAATCTAATTCATATTAAACCTACCGATAGCACAGCCAATTCACTGTTGGTAGGAGGTAATAGTCCGGAATGTATAGTCTCGGATGATGATGATCAGGCTTGTAGCGAGGTTTTTCGAGAAGTGGGGGTGATTCAATTATTGACATAGATTCAGATATTCCACCGAAAAATAATTTTAGTGAATGTATTAGTTATACAAACTCTAAGAATGACTTGGACAGACACAGGGAATTCTCAGTGATGTTGTTAAATGTCCAATCACTTCGCAGAAAAACGGATGAATTATATTTAGTATTAAGAGACCGCAGATTGCCAAGTATGCTTCTTGTCACGGAACATTGGTTGAAACAGGGTGAAGTTATTCATATTCCTGAGTATGTAATGCTTTCAGTTTTTTGTAGATCACATTTTTTGCATGGCGGAAGTATGATTTTGGTCAGAAAATCATTTCTGGAAAAAAATATGTTTCTGAGTATTGATAGGTTCGATGATCTTCTTAAGGAAAAGTCCTTTGAATTCTGTGTCATCTTTTCAAAAAAATTAAACGTTTATGTTATCTCGATTTATAGGTCTCCTTTGTCAGATGCTGACTGTTTCTTATGTGATCTCGATTGTTTGTTGTCCAGAATCCCTTCGTCTGCAAACACGATTGTGGCTGGAGATTTCAACATAGATTTTTTGGATAGTAAAGGGGTGAATACCATAAACCTGAATGCTTTGCTCAAATCTTACAGTTTAAATATGCATGTGAAGGCCCCAACACGAATCTCCAATCACAGCGCAACTATAATTGATTATATGTGCTCCAGTTTTCCTCCTGAGCATGTGACATGTGAGGTCATTAACGCAGGTTTATCAGATCATGAAGCTGTGGAAGCACACTTCATGGATCTCAGAGTGTGTTCAGGAGTTAAATTTAGGTATGGTAGAATTTTCAGTGCATCAAACTATGACAAGTTTCAGGAGCTATGCAGCAGAACAAATTGGGTGGTCACTGGACAGGCAGATCCAATAAATATTTTTCACAAAACCATGGTTAATTCATTGAATATCATTTTTCCTGTTAGAAAGCTAAAGACAAAACCAAATAAATCACCATGGTATACAGGTGGTCTACATGTCTCATCTAAAAATCTAAGATCCCTGAATCAAATCCGTAAGTTTTGTAATAATTGTCCAAGACTTATTGCATATTTCAATTTATACAGGTCACTTTTTCGTAAACTAATTAAAATTGCAAAGGATAGATATTATTCGGGTCGTCTAGCAGAGTCAGCGAACAAACAGAAAGAAAGCTGGCGCATAGTAAATGAAATCAGAAAGGGAAGTTCTCACAAGCCCATTTTGGATATTGACTTGTCTCCTACCCAGATAAACGAATATTATTGCAGCATTGCTGAGAATCTGATGAGCAATCTTCAGCCTTCTACAGTTCCCACTGAGTATTTGAAAGAAGCGAATCCAAGGTCTTTCTTCTTCTTGCCAACTGACATGACTGAGGTTAAGCAAATAATCAAGAATATTAAAAATAAGAACTCTTGTGGTGAAGATGGTTTGTCTGCAAAACTGTTTCTAAACCTGCCTGATGTCGCTTTGCAGGCCCTTGTGCAGGCAATTAATTCCTCTTGGGAAGCAGGGAATTTTTCTTTGTGTCTCAGGTCTGCAAAAGTCATTCCTCTTCATAAAGGGGGGGAATTAAATGACCCTTCTAATTTAAGGCCAATTTCACTTTTGTCAACTTTGTCCAAGATTATTGAGAAGCTGGTAAAGGTAAGAATGTTGTCTTTCTTGTCGACGTGTAAAATAATCAACAGCGCTCAGTTTGCGTTTCTTGAAGGTAAAAGCACTAAGGATGCAATGTACAACCTTCTCAGGGACTTGTATTCCGGTCTAAATGATGGGGGAGTTGCCGCGGCAGTTTTTTGTGACTTGTCGAAGGCATTTGACTGTGTCACTCATGACATTCTGATGCAGAAGCTCTATCATTATGGTTTTAGAGGCGTTGCTTTCTCTTGGTTCCGCTCCTATTTGTCAGATAGGACGCAACGAGTTTATGTTGGCAGAGATGTCTCGGCAGAAGGTTCCATAAATTGTGGTGTGCCGCAAGGCTCGGTGCTAGGGCCTCTGCTGTTTCTCCTCTATATGAATGATCTCACGGGCTTGGATATAACAGGCAATTTCACTCTATTCGCAGATGATACTTCAATTCTTTGGCATGCACAAGATGTTGCAATTCTCACAAATTTAATTTCAAAAGATTTAAAAGTGGTCAAAGACTGGTGTGATTCCAATCGCCTTCTCCTGAACTTTGACAAAACAAAGGTGATGTGTTTCAAATGTAATGTCGATAATCTGTCAATGGGTGGTCGTCCAGTTTTAAAACAAACCCAAGCAAGATTCTTGGGTCTTCTCATTGATGAAGAATTGAGGTTCAGCTCGCATATCATAGCCCTGAGTAAAACTATTGCTTCTGGCTGTTTTGCTATCAGAACAATTATTTCAGAGCTGGGATTGGATGTTGGAAGACAGGTTTATTACGCCCTGATAGAGTCGCGTCTGCGATATGGGATTGTATTTTGGGGCTCTGCCAGCAATAATTTGATGAACATTTTGTTTAGAATTCAGAAACGGGCAATTCGTTATTTGTGTCAGGCTAAACATCGCAAGTCGTGTAGGGCACTTTTTCCGGAATGTAGAATCCTTACACTTATATGCATTTATATTTTGGAATCTGTGTGCCTCATCTTTTGTTACAGAAAGGACATTGAAAATAGAAATGAGAGATACACCACTCGTCAGCAACATATGTTGCCTCTGCCCCTACCAAAGTCCAAATTGTCAAAAAGATCTGTTATTTATGAACCTATCAAAATGTTTAATCACCTACCCAAAAATTTTAGAACCTTATCTAGTCTATCTAAATTTAAGAAATCTGTACGTGATATTTTATTAAAGAAAGCATTTTATACTCTAGACGAATTTTATGAAAACAAGTTGTGTGACTAGTTCCAATACATTTTTTATTGTAGTTGAGTGTATATAGAATCCCTGTTTTTTTTTTTTTTTATGTTATTTTGTTGTTTTTAGGTAGTCTTTTAAATTTTGTACTGTTCTTTTACATCGAAGGTAGTTTTAAGTCTTACTTAGTATTGTGCTTTGTCTGTGAAACTGTTTTGGTTTTGTGACAATAAAGCTTATTCTGATTCTGATTCTGATTCTGATTCAAAACATACAAAAACAAATGTCACGAATCTATGATTTTCCTTATCCCTTCCACTTTATTTCCGACTCAACTCAAGCTAATACACCCGCATAGCATATTCAGTATCGGTGAGGGGGGTGCAAAAATCTCAGATCAGTTCGAAGTGAATGCGGCAAAAAGAACGCGCTTATTTGACAATTTTACCGAAGTGAGCTGAGATTAGCTGAGATCTCAGTTACGTGAAAGGAGTTGATAGTGACAACAATATTTTCAAAGTAAATATTCACAGCTTCATATGTGACGCTCCTGCGCGTGCTTATATAAAATGTGTCAAACAACACTCTGACTATGCTTCATGCGACAGATGTGAAGACCATGGAATTTATCATGGTCGTATAATTTTCCAAAACTTAACCGCTAGGAAAAGAGATGATATTTCATTTCGTGCTTAGCGTGATAAAAAACATCATCATGGCGAATCGCCTTTATTAATTTTACCTATAGATATGATAAACAACTTTCCCATAGACTATATGCACGAAGTCTGTTTGGGAGTCATGAAGAAACTTCTTAAAATTTGGACGAGTCCACCTATCAATGCAGCTAAATTACCCCGTACTGCTGTGCGATCAATTTCAGAAAAAATTATCCGTTATAGTAAATTCATTCCAGCTGAGTTTGATAGAAAAGGATGTGAACTGGCATATCTTGCAGACTGGAAGGCCACTAAATTAAGGATATTTTTGTTATACACTGGGCCAATAGTTCTGTACGATGAAGTGGACTTGGCCATATACGAACATTTCATGTTATTTAGTTGTGCCATTATGATACTTCTTTCGAAACAACACATTGAAAATTTGGGTATTGGTTTGGCTCGTCAGTTTTTGCATTTATTTGTGAAACATAGTGTACAGATTCACGGCATCGAATTTTTAATTTACAATGTACATTTGCTTATCCATTTGGCAGACGATGCAGATACTTATGTACCCCTAGACAACATATCGGCATTTCCGTACGAAAATTATCTGGGCCATATAAAAGCTTTAGTTCAATCCTCAAATAATCCATTGCAGCAGATTCACAGACGCCTGAAGGAAATTGACATAACTCAATATGAAAACCGTGATCATATTTTTTCTTTTCAAGGTAGCCTGCAATATGAATTTCCTCACTTCTCTGGACCATCAATACCGAACATTATATGTAAGCAATATAAAAAGCTTCGATATAAAAACTTTCAGTTTTCAATTTAAACGCATTCAGAAGCGAATTGTTTCTGTTTAATGTTCGGGGGAGTTGTTGTCAAATTACAAAATATTCTAGTTGATAATGACGGGACATGTTATATTGTGGGAATTCGATTTCAGACATTTACTTCCTTCTTTAAATACCCCATAGACTATACAAAATTAAACATTTACCGTGTACAGGAACTGTCACCAATTGTAGAAATATGGTCAAGAGATCAGATTCTTTCCAAATGTATAGTTTTTCCACTTCATGACCAAGCCTGGGTGTCATTACCTCTACTGCACCACTGATTACACATACACAGTTTGTTCTGGAATTTTTGTATCATTTTTGCCGTCATTATTAATTTATTTTTTAAGTCGAAGAACTGAATTGGTTCACACGATTAATTTAATTCAGAAAATACATGTTTTTTTTAAATATTATGTAGAATAAAGTTTCGTTTACTCGAATCATAGTATCATTTTTTTCAAATACCTTCACCTCAATTAGCAAACCTCGTAACTCGAAAATGACAAATTTTACAGGATAATTAAATATTTATCTTAATATGTACTGTGTATTACAACACATTTCGGTACTATTGTCAATAGTACAACACAGTACACGTCTTTTAGAGCTACAGCAATAATAAAGTATTAAGATAAATATTTCAATCTCCTGAAAAGTGTGATTTTGAAATAACGAGGTTTGCTAATAAGGCTGTAGATATGCGTCGTCTTGATTTATACGTCATTTTGACGTCTCAAAAGACGTACTACATTGGTCGCATGTAGACGTCGTAGGGCTGTGACATTGACCGGTCTTATTGACGTCATTTCTTCGTCAATTATGTAAGATTATTAATAAAAAAATGCTTTGTCTGAACTCTTTTATCTGAATTGAGAAAACTATATTGCATACAACATAAAATACTACTCTTAGTTGACAAGCTTTCCTTCTGACATGACATCAGGTAACTAGCAGTACTGGTACATGGCCATATGGAGTCCGTTCGGTTCCACTCTTATTCCCAGATTCAACTATCGCATGACTCCTTACATTCGGCCATCCTGCTCAACATTCGTCCTCGAATAACATAAATGCCAACTGCTCATTATCGCCAACTGCACATCACCAACTGGAATGTATATGCCAACTGCACATAACACAATCGCCAACTGCGTCTTTGCCAACTGCACATTATTACCAACTGCAATGTATATGCCAACTGCACATTATCGCCAACTGCGAATTCTGCACAACCGACGAAGACAAACTCTTCAAAATTTAACACATAACTACCTCATTGTATGGATCTCATAGTAAAGGGGGCCTAGAAAGGTCCCATTCCACATTGGAAGACTATCTCAAACACTTCACAAATAGTCGATCTGATTGGGATTCATTCATTCAAACAGCTATGTTCTCATAATATAATATATTAATTCATTCTACCACCCAATTCACACCTAATGAACTTTACCAAATCAAATAACTCAAAACCCTGAATTTTTGTATTTGTATGGTTCCTATCCGAAAGAATTACAGTTGAGATTGAATAAGTCGATTCAAATCGCGAAAGAAAACATAATAAATTCCAAAGCGAAGTACAAAACCTTCTACGACAAGGAAATAAGTGATTACAATTTCTCAGTAGGCCACCAAGTTTACGTTCTTGATAAAGCGTCGAAACCGGGTGTTGGCAAAAAACTTGCACCAGATTAGATTAAAATGGTCTCTATCAGATAATAAAAGACAACGCGAATCATTTTATATCTGTGAAAATAAAAAGCGAGTAGTCTCTTATCACAAGGACATACTTGAACCGTTTATTTCAGATGAAAATGAATCGAAACTTTTTGCGACGGGGATCCTCCTAGTGACGACTTTCGAGCTCGAGTCGAACAACCGGCGTATCAGATAACACCGATAAGCGGAACGGCTGGTATTTTTTATCAGTCATTTGGAAATGTTAAACTTTATGACGATTTCTTCACATTCCTTTCTTTCGTAAATATTTCCTTTTCTATTCAAAGGAAAATATCTACATCAAATCGAAAAATGTATGTTATAACTCCGACCTCGAAGATGAAAACCTTTAGGTGCATACTTTTCACTGCACGGATTCACTCGCATTATTTGATTATGAAATTAAAACGCTGAATAAGAAGCTTGATACAATCACTCATTTAGTCGGTCATTCCTTTGAACATAATATTCGTAGACGGCGAGGTATAATTAATGGGGTTTCTGGAGCATTCAGATGGTTGTTTGGGACGCCTGATGCTGATGACGCCGACGCCCAATATTATAGCGAAACAATAAATTCTTTGAATAATAAAAACCGCGAGACTCAACTGTTAATGCAACAACAAATTAGAGCGATGTCTTCGGTGATAGAAAATTATAATGATTCTGTTGTCTCATTAAAACTTAATGAAGAAACATTGAACCAAAATGTTGAAAAGTTCAATAACTTCTCGTCTCATTATCGATTGATTACAGATCACGTAAACTTATTATAACAGATGATTACTGAGCCAAATGAAGAGTACGATCTTTTAATTACATCAATACTCTTCGCAAAAAAGAATGTTATTCACCCTAATGTGATTAGTCCAAAAGATTTGAAAAACGAGCTTCTCAAAACTAAACTGGACTCTGATTTCTTTTTCCAGTTCTTTTTGAAGATGTTTATAAATATTTTTCAATATGTAAACACGAAGTAAATTATAATAATCACATTTTATTATTTCTGTGAAAGTTCTAATAACTTCTTGTTTGACTTTTAATCTCTACAACTTATTTCCTCTTCCAACTCACGACTCTGCTTCAACGTATTCTTTTATTGATCCATCGTACCCCTTCCTAATCCTGAGTACTACAAAAAATAGGTTTGCTTTGATGAAAGACTTGTCTAACTGCAAGAAGATTGACGAATCAATCAGACTATGCAGAGATCCCGTCACATATCTAACTACACAAAATCCAACCTGCGAAGTACTGTTCAAGCTCAACCAAATGAAAGAAATTCCAGAAGATTGCAACACAAAGACTATCAGAGCCAACCTGGAAATCTTTCACAAAATTCCCGAAAACGAGTGGCTCTACATCGTCACACATCCAGTAGGAGCTACAATTTTCTGTGCCCCATATTCCTAAGACTTCATCGATGTCACTTTGGAGAATACTTGAGTTTTGAAATTCAAAGCTCGTTGCAAGTGCTTAGTGATGCAACGAGCGAATATTACCGACCAAATATTCCCATAAATTCCCTAACTTACGGTAATATTCGCTCACCCTCAAAGGAATTTTCGCTTTTGGGTAACATATCACGAAAATATTACGATTATATTACCAAGAATATTCCCGGAATTATCCGAATAAATTCGCATTAGAGTTGCAATACTTCAAGGAAAAGTCAATGAATGGGAAAGAATATTATTCCTGTATTTTTTGTTGCCAAAAATATGTTAGAAATGCTACCAGAATGCAGCAGTATTTGATATGGTATTTGGTTATTTGTCAAAAATGACCAAGAGAATGTCTAACAAAAATTCACGAAATATAATGCAGGTGAGGTGTGTGAAATATTCTCTCATTATGAATATTATTTGATTTTTATGAAATATACTCTACTATTCAGTGCGTCCCATAAATAATGTCTAATTTCATTAAAAATGCAGTGTTTTTTTTTTAAACGCTCGGACCTATCAATTTTTTTTTATAAGTGTTTTTTTTAATAGTCTAATCATCTATACAGGGTAGCTCAAAAATAAGCTGTGACCATTAAATTGAGGGATACTAGGTCATTCAAATTGGAAAAAAAAACATATTTATAAGGTCAACAATATGCTGTGAAGAAGTCCTTAATTTTTATTGTAGTTTTCGAGGTATACTAAAAAAATCAAATTTTTATTATTATTTTTTTTTATTTCTTTTGACTCTATTTCAAGGTTTGTGGAAAAAAGAATAGCACTTTATCGTATCCATTTTTCCTGCTTTACAGGGTGTTTACGGTCTTGTGATTTTTTCTTTAATGTTTTTTTCTACACGTCAAAAGAATATGAATAGAATATGATTCACGCTAAAACGCCTTAGCAAAAGTTGAGTAATAAGAGAGATAATGAATTTTTTGTACGATTTTATTTTCAAAAATGATGACACTAAATTGCAAAATTACTGCTTTACAGGAGTTGTTCAAAGTTATCGCCCTGTTGTTGAACGCAAAGTCTCGCTCGACGTATCCATGAATTATTATTAATATTATTATAATAATTATTATGATTATTATTATTATTATTATTATTCGACTTTTGCAAAAGCGTTTTAGCGTTAATCATATTCTTTTAACGTGTAGAAAAGAACATTGAAGAAAAAATCACAAGACCGTAAACACCCTGTATATTATGCTGATGCTGATATTCAAATTGTATTGAAACGTTTCGTCTTTCGGGTAACGCCATCCATTTTTTTTTCTTAAAGGTGTTCATTATTTTTTGCTTTTTTTCTACTCTATACAGGGTGTCCCAGCAAGGGTGGCCACCGGCCATATCTCAGAAACTACTGGACCTAAAAGTTCAGGAAAAAAAAATTATCACTAAAGTGGCCACGACAAAATGCTGGGAAATATTTATAACTTCGAAATTTTTCCGCTAGGGTGCGCAATCAAAGCTTAAATATTAAAATTCGAAATCTCTCCGGAAATTCTCAGATTGAGGTATATCTTTATCAACATGGTTAGAAAACCTAGACAATTTCACGTCTTTTTGGTACAGGGCTAATTGGCGTACCGATCTTCGTGTGAGTAGGGGAAGGTAGTGAAAGTGTAATTGTTCAAGTAGCTGTAACCTATTAACGACTTGTCCGATTTTGTTGCGTATAGGCTTGTTTAGAAGATAAATGTGAGTACTTTCGAACATCGTATCCAGTAGTGCGTGATTGTCTCCAGCAAAATTGCTAGAAGGGGTAACTTGAATTAAAAACAGTGTTTTTCATTTTACCGCAAAAATTTAAATGGTATGGTATAATTCTGATAAGAGCATCGAAAGGTACATTAAATTTACAAGAAAAAACCTTTGAAACGCAGGTGGATATCTTTTTTCGTTTTCGAGCTATTGCCGAGAAAAGAGTTTTTGACACTCGAAAAGTTGTTTGTTGTGTAGTTCTTTTGCAACCTGCTTTTTTTTTGGCTTCAATAATTATAACTAGTCCAAATTATGTAAAATTTAATGATTTCATTTGTTATTTCAATAGAACAAAACTCATAATAAATGAAAAATATTTTGATGAGCATAAATCCCAATATAATTATGTATTAAATATTGCAATGATGGGTTGAAAAAAAATCTAGGTAGCTGTGGAAGAACATCGGCGGGTTTTCATGGAGATAATTGAAACAGATATTGCAATCATAACAATCTCTTAATTATCATTTTAACATTCTCTGTTAAAATGTCTTACACCAATGCCGAGGCTTTTGATATGCTCGCCGTATATTTTCAATGTTTTGGAAATGCTCCGATTGCGGCACGTGAATACGCTGCAAGGTATCCTGAACGAAGGCACTACAGCAGAAAGGTATTTCGGCGAATGGCAATACGTTTAAGAACAACGGGAAGTGTACAGCTCAATCCAGTTCCAATCAGAAGACGTCAGGTAACAAACCATGAAGACAATATTATAAACGTTCTCGCTTACGTGGAAGCTTCACCGCATTTGAGCACAAGAGAAATTTCCCACCATCTAGGATTAAGTCGTTCTTCAGTGCTCCGAATTTTAAGAGACTTCAAACTTCGTCCATACCATCTTTCCTTACACCAAGCTCTATCAGAAGATGATTTCAACAGGCGACTAGACCATTGCTATTGGCTTCGAGAAATGTGCAACGAACATCCTCAATTCCTCTCCCAAATTTTATGGACCGATGAAGCCCGTTTCTCTAGTTCTGGAAATGTTAATTTGCATAACATGCACTTTTGGTCGCGAGAAAACCCACACTGGATGCGGGAAGTGGATCATCAAAACAGGTGGAGTGTAAACGTCTGGTGCGGAGTGTTAGGAAACAAAATTATTGGGCCGTATATTATTGATGGCCATGTAAATGGTGAATTATATTTAAACTTTTTAGAAAATGACTTGCAAATACTTTTAGAAGATGTTTCCATTGGTCTTAGGATGTCCATGTGGTACCAACATGACGGTTGCCCAGCTCATTATGCACGGAGAGTTCGTGATTTTTTTAACAACCGTTATCCAGATCGCTGGATTGGAAGGGGCAGTTTGTTCCCATGGCCACCGAGATATCCCGAATTAACTGTGTTGGACTATTACTTGTGGGGACGAATCAAGGACATCGTTTACAAAACTCGTCCTACCACAAGAGAAAATATGATTGAGCGGATTGAGAATGCTATACATTCCATTGCACCAATTGAAACAGCTGTTTCTATTTGTAGGCACAGAATTGAGAAATGTATTTTACAAGATGGAGGACAATTCGAACATTTATAAAGTTAAATAAAACTACACAACAAACAACTTTTCGAGTGTCAAAAATTATTTTCTCGGCCATAACTCGAAAACAAGAAAAGATATCAACCTGCGGTTTGGAGGTTTTTTCTTGTAAATTTAATCTTCATTTCGATTCTGTTATCAGAATTATACCGTACCATTTAAATTTTTGAGGTGAAACGAAAATAACAGTTTTTAATTCAAATTACGCCTTCTAGCAACTTTTCTGGAGACAATCACGCATCACTGGATACGATATACGAAAGTACTCACATTTATCTTCCAAACAAGCCTATACGCAACAAAATCGGACAAGTCGTTTATAAGTTACAGCCACTTGAACAATTACACTTTCACTACCTTCCCCTACTCACACGAAGATCGGTACGCCAATGAGCCCTGTACCAAAAAGACGTGCAATTGTCTAGGTTTTCTAACCATGTTGATAAAGATATACCTCAATCTGAGAATTTCCGGAGAAATTTCGAATTTTAATACTTAAGCTTTGGTTGCGCCCCCTAGCGGAAAAATTTCGAAGTTATAAATATTTTCCAGCATTTTCTCGTGGCCACTTTAGTGATAATTTTTTTTTCCTGAACTTTTAGGTCCAGTAGTTTCTGAGATATGGCCGGTGGCCACCCTTGCTGGGACACCCTGTATAATGGCAAACCTATTTTCTAATAATTTTGCATAAAAAAAAACACTAAACCTTGAATGAATTCAGAATTCAGACATTCGGCGGAGAAAAAGTAAAATACTTTTTCTCCGCCGGAGGAAAAGTGAAACTTTGCGGCCGATACTCAGTCGAACAATTTCCGTTTTACTGACGTTTGAAGAACCAATTTTTTTTCTCATCATGCATATTATTCAATAAATAATTACAACATAGTTCGTTCTGAGTTCAATTCTAAAGATAAAACATTGAAATTTTGGTGGAAGCTTGATATCTACGTCTAACCAAACAAGCCTCTTTACACATTTCATCCCAAGTGTTGACATCAACATTAACGATTGCTGCGTGAAAGAGAAAGAGAAGATCAGAAAGGTTTCAATGGATCCACTTTATCTGACCAACATAAATTTTGACGAACTACGACATGCGAAACACAAACTACAAACTACAGATGTTTGGAAGTAACAAGCCATTCCTTGGAGAACATCATACATGGTTCAACATAATTCCATCCACAACCATGATAGCCATTGTCTCAGTGGCGTAACTATGATAGAACAATTCGTACCAAATATATCCTGTTGTAAATTGGGACCAGCATATTGCACATCATTTGAACTTAATCCAGACGATGATTTAGCTGATGCATCAAAAACTACTCGGCATTTTGTAGTTAAACTGGAAGACCTTAATACAGCATGATGAGGTAAGTAGAATCCATCAGCACTATTCATATTGTCATTAATCAGTCTCATATGTCCAAATTTAATGTACTCTCTCATGAATTCTAAGTATTGACTCTGCAAATCTGGACATTTCTCTGATTTTCTCTCTAATGCTTGAAATCTAGACAAAGCTACTGTCCTACTGTCACCTAGTTCAGACAAAGTTTCTTCAAATGGCATCTCCACTACAAATCTCCCTGTTTTATCTCTACGGGTGTGTTCCCTGAAATGGTCTTCACAAAATTGATCACTACTTGATAATAAAGGCTTTTCATTGTGTATTTCTTCTGATTCCCAAAATTTAGCGATTTGTTTATCCAAAGAACATTCCTCAAGGACATTTAAAGACAATGACAAATTGCAGAACAGGTAGACTATCTCCTAAGACCTGTTGTCCTGCCCGTATAATATTCCAAAATATACTCGAACCTTATAAAATATATTTCTCCAGGTACATTATAAGTAGGATCTGCCAATTGTAAATCACTGGGAATATTCAAATGTATATAAAAGTATGTATACTTGTTTACTCCATTCTCGGACACATTATTACACGCAGAGAATCTTTCTCTGTGCAATAAAGAGTGATGTGATCTCTTACATTTATTGCATTTCAGGGCTTTAAATTTCCAAAAAGGATGATTTGATGTTAGGCAATTGAAACAAAGTTTCAATTTTTTAATCAGATCTATTCTTTTGGAAATATTCAAATTCAAAAACCTTTGACATGAAATTATTTCGTGATTTTCTTTACAATTATAAAATTGCAGCTGGGATGTTTCCACCGCAGGAAATGAAGAACTTTGAACAGACTTTCTAACTGATGGCTTCACCTTAGTCATTTCTAATTTCTCCAATATTTCACATTTGTTCTTCAAACAGTTTTTTATGTCCTCCTAGGTAGGAAGTTCGCCACTATGTTCATAGAATTCCCAGTCTCTTTTAGTTATCACATCAAACTTATTTGAAACTATATAAATGATAAGTCGATCCCAGCAGTCTGTTTGTTTACCCATAGCACTCAAAGCATGTAAATGTTTATTAACATTATCAAACAAATGTCTCAAATCTGAGTGAGATTCATTCACAATAAGTGCATGGATACTCAAATATAGCCTTTAGGTGATTATGGACAATGATCTTCTTTATCTTATATCTTGCTACCAATAAATCCCAAGCCGCCTTAAAATTACGCGAAGATATCTCAACAGACTCAATCAATTGTGATGGGTCTTTACTTAAAGACGACCGTGAATAATAAAACCCTTGAATACCTGAGAGTGAATGATTCTCATGGACCAAACTAGAAAATATTTCCGTAAAATCCAACCAATTTTCATAACTTCCGTTAAATGTTGGAATCTGTATGAGGGGCAATTTGATAAATGGCCCAGAATGACTATTACTATGATTTGAACTTCGTTCACTTTTACAAGCCGATACTGAACCATTTTCAATCTGAACTTGACTCATAAATTTGTTACAAATTGACCTTGTTCTCCCAAGCAAATCAAAATACGTATCTTCGAAAATCTGACGATCCTGGTCACTACCCTCAATATCTCCCAATGCCTCAATCTGAGACTGGATATTTTCAAATTCACTCCATAGTTCTTCAATTTTTCAGATCTAATACTCAACTGTTCCAAAATTGAAGAACTTATATTTTCCTCATCCAAATTATCAATATAGTTTTTAAATCGTAACCCGATTGACTTTTAATAACGCCCCTCTTTCTGATCAGAACATTCAATTCTGTCATAATGAAACCTTTAAAAACGTCACCCTGATATTGTGTCAAATCAAAACAATAATAAAAGCCAGAAATATAGAAAAGGAACAGACTTACAAGTGTCAGAATTAGCCAAAATGAAATCAATCTTGTCTTTGAGTCTTTTATAAGCTTTAACTAGCTGAACTGTAGAAAATATCAAAATTATCTATCGTCCGCAATCTGCAAGTCTGAAGTCATTTTTCTGACAATATCACTGTCAGTCAGCCTAACACCTGACCCTCCAAAACGGTTGTGTCAAAGTCCTCCTTCCAGATACAGATCCGGCGGCGCTGTTGCCAATACACTCCGAAACGGTTTTAACAATAATTATTATTCTAAAATTTTACCATCCTGTTCCTCCTGTTGTCCTCACCAGGAAAGTTCGTAGGTTGGGTTTGACTTCACTCAATCTTCATTGTCATCTTCTAATCTAAAATTTTTTTATTTTTTTTTTTTTTATTTACTACTATCTTGGTTCAGTGCCGTTGGCTTGACCCCTATGAGATTACCCCGCATCTATTCGTGTGTGAAACCTCGCCTTGCCTACAAAATTCTTGATTCCACGTCCCTAGTGTGCACATTGGCACCACTGTACTGAACCTGACAGTCGAGCTGCGTGCCAACAGTGCGCGAATCGCGAATCTGATTAGTACGCTTCATTCATTCGTGTAGTGAACATCGAGTTTTAGTGCGCTTCACTCTTCAGAAAAATATTAAATACTGAATACGTCGTTTCTGATGTATTGAGAAACGACGTATTCAAGGTTAGTAATCATGCTTTAATAAAATTTATTTAGCACTATGGATGATTATGGTTTGAGGTTTTGCTGAATTAAGTCCACCGTCCCTTATAATATAATAATAATAATAATTTTATTTCCAAAGAAAGGCATGCAAAATGTACAAAAGTAATAAATCTACTCAATAGAAATAAAAAGAGAAACATCTCAGAAGTCCAAGGACTAGTTTGAGATAATGACATATTATTTATGACTACTCAATAACTCAGCTTAGTATCATTAGCCTTACAAAATATCAATTTTATGATTAGGTATATTACAGATCAATGTCCCTGAAGTCGTTAGACTAGTTCAGGACTTTTCTTACACCTATACATCCGTTTCCAACCACTACGCAATACATTATTTATGTCGTTAATAGTATTCATACTTTTTCGAGATAAGAAAATTTAACTGAAAGAAAGAGAAAAAAAAAATAAATAAAGAGACTTAACAATTTATATTAATTAGATTTAGCGCTATTGACCGGTCCTGTGAGCAAAGCCATTTTTTTATCAATCTTTTGAACTTGTGAGGATTATTTGTCAATTTAATGTCAAGCGGTATTTGTCTATAAATGTGTGGTGCTAGAAACCAATATGACCGTTGACTATGGGTTTTCGGTACTCTGACTGTGGTAGTTTGCATCCTTTGTCGGTGACGTGTCAAGTACTGGTGATGTATATCCGATAGCTGATGTTTGTCTTTGTGTTGTTTGACCATTATTTGAATGACGTACAATTGATTGATGTCTGGTATTTGGGCATCTTCAAACAACTGATCACTTGGGTAAGTACGTTTTTTATTGAACATTATTTTAATAAACAATTTTTGAATAGTTTCCAGTTGTTTTGTGTGACATCGATAGGCCCCACCCCATGCACTTATTCCATATCGCATATGAGGTTCTATGAGCGTATGATAAATCATTTTCATTTGCGGAAGGTTCAAAATATTCTTGAGTTGTCTAAATTTGTATAAAATGCTTCTTAGTTTACTTGTAATATATTTCACATGGAAGTTCCATTTTAAGTTTTCGTCAATCTCAACTCCCAGATATTTAATAGAGTTTGTTTTTTGTATAAGTATGTCATTTCCCTCCTCTCTCACAGTCAAGCTTTCATATTGTGCTGTGCAGCTCTTAGTAATACTGAATGGAATAAATTTCGTTTTTTCGAAATTTATACTTAAGTGCATTTCATCAAACCAGCTCTTTATATTCTTCAAATCCCCCTCTGCAATGGACTTCACTTCTTCCCATGATTCGGCCTCATATACAACAACAGTATCATCTGCAAATGACGAGACCACACCCTCGCTCTGGAGTTTCAATAGTTCGTTGATATATAAAGAGAACAGAAGCGGGCCCAAAACAGTCCCCTGTGGGACTCCGACCTTGACATCCAATTCACCACTTTCTGTGCTATTTATTTTGACTCTTTGTTTTCTGTTTGTGAGGTATGATTCTATCAATTGCAATGCATGTCCTCTAAAGCCATAGTCCTCCATAATATCTATTAATATTTTATGGTTTACTGTATCAAATGCCTTAGCAAGGTCAAGGAAGATTCCTAGTGTTGCCTTATTTTTACTCAAATTCTGGTAGAGTTTCGATGTGAGGAATTCAATAGCATCTTCTGTAGAAACACCCTCCATAAAACCAAATTGTCTTTTTGATACGATGCTGTTTTTCTTGATGAAATCCAACATTCTCTTTTTCATTATTTTTTCCACTATTTTGCTGATATTGGAAATCAGAGATATAGGGCGATAGTTCGATATCTCATGTAAATTTCCTTTCTTGAAAATTGGTCGTATAATCCCAATCTTGAGAGAATCTGGGAAATGGCCTTCTTCCATTATTTTATTTATGATGATGGTTAAGGGCTTAGTGACATGATTAACAACATCTTTAAGCGTCTCAGCAGTGACGTTATCATGTCCAGGAGCTTTGTTTTCTTTCAATTCCATTATAATAGTTCGGAGTTCTGTTTCATCTGTGGGCCTAAAAAACATCGAGTGAGGATTTTTTTGCCATTGGCCGTTGACTGTATTAAGTTTTCAGAAAGTTTTGTTCCAATTTCAAAGAAATATTTGTTGAATAAATTTGCTATTTCAATTTCTTTGTTTATTTCCTTTCCATCTTTGATTATTTTAGCAATTTTGGGAGGCTTTGACTTTGAATTGGTAAAATTATTAATTGTTTTCCAAAGATTTTTTGAGTTGTTTTTGTTTGTGTTTAATTCCTTTTCATAATAATCACATTTGGCTTTGTTGATAAGTTTTTTTAGTTTGTTCTTATATGTTTTATATTCCCTTTCCAGTTCTAAATTTCCTGGGTGTGATTGTACCTTCCTGAAAAGTTCCTGTTTCTTTTGTGCTGACTTTGCTAAGCCAGTGGTGATCCATTTTTGTCTTTTTTTTATTTCATATTTGGGAAACCTCTTTGTCGATGAAATTCGAACACCTTTATTTAGCGTTTCATAGAATAATTTCAAGGCGGTGTTTGCGTCCTGAACCTTTCCAATTTCTTCCCATTTTTCCCGCTCTAAAAATGTGTTCAGTTTTTTCGTATTAATAATAATTTTTTCCATTCTAGGTCGAGAATATCGATCAATTTTTGGGGTCTGGAAACAGGCTATTATGGGAAAGTGATCTGTGACTTCGGACTGATAGATGAAGGCTTTTGTCCCCTCCAGTAATTCATCGTTGGGATTTCTGGCAAATATATGATCAATAACTGATTTTGATTGTCTAAACACTCTTGTATATGAATTAATCAATGACATGTAACCTGCTTTACTGAGAATATTTAAATATTCAATACTGAATACTGAATCTGATTTGATATCAATGTTGGTATCTCCCACAATAAAATGGATGTAATTTTGGTGATTACTATTTTCCACAAGTTCCTCGAGATTTGAATTGAATGAGAATGGATCCAGTCCAGGTGGTCGATAAATAGCGCTTATAAGTATTTTATCCTTTTTAAAGTTCAGATATGTATTAACAATTTTTATGTCGCCTAGTTTTTCAACTTTTGACTCGATATAGTTTTCATATTTTCTTTGAACATAGACAATCACTCCATCACATTTGTTGTAATTGCCCTCATTATAGAAATACAAATAATCTTCAATTTCAAACATTTCCACATTTCTCACCTTCCATGTTTCTGTGAAGACGATCACATCAAAATTAATTCCTCTATTTTTAAATTCATCCAAATGTATTAAAATTTCATTAAAATTTTTGCTAAGACTACGTATGTTACAATGAAAAATATTGAAGTATTGTTTTGAAATGTCTATGTTTGTTAATAACTCGTGTGGTTCTAAAATTACTTCAGTATTTTTTTTTTCTACCTTAAACTCTTTCAAATATTGATTCATCGTTCCAACTTAGATCTATTTGTTTCTGGTGTTCTGGCGGGTAAAGCGTTTTCCGGAGTTTTCAGAAGATGGATCAGTGTCAGATTGCTTTCGTTTCTTATGGTTGATTTCGTCGGCTCCTTTTCCTGACTCGATGGGCGATTCACTTCGGTGTTCCTGTGTTTCTGGTTCCTGTACGTGTAGATTCTTCAAATCCTCATACGTTTTCGGGACTCCATCTACGTATAGGACTTGCTTTTTGATGTAGGCCTTTTTCTTTTCTTCTCGAGCAATCTTCAAATGCTGCTTCAAAAGTTTTTGTTTCTTGTATTGGTCAGCTGTGTGGTCGTTGGCTATGTAGATTTGACTGCCTTTAAGTTTTTTGGAATTTGCTAATATTTCTAGTTTGAGTTTATATTGAACCAGCTCTAGGGAAATGGATCGATGTTTTTCTAAAGTCTTTCTTCCAATGCGAAAAACGTCTCTTATGTCGTCAAAACGGCACGATATTTCCAATTTGTCCCTCAAAATGTGTAAAACTTTTTGGACGTCTGCAATTTCTGAATCAGATTCTTCTATTCCATAGACTATTAGGTTGTATTTCTTCACAGTTTTCTCAATCTGGTTGAGGCGCTGTCTCAGGATTTGATTTTCTTCTTTGAGATCTTTATTTTCGTCTCTAAGTTCTGTTAACTCGTTCTTTATGTCACTTTTGAAACTAGCAAATTCGTTTCTTATTTCTGTTTTCAGTTCATCATTTTTGACTATGAGTCCCTGAATGAGATTATATAAGTCTTCGTTGGTAACACTTGCCATAGCTCACAAAAGTTTCAGTAAAATGAAAAGACCTGAGTCTGGTACTGGCCAATGGTTCAAAGTGCAATCAGTATGTATCTTGATGATAGTCCGAGTATTGGAATGTATTTAAAATACAGTTATCAGTTAATATAAACAACTTGCGAGCTCACTGATAAGCACATGTGAAATTTCCAATTTGAATAAATGGATTGGTCAATTTATGCAATTTTCACATGCTTACGTTGTTTTTCAGTGTCCAAGATGGTCTTATATGGAAACTTGTCACTTTTCTCCACAATTTGATACTGAAAACTTGTAATACTTTGGATGCTGGCTGGCAGTGCGGCGTGAGCTAGAAATAATATTTTGACTAGCTTGTCGTGCAGTGAACACTGATATTAGTTTGGCTATCTGACGTGCCGATGTCGTAGCATGGCGGCCTTGAGGCCGGTGGATCGAGAAAGCTAGCTCGACTTCTCGACTAGCTGGATGTACATGTACATTATGACGGCCAACATGCGTTTGGCAATCAGGAGTAATCCCCGTTGGGCCGTCGGACGTAGGACGTCGGACGTCGAACGTCGGACGTCGTCCCACATTTTGGAGCGCTGTTAATGGTATTTTATACTGGGCATTTAACAAGCCACTTGACGGTGGTTGGGAGAGCCTGCGTCCTTAATAATATAAGGTTAAGGTTAAAATCAGGTCTTTCTTTGTTACAGATGGCCTTGAACAAAAATCTCCTCGACTTGTCGGAGCTTGTCTCTCATAAGGCAGTTTCATCAGAGGACGATGACATCTAGAATCAAAGAAGAGCCTCTTGAAAGTTTGCCACCAGGTTGGGAAACATGGAAGGTTCAACCATTGAGTCGCCGAGACATATTGGGAGACGTTGAGGATTCCCAGATTTTAAACAGGATTCGCCACGCCCTCCCGACAATTGCGATGGCCAAAGCCTTTAAACCATCTTGTACCTATATATTCGAAAGGTTTTTCACGGATATGAAAAGACGCATGCTAGACTGACAATTTTGCGTGGGTCTTATCATTGGACCATCGTCAGTGGCTTCTAGAGTTAGAGGGTCCGCGGCACACAACGAACTGATCTTGGCTGCAATTCGGGACCTGGAACCAGTTCTTTTATCAAGGCAAGAGGCTAATCAAGCATTAGGAGAAAATTCATCTGGGAGAGAGTCTACGCCAGCGATGTCAAGCAGGTCTTCACACGATCAAGAAGGCTTGAACACAGAAGAACGTCTGCAAAAGCTGGAACAGATGTTAGAAGTTATTATGGAAAAAGTGTCCACTCCAATTCCACCTCCACGATCTCCTCTTACACATTATGAGGACGAGTTCATGGATTCAGTCGGCGAGGATCAATCTGAAGAGGATAGATCATGGGCGCCACCTAGCATGACCCTCGACTTAGAGGAAGAGGAAATGGAATTCGATTTTCTTCCCTCGACAAGGGAGCAGGAACCTACCGTTCCTGAACCAAAAGCCACCATTTTGGAACAAGGTAGAGCCTGTCAGAAACTTGGCTCCCTCTCATTTAGTAAAGTTCGTTATGCTGAGGTACACAAAAAGTTACATGCTGCTCCTGTTTTCAGTGCATTAAAAGCCAACCCCCAGTTGCCATCTAAAATTTTTGCGACTGCTCTTCAGGAACAACTAGTTAAAATGGACTCTTGCTTGGGCACAATTTCACACGGAATGTTGCTACAACGGGAAGCTTTCTCAAGTTCTCTTGGAGAAGTAATCAAGAAGCACCAAGATATAAAGGCTGATGTAATTAAAAATTAAGTTAAGGAAGGAGCATTTCGGCAGACTTCAGATGATTTAATTCAATATGTATGCGGACGTCGAGCAGAGGTCATCGAGCAGAGGAGGAAAGTATACAGGCCGAGAAATGAATATACCGCTTCCCTACTGGAAAATATTCCACCCTCGGACTCACTTTTATTTTATGGACCGGCATTTAATGAATTTTTCAAGCAACATGGATATTTATTTCGTGGGCAACGACAACCCCAAACCACAAGGCATTCTAGAGGAGAAGGTTCGAATAGAACCGTTCACCCTTATGCAAGAGCCAACCAAAAAACGACGAATGGAGATACGGCCCAGGTTATCGGATCCAGGAAAACGACCGGCACAAGCGGAGTCCAGAAAACTTATAAGCGTAATGGACATCGGGACAAGGCACGACAAGGACGCCTTGGCGACCCTTCCTTTTCGAGGGAGTCGCTTAGCACTGTTCAAGGAAAAATGGATCAAGCTGAACGCTCCTTCTCACATTTTAAACATAATCCAGGGTTATACTTTGCAATTTGTGACAAAACCTCCTCTTGTAAGATTTTCGACAAAACTCATATCATTCTTCGAAACAGAAGGAATGGAAGCAGAAATTCTTCAACTACTAGAACAAGGAGTATTGGAAGAATCCCTTTTTCCATCGGGGTTCCTCTCAAAAATGTTTCCAAGAAAGAAACTCACTGGAGAGCGTCGGCCGATTTTCAACCTGAAAGCTTTGAACCAATTCATGGCTCCAAAGAAATTTCACCTCATCAACCAGAGAAGAGTAACCCTTTTTTACAGCAAGGGAATTACATGTCAAAGTTGGACCTTCATCAGGCCTGTGGCCCCACGCCATCGCAGATTCTTGTCCCTGGCTTTCGGGGGCAAAGTTTACCAAATGACATGCTTGCCGTTCGGCCTCGCCACTGCCCCTTTGACATTTTCAAAGTTGACAAACTGGCTGGCAAATTATTTCAGAAACATGGGATTTCGAATATTGGTTTATCTAGACGACTTTCTACTTGCACACCAAGACCCACGGATACTAGTCCATCACACTCAGATGGTGAAAGACACTATGTCAACCCTAGGTTGGATAATAAACGAGAGAAAATCGTCCCAAATGCCATCCAGAGAAATAGAATTCTTGGGTTTAATATGGAATACAGACCAAGGTTCCATATCCTTACCAGTCAAGAAAAAGGTGTCGATCACTCGAGACCTGGACAAGTGCATACGAACACGGAACTGGTCCTGGGTAACGGCAAAGAGACTGTTAGGAAATCTGGCGTTTGCAGCGATGGCAGTTCCCATGGGAAGGCTGAGAAGCAGATGTTTGCAAATCAAAAGTTCGCGTCTTTCGGAATCAAATCCCAAAAAGTCTTGCCAAATGCCGGTAGAGGCAATCAGGGAATGCGTTTGGTGGATCAACAATTTGGAAAAAAAGAATCCATTATTTCCGAAACCGCCAGACATATTCATTTCGACGGATGCGTCAGACATAGGGTGGGGAGCGCAGATAGGGAACGCACATCTGAGCCGTACCTGGCTCCCCTACCAGAAACTGTGGCACATAAACAGAAGGGAACTATTTGCTGTGTACCAAGCAATTTTCCACAAGAGGGCATCTCTACAAGGACGGGCGGTTCTAGTACAGACAGACAATCGGACGGTTGTGTCTTACATAAGAAATCAGGGGGGAACGAAGTTCCGACCCCTTTTGGAATTGACAAGACGCCTGTTTTCTCTCTCTCTAGCAGCTCATTTCATCCCAGGGAACTGCAACCTAGTAGCAGACGGCTTATCCCGTCGGAAACCTTCAGTGGAATGGCACCTGACCAAAGAAGCAACGGAACCTATTTTCAAGAAATGGGGAACTCCAGGGATAGACCTATTTGCCTCTCATCGGTCAAGGGTGGTTCCACAATATGTCTCTAGAGACAGCAAAGACATGATGGCCTGTTTCACGGATGCTTTCAGTCAAAGGTGGTCGTACCGGTTAGCCCGGATATTTCCACCCCCATGCCTCATTCCACAAGTACTCAATCACCTGAACAAGGCGGCAGGGTTGTTCATACTAGTGGTACCTCGTTGGAAACAAGTCTTCTGGAGGGCCGACTTAATGATGAGAGCAATGAAAAAACCGATCCAGATTCCCGACCTTCATCTTCACCTGATAGACGCCCGAACCTCAAGGCCCCTACCGTAGACGCTGCAGTTGAATTTGGAGGCATGGAAGATACGGTGGTCGGCCTTGGTGACAGGCTGGAGATCCGAGGATGTTTTGTTGCTGCAGAAAGCTTGGAGACCTTCGACTCTAAAAACATATACTAGACCCTGGAAGGATTGGGTAAAATGGTCGACATCACTTTCCATTTCTCCCACTAACCCTCAACCGGATCAAATAGCACGATTCCTGGCTCACTTACACGGAGGCAGGAAGCTGGCAGCTTTGACAATCAAGTTGCACAAATCTGTAATTACCACATTTTCTAATCCGGGTAAATGCGAAGAACTGTCTTATCACCCATTAATACGGCGTATGTGTAAGGCAATAGTAATCTCACAAGTTACTCCTCAGAAAAAACGAGTTTGGAATGTGAGAGTTTTGATAGATTGGATTAAGAAGGAGACGATTGATGAAAACAGTTTGTTTCAAGTATCCCGGCGCACTGCACTGCTCCTCTTATTAGCATCGGGTCGCAGAGTCCATGACCTTACACTTCTGAGGATCGATAATGAGTCCATTGCACTAAACGATCACTCTATCTCCTTGTGGCCGGAATTTGGTTCCAGAACAGACAAGACTACACACCGCCAATCAGGGTCGAAACTTCTCAGTGGCTCAGAAAAAAGTCTGGACCCAGTGTATTGGATAAGGCAACTCATACAAGTTGGGAAATCGAGGAGGAAGTCGATACCAAACCTACACCATTTATTCATCTTCTCCAGAGGGAAAGTGTCCAGGGCCTCCCGTGCAATCATAGGGGGATGGATCAAAACTGCATTTCGAGAAGCGGGAATATGCTATTTACCCGGCAGCATTCGCCTGGACCTGGACTCCATCTTAAGAAATGGAAACTGGCAAGGAGGACAACATTTTTCAAACATTATTTCAAAGAGGTGGACAAGAAATCTTCTTCACCTACCAAAGATCACCTGATTGATGAGGCTTTCGTGGCTCTATCTTAATAATGTTTGATTGAAAATAAAGTACATTGTTTGTGGATCTGGTGATTATATATAATTTTCCTTATTTCACAGTACGCATTCTATCCCACGTCGTCAGATTCCAAACACTTCTCATAGGGGTCAAGCCAACGGCACTGAACCGAAATGAATAACGTTTTTCCCCAGAATGGAAAACAAACGTTTAATTCGGGTCATGCCTAAGGCTTGACCCCCCAATAAGGGCTTAGACGACTCACGATTGAGAAGGTACTAATCAGATTCGCGCACTGTTGGCACGCAGCTCGGCTGTCAGGTTCAGTACAGTGGGGCCAATGTGCACACTAGAGACGTGAAATCAAGAATTTTGTAGGCAAGGCGAGGTTTCACACATGAATAGATGCGGGGGATCTCATAGGAGTCAAGCCTTAAGCATGACCGGAAATAAACGTTTTTTTTCCATTCTGGGGAAAAACGTTATTTAATATTTAATTTTTCTTTGCATCTGCTCCCAGAGAGATTATTCATACTGCCTGATCTCATTTTATAGTTTTATTTGAATGGTCATTCTCACGAATGCCTGATTTTTACGTCTTTATTTTGGTGTTTAATGGTTATTCCTAAGAAAAGAATGCCAAATTCATCTGAGTTTTTTATTTTGATGTTCATTCCTACGAATGCCAAATTTTATTTCAGTGTTTTATTTTGATGGTCTTTCACGTCTTTATTTTAGTGTTTTATTTTAATGGTCATTTCTATCAATGCCAAATTTTATTTCAGTGTTTTATTTTAATGGTCATTCCTACGAGTGCCAAATTTTGTTTTAGTGTTTTATTTAATTGGTCATTCCTACGAATGACAAATTTTATTTCAGTGTGTTATTTTAATGGTCATTCCTACGAATGCCAAATTTCATTTCAGTGTTTTATTTTAATGGTCACCCCTACGAATGCCAAATTTTAAAAACTTCACTTACTCGATCGGCTGGACCGAACCCCCATTCAAAACGACCCACTGCTTCAGGGTATCTACTGCAGCTACCATACTGGTTACTCTTTTACCTCTTAAGTCTTGTAGAACATATCCGTCATTTAGAAGGACATTGGTTACTCGAAATGCTCCCTTGAAGACAGTTCCAATTTATGGCTCATTCCAGTAGCACTGACTAGGGTTTTGCGATGCATGACCAACTCTCCCGCATTGAATTTTCTTGGCCTACATCGTTTCCGGTCAAAATACTTCTTTTGCTTTGGCTGTTCCAACTCAATTCGTTCACCAACTTGGGCTCGAAGATCCGATAGATTACGTCTGGTTATATTTTCCCCCACTGTATTTAATATGAGTATGAATCGGCCCAATGCTTTGGCTCTATGCCCATCAACAATTGATACGGAGACCCCCAGTTGTATTTTTATGAGTGTTGAGGGAAAATTGAATATCTTTCACGTGTGTGTTGATTCATCAGTATCATTCACAGTTAGACATCTCAAGGAATCAAGAATAACATGATTGAAACGCTCACATTGGCCATTTGCTCTTGGCGCTGCCACCGCATTCAAAACATGTTTTATGCCAAGTTGCTGACAATATAATTTCATGGATTCTGAACAATGCGAGTAGGAACTCCAAATATTTCTATAAAATTCTTTAGAGCTCCAAGTACATATTTTGCACTCGTTGTTTTGACAGGTTCTAATAACACAAACTTAGTGAATCCATCCACCAAAACAAACAATTGAGTGTTTTTCTTCTGAGACTTGATCAAAGGCCCCAAATGGTCAACATGGATGGTTCAAAATGGAATTGTGCTCTTCGTAATTGGATTCAACAGGCCCGGCTTCATACCCTTTTTATTTTTCATGTACATACAATTCAAATAAGCTGATACATATTTCTTCACAAATTTCGTCATTAGAGCAAACCAGTAGTGCTTTTTAATTCTATCTATTGTTTTCACAAACCCTATATGTCCGCAATCATCGTGATTCAATTTACAGATAAGCCATCTGCTACTCTGAGGAACCACCCACCTAAGGATTTCTTCTTCTTTTCTGTACAGAATACCCCTCTTCAAAGCAAAATGTTCGAAGTAGTTCGTGGTAGCCGGATTTTTTTCGCTTTTTAAGACTTCAATTATGCTGTTTAGCTTCTCATCTTGCCCCTGTACTGCTTTGATCCACTCCTCCTCCGTTATGTTTACAATGCTGTTTATATCCATAACGGGATGTCTGCATGTGACATTTTACATCCTGGTCTGTACTTCACTTCAAATAAGAAATCTTGGATTTCTGACCACCATCTTGCGATTCTCGGTACGAGGTCTCGTTCGGATGTAGCGGTACGTAATGCAGCACAGTCGGTGAATACAGTGAATTCCGCTCCCAATAGCATAAACAACGGTCATTGCCTCTAATTCATAGCTATGGTATTTACTCTGTTCGAATGTACATTTTTTACCAAAATAGGCGACCGGATGAAGTCCTGTTTCATGCTGTTGGAAAAGAATCGCACCCACACCGATATAACTGGCATCCATGTGTAGTTCAATAGGAAGAGCTGGGTCGAATATGTTCAGAACAGGACGGGTGGTTAATATTTCTTTTATACGTTCATAAGCTTCATTTTGGTCCTTGTTCCATTGCCATGACGAATTTTTCTTCAATAATGATGTTAGAGGCTCAGTGATTATCGCATACTGGTGTATGAACTTCCTGAAGAGGCCCGTGAGTCCAAGAAATTGTATCAAGTGTTTCAGAGTTTTTGGTTGTACGAACTGTATGACGGCTTTAACTTTATTAGGATCAGGGCGTACTCCATCCTTCGATATTTCACGACCTAAGTACGTGATCTTTGACTGTAGAAATTTACACTTTGGAAACTAAAGCGTTAAGTTGTATTTCTTGAAAAGATCGGGTACATCCCTCAATTTATCGAAACATTCCGATACTGTTCTAGCAGGTACAATAACATCATCAAGATAAGCGAAGGCTGTTTGTGACTTGAGCTCTTTCAAAATATTGGTCATCATGCGTTGAAAAACGACAGGAGCATTCGTTAATCGAAAACACATTCGCACAAATTCATATTTATTATTTGGGGTGATGAACGCTGTTTTATCTACCGAATTTGGGTCCCTTGGAATCTGGTAGTATCCTGAATATGAATCTAGGGTTGTAAAAATGGTACAGTTTCTCAATTTGTCGATTTGTTCATCGATTAATGGCATGGGAAATTTTTCCTTAACAGTGATACTGTTCAATTTTCGAAAATCGACGCACATTCTCAAAGTCCCATTTGATTTTGGAACAAGTACTATAGGACTGGCGTAAGCAGATGTCGATTCTCTGATGATATCATTTACTAATAGTTCATCTAATATGTCCTGAAGTGTCAATTTTTGTGTTTCTGACAACCTGTAGGGCCTACAAACAACAGGTTGTGTAGGAAGTTTCACCTACTTCGACTAATTTCAAGGCAATACAGTCGCGATATTCATTAAATAGCGATAATATTTCCTTTCTGTGCTGAATATCACAGTTGACCATATCCAATTTTATATTTTCCGGAGTTTTTACTACAGAGACATTATTACACTCAATGGGTTTCTCAAAAAATTTTATATTATTGGCCTGCTTAAGAAAAATGGTACCAGGTCTACTGATGAAAGAGTTTCCAATTATGACATCGGCTGGACTCAAATTGTCGGGAATAATTATAACCTCTTCATTGTGGGTAACAGCATCAAGAGTAATATTACATTTTGCAGTTTCTTGAACACAAACTACGTCATTCGTAAAAGATTTTAAGCGGTATTGGTTTTCAGTACTAATTTGTAGTTTCAATTTTGGTGCGATACTTCTTTTCATCAACGAACATTCGCTACAAGTATCTATCAAAGCTAGGAAACAATGATTTTTCAAAAACACTTCTTTATAACACAAATTTGTAACATGACCAAGAAAGTTTATTTGTTTTGTTTCTTTGTTTTTACGAAAGAAACAGTTTTGTGTGGAGTGATTAGTTTTCTTACACACACTGCAGTTCAACTTAACTTCTGTACGTTTAGTTGGATCCGAGCGTTTTCGTGGACAATTTATTCGTTCGTGACCAGGTTCGTTACACTCATAACACATGATTTTAAGATGAGGTTTTGTTGGTGCCATTGCTTTTATTTCTATTTTTCGGGAATGACTGTTTCTATCGAGGTTTCTTTTTTCGCGAAACGTTGTTACCCCACGGTCCCAGGAACGTGAATACGTTAAAACATCATCCAATCTACCTTAATTATTTGCAAAACCCGCCTGTCTGATTTTATCATTACTAATTCCGTGTAGCACTATATTCACTCTTCCCTTTTACGGAATATCCCAATTCAGTCTATTAAGTCTGTCTATCTTATCACGAAAATATTGTACATGAGAACTTGCACCACTCGACTTGAAATTAGCAGCGTCAGAGAACAAATCACCAGTAATATTTGGATCTATATCGAATGCATTTTGCAATAACATATTTAGATCACTCCAAGTCTTATAGTTTAAGTCCGAATTTATGAACCACTGCTGTGCCCGACCCGCCAAATTGTCAATCGCGAATTTTGTTGTTGCGATATCGTCCCACCGTAAAAAATAACTTTTTTGTTCCAGCAACCTTATCCACCTATTTATAGGTAGGTCCACATTAACGGGATCAAACCGCGGTAAATTTTGCCAAGTAAAAGAGTTTGTACTTGCTCTTTTGATGTTGTTTTCTACTAATGCATCAACCTTCATTTGCAACAACTCCAGTTGTTGCTGCAAGGATGTAGGTGGCGTAAAACTCCTTTCAGTCCTTTGCACATCTGCACTGAGCTGATAATGCTGTGAGTGCAATCTGTCTATCGCTTCACTTGTCCCTGAAGGGCCAGGAACCGGATCTCCGTCCAACGACATCTTTGGATCACTTCTCCCTCTTCAAACCTACTTATACCCAGAATTATTTGAAAATATCCCACTTCTGAACTGTCAGAATTATCCAAAATGAAATCGATCTTGTCTTTGAGTCTTTTAGAAGCTTTAACTAGCTGAACTGTACAAAATATCAGAATTATCTATCGTCCGCAATCTGCAAGTCTGAAGTCGTTTTTCTGACAAATTCACTGTCAGTTAGCCACCTAATCCTCCAAAACGGTTGTGTCAAAGTCCGCCTTCCGCATACAGATCTGACGGCGCTGTTGCCAATACACTCCGAAACGGTTTTAACAATAATTATCATTCTAACACAAGAAAGTAGAATTCCCCGAGGACTAGGCACTTCAATCTTCAATATCAGAAGAACCCTCCTGAATTCCAAATTCCAGACTTGCGTAGTATAAGGCTCTTCTTCTGCAATTCTCCTGTTCCATTCCGGTTCGATGATGACCAAAGTAGGATTTGTAAGTAAAGTGGACTGTATTTGGTTTTCTATTATTTCTAGCTTTTGAATAATGATACACCAAAGGTGACTTTTTTATCTATTTTATGACAACTATAGTCACACTTCAATTGTTTTGAAATTAAACTCCAAAAAAAGTGGCTATGCATTTTACATCATATTCCGTAGTTGCACAAGTCCAAACAGTGTATGTTCCACAAATGAATAATGTTACAGCCATAACATTATGTAATAAATAAGGAGTCAAAAGTGTTTCAGTATTATTATACGAGGTGCTGGAGCAGCCAATGGAAATATAAGTGAGATAACCAAAGCCTTTCGTGTAACGCTGCATTTTGGGGAAACAGCCCTCACCCAAGTAATGTGTCACTTCCCATTACTATGCTCACAACTCGTTCTGGGTATGGATATTCTCCAGCGTCATAATTTCCGGTTGGACTTAAGTAATAACATTGTGTATCTGAATAAAAAACTGCTATTAAGGTCTGTCGATCAAAGTCCTGTGGGACACGTCTCCTGAGTGGCACCGAGTCAAGATCTCACTCTTTCCGGAGAACACCGCCTGAAGAAGTTCCTGGATGAAGAGCTGGCGCCGTTTGAACTAATCAAGGGTACTACACAACTAGTTGAGCATAAAATCCATATCACCAATCCGGAGCCTATCAAGCAGAGATACCGACCGCAAAATCCGAAGATGCAGGAAGTCATCACGTCCGAGGTCAATCAAATGCTGAAAGATGGAATAGTTGAACCATCAAACAGTCCGTGGACCTCTTCCGTGGTTATTGTGCGCAAAAAGGATGGAGAATATCGGTTTTGTATCGACATTCAAAAAGTCAATTCTGTTTCTCGCAAAGATGCCTACCCTTTACCGTTCATCAAGGCCATTCTGGATAAACTTCGAAAAGCAAAGTACAGGGTGTCTATTTAAGAATGGCAAAGTGCCAGATCTCAGAAACTAGGCATCCGAGAGACTTGCGGAAAAAAAATTACTGGGTAATATGGAATAGAGAAAATGCTGGAAATATATCAGAAGTTCCCAAGATCGCCACAAGATGGCGTAACGGTGCTATCAAAACACAAAATCGCGGTTTTTTCGTGATTTTTAAATACAAACAAATACAAATGAGTACCGCTATGGATTCCTTGAGAGATTTCCTTCAAATTTGTTTTTTTGTTTTTGTTTCCTAACATGTCAAATAAGACAGGTATCAGCTGTCAAACCTTACAACGCAAGAATGCTCATAACTTTGGAACAACCCAGCCGATTGACGCGATCTTGGTCTCATATGAAAGAGCATGATCTGCACTTCAATAAACTTTTTTGGTTTTAAATTTTTGACCTTCGCCGTCGCCGCTAGATGGCGTTAACTGAAATGGTAGCATGTTTTTGAGTTTTCTCCAAAAAAATCAAATGTAATGGTATATTTATTTTTATATATTTTAAAAGGGGATACATTTTCCTATTGAAGGAAATCTCTCAAGGAATCCATAACGGTACTCATTTCTATCTGTTTGTATTTAAAAATCACAAAAAAACAGCGTTTTCTGCAGTTTTGGTAGTGTATCATTTCACTACAACCTTTATGTTTCTCCAGTAAGAACCTACCTTAGAATCCACAACGTTCTTGGCCCGTTTTCTTCCAAAATGTCCATGTTTTCCTCTCATTTTCACATTTCGCTTAATGTTTTCGTTCGTTTCTATATGACTGGAAACTAGGGTTATGTCGGTTCTGATCAGAACCCGTATTCCGTGTACCTGTGGAATTCTAGCAACGTGTCGCTTTCCCATCATTTTACATAGAGAGCGACGTGTTGCTATGGAATTCCACAGTACACGAAATACGGGTCCAGAGCATGACATGGCGTTAAGCGTTGCCAAGTGTACTCGCCATGTATGACGTCAGACGGTGTCCTGTTCAATGACTGCAAATAACCAAGAAAATACTCCGTTTTTCTGTCATCAGGAAAACATATTCGGGACATTATAATATGGATATTATGCTGAGTAATGGAAGTTGAGGTGGGTCTTCACCTGCGACGTTGCCTCTCCTGCTGCTAATCCCTCTCGTCGGTACCGATAGTGCTGCTCTATGTTTTTTTGTCCCTTCCGATTGGACGTGGTGTTAGTTCTTTTGGAATTAACCTCCAGATTTGACGGTGTGCGTTTGAAGCAGTTTTAGTTTTAACCTCGATTTTCGTTTTGGGAAAATAGGTATCCACACCTTATTGGTATTGAAAATGTGCTGTTCCCATACTCGGAAAAAAAGTAGTTTTGGGCAAAACGTGGAAGTACTGTGGACTACGTGCGGAGTTTTTCGGCTTTCACTGCATTTGCCTACCGAAAAAACGATCCTGCATTCATTAAGCCTATTGAGGTTTGGTGGAAGTGCGGGAATATTGAATTTTTCTGCTACCTTGGCGTAGCTTTTGGGGCTATTGGCGGTATTGGAGTTGGTGGCGCTGGAGTTTGAGGCTGCAGTTGGAAACGTATTGGATGGGAAGAACTGTGAGGGCTCATACCAACCTGCCTTCTGAACTTAGATTATATATTCAAGAAGATACCTTTATTCACATTTTGTGTGTATCCCAAAATGACGATCACATTCTGAGCGTCTTTGCGGGACAAGTTCAAGATTGCCATTTTTCGTTGTTACTCCGTGAGCTTAATTTATTATCAGGTTTGTTTTTGGATAGCCTTGACTATTCTAATAGATTTTTGTATTCCAAGAATAGATACCTTACTTGAACACACTTGAAATCAACAAAAAGAAAACATAATATTCAAAATCAAGGACCAGTTAAAATCCAAGGTGGATCCTGTTGAATTGGGGGTAGGAGTGTCTGCGAACGTGTCAAGAAGGATGGCAACACCGCGGACGGGGATTCAGCGTGAGGTTCGGGAAGACACGACAACCGGGACGGATGAAGCCAGGGCCGTTAGTTGATAGAAAGTCACTAGTCAGCGAAGCTGTCGATGAATAATTGTGTACAAATTGAGTTAATGAATAAATATCGTTATTTAATCGGTGCTTAAGTGTTTCAACCCTTATCCAGGATAGCACAATTGGCGACTGAGGTAAATAATAAATCCTTTAGAATCAATAATAGTACAAAATGTATTGTGTTGATAATGGAATGTGTGGGAGATAAACAAATTCTAGATAACTGTGACTACGTTAACCATATAATGAATGGACAATTTGCATACATTTTCAAATGAAATTTTATAAACGTATTCTAGACATTATTTGAAAGTCACCAGCGAAAAATTTTCTACGAAATACCCAAAAATATACTTAATAAATGAATCGCAAAAGGGGTCGGGCCATATTACCCTCCAGAGAGAGAGAGAGTCATCTCAGTCAATACGTCAGACGGAGATAGATAGTAGGTGTGTCTGTTATGCTCCACTAGTGCACACTTTTCTACACTACAACACTCAGTGTGGCTTTGTTTGTGAAATGTTTGTCCGTTTTTTAGGATAGAATATCTTTATTAGCTTAGTCAAGATATTCTATCCTAAAAAACAGACAAACATTTCACAAATAAAGTCACACTGAGTGTTGTAGTGTAGAAAAGTGTACACTAGTGGAGCTTAACAAACACACCTAGTCTATTCTGTGACGTATTGGATGTTGATTGGCGCTCTTCAATCGGTGATTACTACATTATTAGAGGTCATAGGTTGATTTTTTAAACATCAATGGCATCAGTACTTATTAATCCCCATATTTTTCATATTTCCAAAAAATGTGCAAATTGTCCATTGTCATACATGCACGATCAAGACAACCGTGTAATATTAGATGAATATGTTAACCCGATCGCATTAAATTGTGACAAAGGGCGAAATAGCATTAAATTGCGTATTATGAATCATCGCATTAAATTGTGATTATGAAAATTTTCCGTTCGCAATAAATTGGGACAAAGGGTGGAATAGCATTAAATTGCGTATTATGAATCATGGCATTAAATTGGGATTATAGGGAATTACACGATTGCGTGAAATTCTGACAAAGGGTGGAGTAGCATTAAATTGCGTATTATGAATCATCGCATTGAATTGTGATGATGGGGAATTACCCGATCGCATTAAATTGTGACAAAGGGCGGAATAACTGGAATAGCATCAAATTGTTTATTATGAGTTGCAATAAATTGTGATAGCGGCCAAATCACAATTCAATTGCTCATTTACTTATGTGGATACTGGACCGCAGTGAATGGTGAAGACAAGAAGAATTGACATTCTTGCCTATATTCACATTGATATGATTTGTGGCTCGCATCTATTTGTGGGGAATTCTTTGGTTTATATTACCATACATAGATTTGTGGGAAAATGTCCCTTACGTACCAAGCGTATAATTAATTGAGCAGTCGATTGTCCTTTAATGAATACTGGGTACATACCTAAGATGGGTATATAATTTAGGGAGTATTGTGTGATTGTCTGATATCATAATTCAAGAATGGCGTAGTTGCTCACCTGTTGTTTGGAGTCAGATGAGAGACACTGTTTCAGTACGTCGTATTTCTCCATCCAGATAGATACGTCGTGACATCATGGGAGACTCTTCCGGAATAAAACCGTTCCTATGCGATACGATCGACAAAGCTTGAATCAGGAATGAGTGGTAAAGATGGATTCGATCTTTCCAGCTGTATCTTGATTCTGAGAATATCACGGACCAGACAAGGAAACGGAACAAACTTCTACATCTGGGGAGGGGGCAACTCCAAGAGGTGGTCTATGAAATACCTGGAGCAGTAACTGATGACGCAGATGGTAGCTTCAACGGTCTTATCGAGAAATTAACAGAGTACTTTTCCCTGACTCAGTACTCTACATTCGGGAGGCGCACATTCAGGAATATTAGACCCAAGAAAGGAGAGTCTCTTAACAAATTTCTTCTCAAAGACAGACAGCAAGCTTCCAAATCTATTTTTGAGGCTACAAGTGAACAAGCATTGGAGATAAACATCAAAGATAAGTTGATCAATGATTGGGCATCTGTGGATGTGTGGTAGGTGTGGGAGTTCAAAGCACAATGCGAATGATGAGAAGTGTCCAGCCAAGTCCACTAAATGCTTCAAATGCGACCAGATCGGACATTTCGCCAACAAATGCCACACTGGATCACAAAAACGACCCGGCCCAGGACCAGCAAGTGAATACTACAAAAGTGGACGTTTCTTTTCTAATATTAATTACATTAACAACACAGAGACTCCAGGAGATGGACATGACGAAGAAAAACCTGAAAGGAATTACGAATGTTTCAAGCTCAATTCCGCGGGGGTAAACTTTACTGAATCGGATGAACTAATGACATGCTGTGTGCCCGTGGCATTATTAATCGACTCAGGATCCAGAGTAAACATCATCAATGGATCAGATTGAAACCATTTAGAGTCAAATCCAGCCGTACTATGGAACGTAAACTCCGATAAAACGGCCTCGCTGAAGCCGTATGCAGTGGGACAGCCATTGGAAGTTCAACGACAATTTGAGACAACCATCACGACCCCGGACAACAATGAGGTTATTACATCATTTCTGGTTGTTAAACAGGGAGAAATATCAATTCTGGGGAGGGAGACAGCTCAACGGTTGGGGGTCCTAAAAATAGGAGTAGGAGTCAATTAGATTGTGGAAACTAAACCTTTTCCCAAAGACAAGGACGTGAAAGTCAAGTTCTCAATCGACCGATCCCTGAAGCCAGTGCAACAGCCCCTCGGACGAGTACCTATAGCTATTGAACCATTGGTGGAACGGAAGTTAAACGAAGCACTTCACCGTGATATTATAGAACCAGTAGAGGGCCACAGTCCATGGATATCACCCATTGTCATCACTTTTAAGGCTGACGGAGACATAAGGATCTGTGTAGATGTGCGCAGGGCAAACCAAGCAATCCTGCGCGAAAACTACCCTCTCCCCACCTTCGACTCAGTCATGACAAAACTGGTGAACGCCAAGTATTTCTCCTGTTTGGATTTGGAATTAGCCTACCACCAAATTGATCTGGCCCAGGAGAGTCGTCCAACTTTCATAACCCATAAAGGGATGTTCCGATACAAGAGAATCATGTTCGGTAGCTCGTCGGCGCCTGAAATATTCCAGAGAATTTTCGAGCATATGCTAGCTAAATGTCAAAAGTGCATCAACTATCTGGATGATATTTTTGTTTATAGGGCTACCGAACAGGAACATGACCAATGCTTGCAAGAAAATCTAAGAGTTTTTAGAGTTAATAAGGTGCTGCTGAACGAAAAGAAATGCGTGAGAGAAGTCCAGGAACTCAATTTCATAATCATCCATCATACGAAGGCATCGAGGCGGATGAGGAAAAAGTTAAAGCGGTACGTGAATTTCGACCACCATCATCAAAGGAGGAGATGCGCATCTTTTTGGGATTAGTTACATATCTGGGGAAATTTGTGCCCGATCTAGATACTATCACCGAACCCTTGAGGCAGCTTAGAAAACGGGAAACGGAATTCCTCTGGACACCAACACACCATCAAAGCTTTGGATCACTTGAACAGGCGTTGTCCAAACCTCCAATCCTGAGCTACTTCGATCCTTCGAGGACAACGTGGTTGATCGCTGATGCTAGCCCTGTGGCCCTTGGGGCAGTTCTTATTCAATTCGATCAAGAGCTCCCCAGACTGATATCGTAAAAAACCAGCAAAGGTTTGACTAGCACGGAACGACGATATTCCCAGATCGAAAAGGAGAGCCTGGGACTGGTATGGGCCGTTGAGAGGTTTACTTATCATCTGAGGCCATCTTCAAACCGACATCCAGACCACCGGCAAGAATAGAACGTTGGGTTCTTAGACTACAGTGTTTCAGATCCGAAGTGATTTACCAATGTGGAAAGTTGAACATCGCTGATTCTGTATCGAGACTGAGGACCCGGAACTAACCGACCGGAACTAACCGACCGGAACTAACCGACGCTGCCAGAAAAACCGCCGAGGGATCATGGGAACCTAAGGTCAAATGCCCTTACTTTCCGTTTCGCTTTGAGCTTTCTAGTCTGGGACCGATCTTACTGAGAACTAACAGAATTGTGATATCCTTGTCACTGCGGCAAAGAGTTTTGAAGTTGGCTCACGAAGGGCACCCAGGTGGCCAGACTTTTGACACAAATGTGGCGACACAAATGTAGATACTTACTTGAAAGAATGTCGAGACTATTTATTGGTAAGTCAACCTAACAGACCACCAATGACGCGTCACCAATTCCCCGATGGACTGTGGCAATACCTGGCGATCGACCTAATAGGACCTCTGCCCAATCAAGATCAAGTATTAGTAGTGATAGATTATTATTCCAGATTCCAGGAAATAGGATTTTTGAAAACCACAATATCCACTATCATCATAAAGTGCCTCGACAAAGTATGTTCTCGTTTTGGAATCCCAAAATCCATTAGATCCGACAACGGCAGACAATTCGTGACGAAGGAATTTCAAGAATATTGCGACAGGATTGACAGGAACAACATAGAGCTGATTCATACTCCGCCATACTGGCCTCAAGCGAATAGCGAAGTCGAAAACACGAACAAATCGATATTATAGATACTCTAGATCTGTCACAACAACAACCTGGACTACAAAGTGGAGATCCAGAAATTCATTATGATGTACAATGTGACTCCACATGGAACCACCAACAAATCCTCATTAGAACTTTTATTTCAGAGGAGAATTCGGGATAAAATTCCGTCGATTGCTGACATCGTCGGAGAGTATGAAGATGAAGAAGCTCGAGACACAGACCTCATCAACAAAGAAAAAGGGAAAAGACGGGAAGATGGAAGCAGAAGACCAAAACCAAGCGACATTCGAGAAGGAGATAAGGTTGTGATACAAAATATGGTCCAACCCCACAAGCTGGCATCCAGATACCGCAGGGCGGATAACAGTGTCGTAGAAAAAAACGGAAATGAACTTGTACCGGTAGGAGAAAGAAAAACCATACGTGGACATGTAACACATGTCAAGAAAGTCAACGCCCCACAAAGTGAGGAGCCTCGAGAGCAGTCATAATGACAACAACCTTTCCTCATCAATACCTTCACTAATACGACATGTCAGGCCACCATCAGACCTGACCCCGCCTACTCAAGCCTCCGGCAACCATGAGCCTCCAGGAAGGATTACAATGACGCTGAAAAAAAGGACGGAATGTGGGAACGTGTCGAGAAGGATGGCAACACCGCGGACGGGGATTTAGCGTGAGGTTCGGGAAGACACGACAACCGGGACGTATGGAGCCACGGCCGTTAGTTGATAGATAGTCAGCAAAGCTGTCGATGAATAATTGTGTACAAATTGAAATAATAAGTAAATATCCTTATTTAATCAGTGCTTAAGTGTTATAACCTTTATCCAGAATAGCACAGAGTGGAAATTGGCAGAACTATTAAAAACAAGACTGGTATTTTATTGAGTTGTGGAATGGAAAAGAAAACTCTAAAGTCCAGACTCCTATCCAACAGAAACTGGGTGATGATTTTGAAGTAACGAAAACAAAAACTAAAAAACCGTCTTAAAGTTGTGGGGTTACCATATACTAAACAGGCAGATACTGCGGAAATACTAATTTCGAAAATTAGGAAGCAGAATGATTTGGATCATGAAGGTTTGATACAAATTGTACATAAATCTAGTGTGATAAATAAAAGATTCAACCTTATTATGGAACTGAACGCAGCAGATAATAAAAAAGTTAAACAAAACCAAAAATTGAACATTGGATGGAGTCGTTGCAACATTTACCAGGACTTTGGTGTTATAAGGTGCTGTAAATTTGGGCACTTGCAAAAAAATTGCAATGAAAATTTTGTTTGTGCAAACTGTGCGGGTTCTCACGAAAAGAAGGACTGTAAGTCAAATGTGAAGAAGTGTATCAACTGTGTATCAGCGTATGGAAAAAATATAGGTGCACGAGAATGTCACGGCCCCTTCAAATTATCGAGTAAATTCAACGAAGTTTATCAAAAAAAAAAAAAATTATTAATCTTTTTTCCAATTTCTAAAATGTCAAAAAATCGACAAATCTCTAACAAAAAATTCGCATTGCTATGAAATTCCAAGAATCTTTGATCAAAATGAAGTGAAATAGTTTTAATGCAGACAAGCACTATCATACAGAAAAAAAAATCGTTTCTTAGGTTATGGTTCTAGAATATTGATATTTTCAGGATACCTTTTCCCACTAATGTCCTTCTCAAAAAATATATCAGTTGGTCTGTAAGTAGCGCAGTTCGTTTTTGGAATGAGCTTAAATGCACCAATTACATAAAAACGTCTTAACTCCGGTCCTTGCTAAAATTCGAAAGCTCAATTTCAAGGTGACATTCAGAACATATCGACTTATATCATAATTCAAATTCAAAAATTGCGAAATCATAAAAAATCGTAGAATAATTTTTGAATTTGAATTAATTGTTTCTTTTTTAGGTTCCACTGACGACGAAAGCAGATTCGCTTCTGAAACGTTTGATATTGTTAGGTTTTATTGTTTACTAATAGGATTTTTTTCAGGTGATATAGAAGATCCGGTATAGTAACACTTGTTTGATTGTTTTTTGATAGGGTGTGGCAAAATACCCAAAAAATCAGGTAAATCATGGATGCGCCACAAAACTACAGAGCATATCTACTTGACAAGTACTTCGTTGTCCAAAAATTGGTTATCACGATATATTGGAGTTGAACATCAAAGGAAAAAAACACCCAAATCCGTCATTTTTGAACATCTGAAATACCGGAAAGAGAAATTAGAGATCGACCTAATAGCTTCAAAATGGAACAATTCAGTGACGAGTGTGGAATCATTAGCACAATCATTGATTTCAGCAATTTCGCAGACTCTAAATCGAATGACCACCCAGCATGTGAGACATTTTAAGCCTCAGAATGAAAATAATAAGTGGATAACTCGGGAAATCATAGTTAAAATGAGATTGAGGGATGCTTAATGGGTGTCCGGAAATTACGCGTCAGGATTTTGGTGGGAGATTCTACATGAAAAATGAATGCAACAAACTTCTATACAATTTTTTCAAAAACTCAAAATTAAGGAAGATACAGGGTGTTAAAAATATTTTTTTTTTTCTTATTTTTTTTAATAACTTTTTTTCTAGTGTAATGATTTTCGCCATTTTGCATGCATGTCACTAGTGTTTCTTTGTATTCACCCTATTAATTTGACGCTAGTCGTCAATGACAAAAGGCTGAAGCTGTCCTTCACCTTAGGAAAATTACTTAGAACTTTTTTGTTTTAATCTTTTTATAAATTTGGATGTCAAATTAGTAAAGAGCATCAAAATATTTTTTAAAAAGGTGCTCGTGTTGCATCATCGTAGAATCAACGGTTTCCGAGAAAAACGACTTTGAACATTAACCGTACCTTAAATAATTAAAAATTCGTACTAAATGTTTGAAGTTTTTGAAATAATTGTATAGAAGTTTGTTGCATTAATTTTTCATGTAGAATCGCCCACCAAAATCCTGACGCGTAATTTCCGGACACCCTGTATAGAGTCGCGGTATTGTTGGGAAAAAATCACTTATGGACTGATTATAAAGCATTAAGAAATGAGGTTGTCTCTATGATTCGTGAGGCGAAAAATAATTCTTTTCATAGAATACTTGATGGTAACAAGAAAAACTCACAACAACTTTGGAAACATTTAAAATCCTTTTCACCAAATAAAATAAGTGATACCCACAGAACACATATACAAAGTTTAGAAGACAAAAAAAATCCTTAAAGAACTACATGACTGCCCCTTAGGTGGTCATTTAGGTGTCAATAAGACATTTCATAAAATCCGTAACAAATATGAATGATCTAACATGTATAAAAGTTTGAAAAATTTTATAAAAACTAGCGACCCGAGTCAAAGAAATAAATCGATTAAATATACTAAGATGGCTTTAACAAACACTTCCACTGCTTCGAAACCCTTTGAAAAGGTTAGCTTAGATATCGTAGGGCCTATGTCTTTAACCAACTCTGGTTATAAATACACAGGGTTACTCACGTTATTTGACACGAAACAATATGGCCGAAGTATATGATTTTGAAAAAGTTTTTTTTTTCTGGATGGATAGGGACCCTTTGAGGCTACATTTAAAAAATATTTTCACGTTATACAGGGTGTCCCCAAAACACGAAACGCATCAAAGTTGTATTTTTTTAAATCGAACCCCCTGTATATTAATTGATATTCCAATTCTTCCTTCAATTTTCAACAAAAATTGTGATACAACTAATGTTCCTAAATTCAACCGTTATCGAGATATCGCATTTTAATAATGGCATTTTTAAAACTTTGACATTCTATAAAATTCAAACTATTCAAGTTAGAGGAAAATGGTTTGCACTTTCTTATCTTAACTTTTCAAGAGCTCTTTTGTCATTTGGATAGAAGGTACCGTCAACTGTCAACTTTTTTCGGCACATTTTGACATTTTTTCACAAGAATGAATTCGATCTCCTTGAATAGCTCTTGAAAAGTTGAGATAGGAATGTGCAATCCATTTTTCTCTAACTTGAATAGTTTGAGTTTTATAGCATGTCAAAGTTGCAAAAATGCCATTTTCAAAACGCGATATCTTGATAACGGTTGAATTTAGGAACATTAGTTGTATCACAATTTTTGTTTCAAATTGAAGAAAGAATAATCAAAATATCAATTAATATACAGGGGGTTCCATTTAAAAAAATACAACTTTGATGCGTTTCGTGTTTTGGGGACATCCTGTATAACATGAAAATATTTTTAAAATGTAGCCTCAAAGGGTCCCTATCCATCCAGAAAAAAAAACTTTTGCAAAATCATATACTTCGGCCATAATGTTTCGTGTCGAATAACGTGAATAACCCTGTATATATTAACTTTCCAAGATGACTTGACCAAATTTTGCTAAGCTGTTCCGCTCCAAAATCAAGAAGCAGGAACAATTGCCCAAAAATCTGTTTCACCCATTGTACAGGGTGATTCATTTTCAGGGTCGGGGTGCCAGTTCTCGTAAACTATTCATCATAGAGACACAGAAAAAAAAATATGTAAAGTAATGTGCCCAAGAGAAAATGCTGGAAATATATTTCAAGCTTCTAGAATCGCCGCGTAACGGTACTATGAAAACCGACAATCGACATATTTTTACCATTGAACTGCCAAAAAAGAATATGGAAACAGACTAAAGAGGATATTCTCTACAAAATTGTCCACCGACACTTCTCCCGAAGTTGTCAAATAAGACAACTACGAGCCCTCAAACTTGATGTTACTAAATTGCCTATTGACTGTTCTTTAGCTTGTTTCGAAGAGGAAAATCTGCTCTTTCTGGTGTATGTGCTTGGGATCAATTTAATTCACCTGAGCTGACCATAAAACATAAATTGTGAAAGTCAAACCAGTTTTTGAGGTTTTTTCGAAATTTTCAAATGCAAACCCACTAAATAGATGCCTCTATCGTGTTATTTGGAAAACTTCCTACCACTTTCATGTAGGTCATTTTCCTATATGTTTATAAATAAGATAAGTTATATAATCTTTAGAAATCCTTCGAAGACTACTCTTGAAATTGCCCCTGTAAATTTGACTATGTCAAGATGATAGACGTCGGATTTGTTTTAATTTAGAATATGAAAAACCTATTAAGTGAAAATGCCAACTATTTTTCGTTTCCTTTTCTACGAGCAGACTGTCAAGTTTATTCCTTCTCCTTGGCCAATTCACGGAATTGTTCAGATTCATCAACTCATCTTCCTTGAGCGAAATAGAATACGGAGCAGGTCCCCCGTCAAAAACTTTGTGTCAGTTAATGTAAAAATGCGATATTCACGACAGGAAGCTCTCGATATAATCACGGTTTTCCATGAATGTGCCAGTGTTCCCGCTTTATCCGCACGGATATATGCATCCCGTTATCCGGACAGACAACATCCTCCGCCAAAAATAGTTCTGGGGCTGGTGAATCGCTTGAGAATTCGCGGAAACCTTCACTTTGTTGGAACCCAGCACAGCCGACCAACAAGAAATGAAATTGATGTTTTAAATGTATTGGGTTTTGTTGCAGCTGATCCTCACGTCAGAACGAGGATCATATCAAGAGAAGCAGGTTTAAGCCAATCTTCGGTTCGGAGAATTCTGGATGACAATCGGTGAGTGGTGTTTGAAGCCCCATTATGGAATTTCAACGTCAATATTTTTCTTATCCCAGGATGCATCCCTATCGCGTATCTTGTCACCAGGCATTAAGCAAAGCAGACCGCGACAACCGCCTTGACTTTTGCAACTGGATGTTGGGCATGCTGGGCTACAATCCCAACATCCTTGATGAAATCCTTTGGACCGATGAGTCATCCTTCCGGAGCGATGGGGTGGTAAATCGGCACAATGCTGTGAATTGGTCAAGGAGAGGGAATAACCCACACTGGATGATTGAGGTTCAGAGGCAGGGTCGTTGGACACTCAATGTCTGGTGTGGTATAATGGGCGAAGAAATAATTGGTCCACATTTCTTCAACCATCCACTCAACAGCCAAACATACCTGCATTTTATTCAAAACGACCTCCCTCCTCTCCTACAAAACGTTCCATTAGCTGTCAGGAGGAGAATGTTTCTTCAGTCCTGCCCATTATTCAGCTGCTGTACGTGGATTTCTGAATGTGGCATACCGAGATCGATGGATGGGGCGTGGGGGTCCGTTTGCCTGGCCCGCTAGGTCAACGGACCTCTTAGTCCTGGATTTTTATTTATGGGGGAAAACCAAGAATCTGTGTATGCCGAACGGCCCACGAACAGAGCTGACATGATGGTCAGGATGACAAATGCTGTAAGAAGCATATCCCCTCAGGAACTCCGGAATGCGGTACAATCAAACAGGAGACGTTTGCAGGAGTGCCTTGACAACGACGGCGGCCATTTCGAGCATCTGCATTATATTTTTGTTTTTTTTTGTTATTTTAGTCTTTTCTTCATATTTTTTGAATAAAATGTTTATAAAACCATCGTATTTATTGCGCAGTTTATTCAATTTGACAGCTCTGCTAGTAGAAAAGGAAACGAAAAATAGTTGACATAGTCGCCCACAGAGACCGGCGTTCCTTCCTGACTTTCTTTCCCCTCATTGTCAAATCTCGCAGAAACGAACGCCATTTAGTGGGAAATGAGATGATGAATGCGCATTCCATCTTTCCTGTCACAATGTACCGACTGTCCCAATACACAGGACAAACACGCGTTCTCTCAGGATAAAGCAACAGGAATACATCCCTCTTAGATAATTTACCAACACTCTTTCCTCTCGTTATGGCCTCTGAGCGGATAATTTGCTTCGCAAAAGTTTGAGAGAAAAGATGTCAGGAAAACGTTTTGAGTTTGTGAGTGATGAGATGTTTATTATCCCTTCAATATTTTGAAAGGAGAGAATGTCGGTATTGAACGCTGTTCTGTGGGGTATCTTTCTCTCACTTGGTTTTTCTTTCTAACTTCAACTCATGAACACGGTATCTTACACAAATCAAAACAAATCTGACGTCTTTCTTTTTGACAGTTTCAAATTTACAGGGTCTGTTTCAATAGTATTCTTCGAAAAATTTCTTAAGTCTCCAAAACTTTTTTATTTCAAAAGATATAGAGAAATTATCTGTATGAAAGTGGTAGGAAATTTTCCAAATCCAGTTGACTGACAGCAGACAGATGACGTGATGATGGGAAAAAGACAACGACAACTGACACTTGTCGTTAATGGTGAGAGTTGGCGCCCATTTATTCAGTCGTGCGAGTTTGTCAAATTAGTTATTAGCATTATTGGCAGTATTAGCCGGTATATTGAGAATACATTGTGTCTAAACCCAAAGGCGCAATGAAAGTAAAAGTCTTCCTTGTGAAGATTAAGGGAAGACGGGCGATTTACCCTTAAAAGTAATCGTTCAGCATTCCTGGGGCGATTCATTCTTATTGCAAGAAGAAGCGCACCAAGAGCGTACACGCTGGGACCCGAAAGATGGTGAACTATGCCTGGTCAGGACGAAGTCAGGGGAAACCCTGATGGAGGTCCGTAGCGATTCTGACGTGCAAATCGATCGTCGGAACTCCGAAGTTTCCCTCAGGATAGCTGGCGCTCGTTGCGTACGAGTCTCATCCGGTAAAGCGAATGATTAGAGGCATTGGGGTCGAAACGACCTCAACCTATTCTCAACCTTTAAATGGGTGAGATCTCCGGCTTGCTCGATTAATGAAGCCGTGAGACACGGATCAGAGTACCAAGTGGGCCATTTTTGGTAAGCAGAACTGGCGCTGTGGGATGAACCAAACGTTGAGTTAATGCGCCTAAATCGACGCTTATGGGATACCATGAAAGGTGTTGGTAACTTAAGACAGCAGGACGGTGGCCATGGAAGTCGGAATCCGCCAAGGAGTGTGTAACAGCTCACCTGCCGAAGTTACCAGCCCTGAAAATGGATGGCGCTGAAGCGTCGTGCTTATACTCAACCGTTAGTGGCATGTGCGATTGAATCTTTGGATTCAATCATGAAGCTCTAACGAGTAGGGGGGTCGCGGCGGTGAGCGCAAAAGGGCTGGTCGTGAGACCGTCTAGAGCCGCCGTCGGTGCAGATCTTGGTGGTAGTAGCAAATACTCCAGCGAGGCCCTGGAGGACTGACGTGTAGAAGGGTTTCGTGTGAACAGCCGTTGCACACGAGTCAGTCGATCCTAAGCCCTAGGCGAAAGCTGATGTTGATGTGGTGTAGATTTTTTAAAATAAAAAATGTGTATTTATATACAATTTTTATAAAATTTTCGTACACACCCATTGGGCGAAAGGGAATCCGGTTCCTATTCCGGAACCTAGCAGCGGAACCGTTAATAAGTCGGGCCCTCGCAAGAGAGTTCGTCGGGGTAACCCCAAAGGACCCGGAGACGCCGTCGGGAGATCCGGGAAGAGTTTTCTTTTCTGCATGAGCATTCGAGTTCCATGGAATCCTCTAGCAGGGAGATATGGTTTGGAATGCGAAGAGCACCGCAGTTGCCGCGGTGTACGGATCTTCCCCTCGGACCTTGAAAATCCGGGAGATGGCCACGTGGAGGCGTCGCGCTAGTTCGTACCCATATCCGCAGCAGGTCTCCAAGGTGAAGAGCCTCTAGTCGATAGAATAATGAAGGTAAGGAAAGTCGGCAAATTGGATCCGTAACTTCGGGATAAGGATTGGCTCTGAGGATCGGGGCGTGTCGGGCTTGGTGAGGAAGCGGGTCCTGGTTAACGAGCCGGGCCTGGGCGAGGTGAAGGCCGCGGAAACGTGCGCTGAATCCGAGGTCGGTCCCGTGCCTTGGCCTCCCGCGGAACCGCCTTGCTGCGAGACCCAAAAGGTTTCGCGACTTTTTGGTGTTCTCTTCGGCCGCTATTTGACGGTCAGCTCACAACTGGCACGGACCGGGGGAATCCGACTGTCTAATTAAAACAAAGCATTGCGATGGTCTTAACGTGATGTTGACGCAATGTGATTTCTGCCCAGTGCTCTGAATGTCAAAGTGAAGAAATTCAATCAAGCGCGGGTAAACGGCGGGAGTAACTATGACTCTCTTTCGATTCTCACGAATATTTTTCGGTAGTGCCGGACTTCGAAAATTTCGGGAGTGAACGGACTTAGTCGTTTTTCCCCTCGTGTGGACTTTAAATTTTTTACCACGTTGGGACTTTGAATAACTTCAACCGTTTCTCAGTTTTTCTTTGCAGACTTTGCTGAGACTACACCACCCCACGCAACCTTCACCACACCCCCAAGAACCTATTGTTTCTTCAAATTAGGTGCTCTCCGAGTATACTAATATCTGGCACGTGAGCGCTCGGATTTAATGACTTCTCCAAAAGGCCCCAGAACCTCCCAAAACCATTTTCTAGACCCAAGGACCAAATCGTGCCTCCAACCAGAAATACGACCTTGGTCCATTTCACCGGATTCGTCCCAAGGGTCATTTTCGGTTTTGTCGATAGTGAACAAACGGCCATAACCTGAGACTGGGTGGTGCGATTTGCACCAAATTTGGCACAAGCGATCTGTGAGTACATCTGAATCGACTCATCTAATGCCCGTCGATACGGATCGTCAAACAACAGCCCAGCAGCCTCAGAACGGGAGCCCGATAAAAGAAGATCGCATCCAGGTGTCCACATCAGCTAAGTGACCTCTAAGGTCCCCGCCTCCCAAATTTCACGCCAATCGGTGCGTATCGTCCAGTATCGATACTGCGATACCGGCCATATCTTTTACACCCCTGGCCCGATCTCGCTGAAATTTGGGTCATAGGTTTGAACCCGTCCCCTCTAACGATCGTTCATATCATTCCAGGACGATTTCCAGCGCTAACGAGGCCCGGACCACCGCCACCGAGATTCGAGATGCCCCTTAACGATGGGAAACCCCCAACCCTCAACCAGGCTGGCCGTGCAACCCCCAACCAGACGTCCAGCCAACCCTCATCAAGTGCTTCGGCGCTTAGCCAGACCACCTCGGCTCCGTGAGCACGGGCACGGTCATCTTCGACCACCCTAACCCCATTTGCTTTCCTGGCGCGGCGGGAAAGTACAGGCGCCACACCAAAGCCCGCCTCAACATGCAGGGACGCGACAGATAGTCAATCGCAAGGGGGCCGAGTTTCTATTACCGGTTCTCCCGACCCTCGCAACCAGACCTTTCGCTGCTCAAACTGCGTAAGGTCCTTCGCCACGCTGGCCGAGCTGGCTGGGCACACGACGAGGAAGGAGTGTGGAGATAGGACCAGATGCCTTTGGTGCCCTTTGTCCCTGGGTTCTTACAAGTCCATCAGGGCGCACAAGAGACGAACTCACGCGACAAGCTTCGTGAACTTAGCTGCAACATCGCAACAACAGCCAACCGAGGCTGAGCTGCTGCCCATCATCGCTGAAATCGAGGCAAAATCTAAAAATATTGTCTTCATGGATGCCATGTGCAGGGCGACAGGACTAGGGGTTCGCGAGACCTTGGTCTTGGTCTCGGTCTCGGTCTCGAAATCGAGACCAAGACCGAGACCAAGACGTAGAATCTGACTCGAGACCGAGACCAAGACTCACACATCGAGATCGAGACCAATACCGAGACCAAGGTACCGAGACTCTCGGTCTCGGTCTCGGTCTCGAAAAATACATTTGGTTTGTTGACTTGTTGGGAAAATGTTGTTTGTACAACTTTTTTTCAAAAAATCATTTTTGAAAAATTTGATTTTACGATGGACTATATATGGACTAAAGCTCAAACGATGATGTTTTCCGTATTTGACCCTTTATTTTAGCTGGTTTTTATTTAGTTAGTTTTATTTCAGTTTATTTGTAGTATATGAGATAAAAGTCAATATACATTGGACTGGCTTCTCTCGAAACATGTAACTGCAGTAGATTTCAACATGATTCTTATGAATTTTCAGGTACCTACTAGTTTATTGAATCTATTAAAGTAGCTTCCGATTCTACGGACAATATCAAGACGGCTTGTATATACAGTGCGTTTTTTTTAAGACGGAACATAGGAATTCCCATGTAAAATTTTCATACCCTTGTTAGCAGTACTTTTATTCAAAATTCACAGCTGAAACTTGCCGTAAATAAACTTTGGTATCTAGAGATTATGTTATTCCATCAATTAGCACAGAATAATTTGAAAAAAGATTGAAAAAAACGCTTGTATTAATTATTGAAAAGTGACAACTTTTTACTAGCCTTGTATATTCCACTGTTAACCAATAACTTCATTGTCAAATTGTGATAACATTAAATTTTAACAGTATAATACATGCAATAAAAAATCAAACATTATTTCTTGGATAACCTGTTCAAAGTGTCCCCTATTCACGGCCAAAGAGTATTCATAACGGTCATAAAAATGAAAACGAAATTTTTTGGTTAAAAAAATTGACAGTGAAGTTAGTCACTTCAGAAAATGTGTTGTCATCGTCATATACAAGGCATGTTAAAAGTATCACTTTCTGATAAATCAAAGCATTTTTTGAGTCTTTTTCCTAGTTATTCTGGCGTAATTGATGAACTTACACAGTCTCGAAGCACCAAAGTTCATCTACGTCAAGTTTCAGCTGTGTATTACGAACGGAAGTACTGCTAACATGGGTTTGAAAATTTAGCAAGGGAATCCCTATGTTCCGTCTTAAAAAAAACGCACTGTAAAGTTCATTTTTTATTTAAAGTTACAGTGACAGATCAAAATTGTAGGTTAAAGGTTGGCAAGCTTGTTCTATAACGATAGTCATAAATTGAACTGTGATTCATTTTATTTTGCTTTGCTCAAAAAGTATTTGATTCGATAGAAAAAAACGTTCAAGAATAGATCCTTCTTTAATTGAGAAAATGAAGTTTATGAACAAAAATTTTATTTTTTCATTTCATTTAGCGAGCACTTTATGGCATTTATTCATTTTTTGCCAACCTTCAACCTCCAATTTTGATCTGTCACTGTAACTTTGAATAAAAAATGAACTGTATATATGAAAGTATATGACATTTTTGATTAAATGTTTTTGGTTTAAATTATAATCCTTTACAAAAAATTGATAATATTTTGATCTACCTATACATTTGAAAACGAAAAGTCAATGCTCCCTGAACGAACATTTGGCTTTGAATTGCCTAAAAAATGACCACTAGAATCTGTAGAGGTTGTTTTGGAGCAGACCTCTCAAAATACAACTAATATGAGTTTGCATTTTTGAATCTGCTTCTATCGTGAAGGCGGTCTACAACGCATCACTGTTCATTAATTGTCTAAATCATTTCATAATCAAGATGCTAAAAAAATAATGCACCATGAAATGTCATGATAAAATTCCATTTGTATTCTAAAGAATACTTGAGTTAACGAAATCAATAATTATTCAATGTAACAGTCTTAGATCACTTTCAACTTCAATTTAGTATAATAATATTTTTTATCAAAATATTGTTTTATTTTATACTCACTATTACCCCAGCACACATTGAAAAATATGATTATTTTGCTCTGTGACACTGAATATTGGAAGACACCTTTTGAAAATTTCGAGACCGAGACTTAACGAGACAAGACCGAGACCGAGACCGAGACCATCCATGGTCTCGATCTCGGTCTCGGTTTCAAGACCGAGACCAAGACCGAGATCATGATTCATTCCTCGAGACCAAGACCGAGACTACGTTAGTCTCGGTCTCGGTCTCGGTCTTGCGAACCCCTAGACAGGACTCACAGTCGATCAAGTGAGATACCGGCGGAAGAGGCCAGAATATCCGAAGTACCTCGAATTAGCTAAACGCAACCTGCTGAGGTCCCGTGGTATGAAACCTCTTACTGCATCACAACCGCAACCTCTGTTGGCCGCAGCCGGTGAGTTCAACCCTTCACAGGTACCACCGACAGCCACCCCAGAGACGTCCCTCTTGATGAGCAATACTGACCCGTCCACTACTTCAACGGTCACAGAGTCCAGTGACACTGGGACAGTCTTTCTTCCGCCACCTTCCAACGCCACCCCGCCACCATCAACGGGTGAGAAACGACCCCGAGGCAGGGAAAGCCTCGACGGGTTCCTGGCCCAGAAGTCCAAGATCTCTAGGCTTGATCTTGTTCCTGAGCGGAGACCACCCCTCGCCACGCCTTCGACGAAAAGACCAAGGGACACAGACAGCCCCGACGCAAGCCCCGAGCAGCAGCCCAGGGCTCGTCGTGCTGTAGCATCCGCAGTCGTTCAGGTCGCGACTTCTAGACCAACACCTCCACCAATGACTAATGCCGACACCGAAGCACCATCCACCATTACCGGCAGCCCACCGCCCCGCCGCTCCTCTGGACTAACGCCCAGCGTTCGAATCCAGTGCCTAGCCGAGCCGATCAGTAGTCCGCTTAACGATAACTTCGTGGAGTACATACAGACGGCCCGGACTGTAATTAAAGCGGATATTTCTCTGGAGATACGGAATTTAATCAATGGCGCTCTCCGGTTCTCCGACCGGGAACTCGCCTCAGCGATTGAGGCCTGGTTTGAGACTCTACGCACTACAAAACGCAAGAGGACGAGCAACGGTGCCGGCAAACCCGGCCGTAACTACAATAACCAACGACACGCGCGCGGTAGCAAGAGGGCCAGCGCATACAAAAAGGCGCAGGACCTTTTTTCCAAGGACCGGAAGACTCTCGCCCAGGTAGTCATTGAGGGTCGCGACCTGTACGAGTCGCCGGACCTCCCGACGACCTCTGATGTGAAAAAGCTCTATGACTACTTGAGAGTGCGTCTCCAGCCGACGAGGAGCCCATCGCCGACCAGCACGAAGAACTGCGGACGTTCTACCCCCCATACGTGGATACAGTCAAAGAGATAAAAAATAAAATAGGTAATCTACCAGCAAACAAAGCTATAGACAGTATAAAAAAGACCAGAGAGGGTAAGATGCTTATTACAATGCAGAAAGACATCGGCGCCATAAATGAGCTGGAAAAAGTCATCAGGAAAGGCAACGAAAAGATCCGCATTCGAAGAAGCATACAAGAGAGCAAAGGAATAGCAGTTCATAAAAAGGGAATGGATATCACCACGACCGAAGAAGAGCTTAATTCAAAATTGGGAATTTCCGACCGGTCGGCGGAGAAACCCTAGCAGTCACAGTGATAACCAATAAGCAGGCTGCTGCAGACATAACGAAAGATGGGAAAATTCGAGTGGGATACGTGACGTGCAGGGCCGAAATACGGGTGACTATTCAAAGGTGTTTCAAATGTTGGGAATATGGACACGCGGCTGAGTCATGAGCCAAGGACCCGATAGAACAAAGTTACGCCATAGATGCGGCAACCATGGGCACGTAAAGAAAGACTGCGGACAAATGCCAAAATGTCTGATATGTGAAGGAGAACATATGTCGGGATCAGGAAAGTGCACCGCGTTCAGACGAGCTCTGTCAAGAAGTCGGAGAGCCCTCAGCTATCGGCAGACAGCGACAGACTCGGAGCAAGCAACTGAAATAGGAGCAGATAACGAGCGGATGGAATTTCTACCTCCAAACCCGAGGATCTCACCTACAAGCAACGATAGCCACAAGACAACAGAAAGAACACAAAGAGACCACCTTCATTATTAAATTCGCTTTCAACGATTCAAAAATCATACAGATCAACCTTAACAGATGCAGAGCGGCTCATGATATGTTGGAAAAAACCTGTCTTGAACAGAAAATAGACGTCGTCATCGGACAGGAACCAAACAAAAGGGACCAAAGAAAAGATTACTGTGATAAGTATTGTGATACCTTCATCAACGTAAATAAAAACATACGTGTGATAAAAAGCTTTAAAGGATATGGTTTTGTGCTAGTAGAAATAGATAAATGTTTTATAGTGTCATGCTATTTTTCCCCTAATAGACCTTTGGAAGACCTATGCGAACTACTAGAAAACATACAAGCAGAAATCAGGAACACAAGGAAAAATGTCATATTAGGAGGTGACCTAAATGCAAAGACTCCTTCTATTGGATCCAAAGATACTAATGATAAAGGAAAGATCCTAGAGGATTGGCTAGCAGCGAATGGGCTCATCATCTTAAACGAAGGACACACACCTACCTTCAGCAACGCAAATGGTACATCAGTGATAGACTTTACCGCTGCCACCGGATGTATATGCTCCCATATAAAGAATTGGAAAGTTGATGAAGAGACTGAGAATATGAGCGATCACCAAACAATCAGATTTGAAGTCGAAAGGTCCAGCCCGGGTAGACTTCCACAAATAAACAAAAACAGGTGGAGAGTAGACGACACGAGCCTTTCCAAACTATCTAAGGAAGTTAAGGGAATGTTCAAAAATAAATCCAGTATAAGCCCAATAGAGCTCATAAAGACTATAACAAGCAAGTGCGACGAAATTCTCCCAAAAAAAGGAGCTGTTTCTACTCATAGACCTGTTTACTGGTGGAACCCAAATATCTCATACAGGAGAACTGAGTGCATAAAACTAAGACGAAGATATACAAGAGCCCGCACACAAGGAAAACTCAATCAACATGACCTAAATGAACAATACAAAATGGCAAAGCGAGAATTTAAAAAAGAAATAAGAGATAGCAAAAAAGACAAATGGAAAAAACTGATGGATGATCTAGATGAGGATGTATGGGGTAAAGCGTACCAGATAGTGAGGCCAAGTCCACAGGCCGATGAAAGGACAATTGAAATACAAATATCTAAGCTGTTCCCTGAACATCAGAGAATAGACTGGCAAGAAATCACAGTTGAAAAAAAAAAAGAAATCCCCTTATTCACACCAGATGAACTAACGTCAGCTTTAGAACAGACCAAAAAAAAAAAAGCACCAGGCCCAGATGGGATAACTCCAGAGATATTACTGGCTTGCGCGAAGGAAAATTCAGATATATTCCTGGGCGTGTACAACGACAGCCTTGTGAAGGGAGATTTTCCAAAGATATGGAAGCACGCCAAACTCAACTTGATCGAGAAACCAAATAAAGACAGACATGGACAAACAACTTATAGACCCTTATGCCTCATAGACACGGCTGGTGAACTCCTCGAGAGACTTATCAAAAACAGACTGCAGCAGGAGACCGACGAGAAATATCTGAACCACAATGACCAATACGGTTATATGAAGGGCAAGTCGACCATAACTGCCCTGAGCAGAATAAATGAAGTGAAGGCAATAATCACAAACAAGGCATACCAACACCGGGAACTATCAGTCATGATCCTTATAGACATCAAGAATGCTTTCAACAGCGCACCATGGGAAACTATTATTGAAGAGTTAATAAGCTCACAGATATCTATGTATCTTGTGAGGATAATCCAATCTTATCTATCAGAAAGAACAATTATTGCTCCGAATCAAAAAGTCTACGACATAACATGTGGAGTACCACAAGGGTCGATACTGGGACCGATACTCTGGAATCTGCTTTACAACAGAGTGCTCAGAGTTCATAAGGAGAAACGAGTCAGCCTAATAGCATACGCTGATGACCTGGCGATCGTTGTGTGCGCCAAAACAAAAACTCTCCTAGAGCAAAAAGCAAACAGAGCGGTGATTCAAGTGACGAGGCAGCTCACAAAAATGGGACTTGAAGTAGCAAAAGAGAAAACTGAAGCTATACTCATCCACACCAAGAGGCAAATCAGAGAAATTGAACTAAATATTTTAGGCACACCGATTGAGATCTCTGACACAGTAAGATACCTCGGAATCAACCTGGAAAGAAATCTCCGCTACACAGTTCATGTAAAGCACATAACAGAGAAGGCCCACACAATTATTAACGTTCTATATAGACTCATGCCGAAGATAGGAGGACCAAAACCAAGCAAACGACGAACCCTAGCCAGTGCAGTAACGTCAGCAGTCCCGATATGGCACTCTGTCCTGCGTTTTAAGCACTATGTCAAAATGCTTAGTCGAATAAATAGGAGACTAGCTATCAATATAATATCGGCATACAGAACAGTGTCCACAATAGCAGCAGAAACCATTGCAGGTCTACCACCCATAGACCTGCTCACAACAGAAAGAGTAGACATACACAATCAGGGCAAAGAATACAAAACACAAGCGAGGGAAGCAGTTTACTCTAAATGGCAGGAAAGGTGGAACGGATACAGAGGCTGGACAAAACACTTCATTAACGATATCAAAAGATGGACAAATAGGAAAGGAGGAGAAACCGACCATTTTACAACGCAAGCAATGACTGACCATGGAATCTTCGGCACATACCTAAAGAAGATACGGAGAGCAGAAACTGACATTTGCTGGTATTGTGAAAACCAGGACACGCCAGAACATACGATCTTCAAATGCACAAAAATTGAGAACCTAAGAACAATAGCAGCGAAGAAGTGTTGAACAAAAATAACTAAAGAAAACATTGCGGAACTACTGTTGGAAACAGATGAAAACTGGACAGCAATCATGGACATGATAAGGAATATAATGAAATCGAAGGAAATGGAGAAGAAAAGAAGAGAGAAACAGACAGCGTAAGACAAATCCCCGAAGTAATGCCTAACGACGGTCCCGGGAAGAAAGAGAGGAAGTGGGATGGCCGTGACATCAACGCCACCACTGGGTTTACTCGGTTTGCCGCTGCCCCTGTCGCTGCTCGGGGCAGGACGTGCCAACCCGTTTCGCTCTGGGGATACAACACCTACCCCCAGAGTGTCTTGAGACGTCCCGAAAGGGAAAGAGGAAGATTTGCCCTAAACCTCTCTATAATAAAAAAAAAAAGGGTAAGTTTGGGTTGGTTTGGTTAGATTGGGTTAGTTTGAATAAGTTTGGGTTAGTTTGGGTTAGTTTGAGTTAGTTTGGGTTAGTTTGGGTCGGTTTGGTTAGTTTGGGTTGGTTTGGTTAGTTTGGGTCGGTTTGGTTAGATTGGGTTAGTTTTGGTTTGGTTAGTTTGGGTTGGTTTGGGTTAGTTTGAATAAGTTTGGGTTAGTTTGGGTTGGTTTGGTTAGATTGGGTTGGTTTGGTTAGATTGGGTTAGTTTGAATAAGTTTGGGTTAGTTTTGTTTTGGGTTAGTTTGAATAAGTTTGGGTTGGTTTGGGTTAGTTTGGGTTAGTTAGGGTTAGGTTGGGTTGGTTTTCCGTGCGGGGTTTGCTAGTCCCGCATCGGGCGCCTCCCCAGGTGGCGGATAGGGGAACACCCCCCAGATATGGGGAGTACCGGAGAATCCGGGGTGGACCAAAACTAGCAACAAACCTATGATGTCGTTGAATATAAAACTTAAAGTACCCCAGGTGGGTAGGACTGAAGGTCCGGAATCCCACCCTGTCACTGCGACAGGCTGCCCCTCTGATTCTGGGGGGGGCAAATCCACGACTCTCGTAGAAAAACCCATCACGGATGATGCTAGCGGAAGAATATCCAACCCTAGAAGCATCGCCCGACAAAACTCGGTCAAAGTCCAGAAAGACAATACTGGCGAACTTAGCAGGCATGTACTTAAACCAAGTACTAGCGCTAGTAGGCAACACATGGGAGGAGAGCGCAGATCCTCCCTAACGATCGATCTGATGTGGAGCGATACGGGCTCGCGGACATAACAGAAAATTATGACATTCTAGAGGTTTCGAGTAGGCTGGCCTCAACAAAAAACCCGCAGGTGGAGAAAGTCATAAAGGTGACGCTACCAGACAGCACCAGTAAACTGTATGACATGCTGACTAAGGTCAGAGAAGACACAAGAGAGGCGGAGTTCATTGCTTTCCACCACATACGGAAAACTCCCCTGGAAAATGGTCGAGGCGATCTTCCACGGCACCGAGTCCAGAGCGGTGATCTATACCACCACAAGACCGGCAGCAGAGGAGGAAGTCAAGAAACAAGAGCGTAAATCCTACGCGATAATCGTGGATACCAAGAACAGCGATTATAAGTCTACAGTTGCTAATATTAAGCTGGCACTTGAAGATACCCCCGAGAGCAACTTGATAAAGACTCTCAGGCAGACGAGAGACGGCAGCGTCCTGATAGCGATGGAAAAGAATGACGAGGCTCTTAAAAAAGTCGGCGAAATCCTGAGGACTAAAGAAGGCCAAGGGAGCAAATTGAAGGTCCAAGTTATCGGTGAGAAGAGGTCGTGGGAGACCATTTTCATCAGGAACATGGATATCACGACATCAAAGGAGGACGTAATAGGGGTAACCGAAAACGCGCTCGACGTAACGTTCACGCCTGGCTCCTATAGGATCGGCGAACTTAGACCAAGCACCAGAGGAGGTATGCTGAACACCACCATCGCCTTGGACAAAGACCTGGCAGACAGGATAGCTACCAAAGGAAGCCTAAAGATTGGCATGTCAATCTGTAGAGGGGAAAGGCGCTACAACGTCGCCAAATGCTATAGATGCTGGCGTTACGATCACAGCGCAAATGATTGCACCGGGCCGGATCGCAGGGAACAGTGCTATAACTGTGGACAAGCTGGGCATCTGTCCAGAGAATGCAACAACGACCCCAAATGTGCAAACTTTTCAGAAGAGCACTCTCGATTAAAAGGAGGACAAGCGCGCCTAACAACACCACAACCCAACAGCGGGGACCACTCTGTCTCAAACCGAACAAGACCTACCCAGTTATGACCCAAACACACATACGCGTACTGCAAATAAATGCAAATCGCAGCACCACCGTGCAGGATGTGGCTATGGCACATGCCGCCCTGAACTTCTGCGACATCATTGTTTGCAGCGAGCCCAACCGGAAAAGATGTGTGGCGGGCCGAAACCTGTACTGTAGCAGCACCAAGGATACCATGGTTTACAACAACAACCCCAGGAGGTATCCCGTTACGCACTTTTCCTGTGGCACCTGTTTCACAAGCATCAAGATTGATAAACTTTCCATCATAAACGTTTATATTAGCCCGAAATGCAGCTTCGCTCGTTTCAGCGAGCTCTTGAATGAACTAGATCACGAGATCAAGCGCCATAAGGCTATCTGTCATTCGCAGAGAATTATCGTCACTGGAGATTTCAACGCGAAGCACAGCTCCTGGGGCGGAACCGTGACGAAGAGACGAGGCACCGAAACCTTTGAGCTGGCAGGAGCAAATGATCTTGTCTGCCTGAATGATGGCAGAAAGCCCACTCTTGTGAGGGGAAACGGGTCATCCTTCATAGACCTCACCTTTGTATGGAGACAGACCCGGTTTGGGAGGTGCTGGACGAACCTGCGATAACCGAACATCAGTTTATCCAATTCAGCTTTGGCACGACTCACCTCTGCAAGCCAAATAAGCATTCAAACAGAAAGCGCGGCGAGACCAACACCACCAAACTCTTAGAGCGCTTTAGGGACATGACCTTAGCAAAGAAGGCGAAACTCGCAGGCGATCGGTCTCCGGTATGGTGGCGGCAATCAGAACAGCATACGAGGCGAGCACTCCCATGGTCTTATGCGACGGGGACTATGGGTTACCCTATTGGCGGAGCGAGGAGATTCAATCCGCGATCCTGGACACCAAGAGGAAAAGACGCAGAACCCAAAAAAGGAACATAGATTATGTCGAGAGAGAGCTGCGAAGGAATGAATACAGAGACTGCAAGAGGCACATTAAAAATATGATCGCTAGAGCAAAGGGCGAGAAGTGGAGAAAACTCTGCAACGACCTTGACCAGGACATCTTCGGAGACGGTCTTAGAATAATTAAAGATCGGCTGAACCACAACTACCCAAGGGTAAACCTCACGGCGGAGGAAAAAATACGGTGGTTCGAGACGCTTTTTATCCACACTCCGGGAACTCCCACTCCAGACCTTCTTCCCGTGGAGAGTTTTACCCATGAAGAGCTCATGTTAAAACAGGGAGGGACCCTGGACCTGACAACATACCTGGCAGCGCGGGTAAGGAGCTACTCGCAGCCTACCCGGATCACTTTGTCAATTTCTTCAGCAATCTACTAAGAAAGGCAAGTTTCCTCAAGACCTGGAAAAGGACTACTTATTCCAAAGCCTAAGAAAACACCGGATGTACCAGTCAAGCCCAGACCCATATGCCTTATCGACTCAATTGGTAAGGTATATGAGGGCCTCATAAATAACAGACTGCTGCACGAACTAGACCAGAAGCAGGGCGGTTTCCACGAGCTGCAGTTCGGCTTTGTGCGGGGCAAATCTACAACCCATGCTTTCCGATACATCCAGGAAACCGTGGGCTCATGGCCGGGAGGCTAGCATGCAATGACCTTGCTGGACATACGTAATGCGTTTAACACCGCGTCGTGGGACATTATTATAAAGAACCTAGAAGCACTAAACATTAGCACCGGAGTAGTGTGGGTGATCCAGTCCTACCTGTCCGAGAGGAAGGTTATCCTGGAGAAGGGAATGGAGAGGGACGTCTACGGCGGCGTTCCGCAGGGCTCCGTCCTTGAGCCAACCCTGTGGAACGTCCTCTACGACACTGTTACACATCGAGGTGCCGGAGGGGGTGAAACTGATCTGCTACGCGGACGACCTGGCGATTCCCACGTCCGCCGATTTCGGCCGGAAGATGATCGACCTCACGAATCAGACGCTGACACTTGTCGACAACTGGATGGGGGAAAACAGACTTCAGTTGGCTCACGAGAAAACAGAAGCCATCCTACTTAATTATAAGTGGAAGACAAAACACATAGCTTTTGCGCTGAACGGCTCAAACATTGTCCCGTCCAGGCAGGTTAAGTACCTTGGACTAACCGTGGATCGGGGACTAACAATGACCAGCCATATTGGAAAAGCATGCGAGAAGGCAGCCAGAACGATGAAGGCCCTGGGGGTCCTTCTGCCAAATGTCAGGGGACCAGCCTCATCCAAAAGGAGGGTTATGGCTCTGATGGACACATCGCCTAATACCGAACATCGCTACGTGGATATATGGCACTCCCGCCACAAACTATCATGTGACACAAATGCTTACGGGACATGGCAGCTTTGGTGCCTACCTGAAGAGGATTGGAAAACTCAACGACCCCACCTGCACCTACTGCGGGGAGGAGGAAGATACGGCGGAGCACACCATCTTCCGATGCCCAAGATGGGCAAGAGACAGAGTGGCCCTACAAAACGACATTGGCGTAACCATAAACATAACGAATTTGACGGGACACAATGGCTGAATCAAACCTCAAATGCCCGAGGATCTCGAAATTCATGGAGAGAGTTATCTCCAACAAGGAGGCTAAGGAGGCCAAAGATAAGGCAAGAAAACAGTAAACTATACCGACTTTCCATCTGAGGAGATATCCCTCTGGGATGGGTCCGGATGGTCTGTGGCTGGTGAACCACGGAGGAGTTTAGTGGGTAGGGGAAACGAATCCCACACCCTTGGGTGCCTTGGTGCGTTCCAAGGTGTCGGGTTGCCTTTCAAGGGTCCCAGGTAAAAAGTGCGTGAAAGCATTCTCCGTCGTGTAAAAAAAAAAAAAAGGTTGGGTTGGTTTGGGTTTGGTCAGTTTGAATAAGTTTGGGTTAGTTCGGGTTGGATTGGGTTAGTTTGGGTTAGTTTGGATCGGTTTGGTTAGATTGGGTTAGTTTGAAGAAGTTTGGGTTAGGTTTGGGTTATGACTATGACTCTCTTACACACTCACACACCAGATCACCATCTTTACACGAGCATCCGAGATGGAGGCTTAGGAATCATGGATATGAGGCGCAGAATACCACAGATTCTAACATCACGAATCTCAACTTTACTAGATCAGACCAACGACGACTTCATAAGTCAGGTCTTGCAGAGCGACGAATTCACGAGGATTATGCGACGTATCCAGAAGCTCGCTGGGGACGTCCCCGCTGCGCAGCACTGGAAAGAGGTCTCGGCTAACGGGCCCTCGGCAGTAGGTTTACACCTAGCAAGCGAAGACGTCGCCAGCAGATCCTGGGTCACGAGCAGGCCCAAAGGGTGGACGGGTCGTGACTATGTGCGAGCCGTTCACCTTCGTACAAACAACCTACCATCCAAAGCCATGGTCTACACGGCCCACGGCCAAAGGAAGTGCAGAAACAGTCACTGTACAGAGGATGAATCCATCCCACACATCCTGCAGAAGTGCCCTCTTGTTCATGGCGAAAGAATCAAGAGGCACAATGAAATAAGCGCTAAGATCGAAAACCATTGCCGAAAGCATTGGAACACAGAGAGAGAGCCCCACATTCGCCACAGGGACGGTCAGCTCTTCAAGCCAGATATCGCCATCCACCACAGCGATCATGAAGTCGTAGTTTGCGACATCCAAGTATGCTGGGAGAAGACCGACGGGGTTGAGGCGGCACACCTTCTAAAGAAGGGAAAATATAACAATCCTATATTTTTATAAGCTGCAGCCAGCAGATGGCCTGGAAAGGCAATCAGATTTGAGCCCATCACCATCGGGGCCCGAGGCATGTGGCCTCGCATCAACCACTCCGCCGAGGAAGCACTGAAGATTCCGAAGCCACTCAAAGCCAGCTGCTGCCACTCCGCCCTGAAGTGGGCCTCCTCAATGCATTCAACCTTCATGCAACGTGCATGGAAGGATAACCGACGTCCCAGGACTTCGACACCCGGACCTATGGGGGCAGCACAAAGCCTGGCGCCTCGGCATCCATCAAGAGGCGCTCCTGCTCCAGCTCCAGCTCCATAGACCGGGCCTGGCACCTCGGCCTCATGCAAGAGGTGCAAACGGGACCAAACCATCGGACCCGCTGTCACAGGACCACCCACCACCGAGGACCAGGACAGTATCAATCAGACCACGCCGACGCTGCAACTCAGCGACAACGGCCTGGCACCTCGGCCTCCATCAAGAGGTGCCGAATCAATTGAAGAAATGACTCCTCAAACCTCCTCTCTTCCATGGATTGGCGCCTGTCCCATGCGCCTCCCCACCAACCAAAGACTGCCTAGGACCCTCGTGTTCGAGGACCGGCTCTAATGCTTGGAGCCGTATCTAAAATTGTACACAATGTAGTGTACTACCTGTTTTCTTTGTTTTACTCTTGCTTATTATTTCTGTTTTTACTTCCGTTTAAGTTTACTTTACCTAGTCTATGTCTATCACCTTCTTGCTTCTCGCTTTCATACTTGTACAGTTTTAATCCTAGGAGTAACTCTGTAATAAGACATGTCTTGAATAAAGATTTTTAATAGCCAAATGCCTCGGTTGGAAATATGGGTCCTATTAAGAGAGTCATAGATACTCCCGCCATTTACCCTCGGTTGGATATATGGGTCCTATTAACTATGAATCTCTTAAGGTAGTTCTAGATCCGCTACTAGATTCTCTGGAAAGTGAGGTTGGGCTTGCGATCGGAGAAAACAACAGCATCAACTCTCTAGCGTTCGCTGATGACCTCCTTATGTTCGCAAATGACCCGCGTGGTGCACACATTCAGTTAGAAAGACTAGAAGCTTATCTAGGCGGGCTTGGCATAGGCATCTCTGCTATAAAAAGTAGAGCGCTTAAAATAAAAAAGCCAACCAATAAAGACTCCTGGTCCCTAACTGACCTCAATCTCACAAACCACCGTGGGGAGATGATACCGCCTATAGGGCCGGAAGATCACCTTGACTATCTCGGTATAAAGATCAGTGCTTGGATAGGCATTGATGCGGAGGGCGTACGAGCTGACCTGCACGAGTGCTTGAGTCGAGTTCGCCGATTGAGCCTCAAACCATACCAAAAGATAGACTTAATCTCCACGTACCTAATCCCTCACTACCTATACCCATTAGCAATGGCACTGACACCGTTAACAGTCACGAGAGAGTTAGACCAGGAGCTACGGCTAGTGGTGGACATCCTGCACCTTCCGCAGAGCACGACTGATGCGTTGCTTTACTGCAGGAAGAGAGACGGTGGATTAGGCATACCGAGACTGGAATGGCTCCTAGTCTCAACAACCCTTAAGGTCGGGGAGCGATTCATCCAAAATCGAAACCCGGCCGTGCTAGCTCTGGGAGAGTAAACTCAGCTCATCAACCGTCTGAAGAAGTTGAGTAACTCTTGTAGGCTTCCCTGGCCGCTTGATGAAGCCACCTTGAGAAAGTGGTCTTCCAATCAAAAGCGCCAGATGCTAGCACGCTGGAAATCACTCCGTTCTCAGGGGAAGTCAGCCGCCGCCTTCGCTGATGACCCGGTTGCTAACGCGTGGATCACCAACCCTAGGTTGCTGAAACAATCACGCATGATAACCGCTCTCCGCATGAAAACAAACCAGTGTGCAGATAGCGTAGCACTGGCTAGAGTGATGGATATTCCGGATGTGAACTGTAGAAGATGTGGGCTCCACACATTCTCGGCCAGTGTATACACACTAAGCCCAGTCGCATCCGAAGGCACGACGAAATTCGCGACTTCGTTGCTGCAGAGCTAAACAAGCAAGGCGTAGGTGTAGCAGTAGCGGTCGAGCCAAGATTGCCTCTTGGTCCTGATCGTGCCGGGAATCTCCAACCTGACCTGGTGGTAAAGTGCCAGGAAAGGATCTTCGTGTTCGACGTAACTGTCCTCCATGAGGATGGGGGCAACCTAGCCGAGGGATATAATGCGAAAATTAGAAAATATAGGCCACTGCTACCTACCGTTGAACAGAGGTTTGGCGCAAGTCATTCTGAAGTTCTGCCGATTGCGGTCGGCACACGTGGAGCCATCCCGCGTTTGACTATCCAGTCATTATCCAAGCTGGGCATCACCGGGAGGAGTGTTTTGATGACTATAAGTCTGATGGCGCTCCGTTCGTCTATAGAGATGTATCACGTTTTTATGGACTACGATCATATGGCTCCCGGCCTCTGCGAAGGCGCGAACCCTACATAGGCGAGTGCGATCTCAGCGCGCACCCGCTGTAGGGGAATCTTCTGGTCCTTAGCGGGAATGAACTGACTCTGTAACGCTGTCCTCCCCTTATACAGGATGGGCAGTGTAACGTCCTAGTCTTAGTACCCAAGTTTCTATCGGTCCTCTACAACCGACGCTTAGGGGAAACGGCGACTCAAGTAGCCGCAAGGTGAAAATCTGTGATATTTTTCGACTGTGATAAGTTAATATTTTAGTCTGTTGTAATGTCATGTGTGTTGGCGGTCAGGGATTTCGCGCGAGTCGTTAGCGATCTTCGGGTTTGTGCATCTCGTTCAAGCTTGATCGAAGATCTGCCACGGCGGCGGGTGGCGAAGCGGGTGAACCGTTAGCCGGCAGCAGCTTCCACGAAGCGTCCCCGGAAACTCGGCGGTCTGAGCGATCGCTGAGGCTGATAGCTGTAGTCCTTCGGGGCTCCCGTTCTACCTAATTTTTCCAGTCCACAAACAGGCTTCCAGGCAGGAATGTCTCACTAGACGGTGTTTCCCTCCTGCGGGGGGCTCGGACCGGGAGTGCGAGATAGTGGGCGAGCTAGGTAGGGAGTTGGCCAAATTGGTCCCCAGGTCGTTTGCCAGGGGAGGCCGCAGCCGCTCTCCATTGGGTGTCAGAACCAAGGCGACCACGCCACATTAGAGGAAAGTCTGCAGTGCTTGCCACTGCACAGAATGTAGCCAGATGCCTCGGTTGGATATATGAGTCCTATTAAGAGAGTCATAGCTACTCCCGCCATTTACCCTCAGTTGGATATATTGGTCCTATTAACTATGAATCTCTTACCCCCCTCATCGGTGGAGGACGGTCCTAACCTCTGCGCTTTCTACATCTAGCAGCCACGTTTTACTTCTAAAGGGGATAACTGTCTGTTGGCGGTTATTCCCTTTTTTTACCAAAAGTTTTTCGACGTGCCCTTACCTTGATAAGGGCCTTGCACACGCCACTTGTCTTCTTATTCATTAAGAGTTTTATAATGCACCGGGAATCAAATTCCCAAATACCGGGGCCCAGTCATGCGGGTAACCCGCCCGGCTCCAATCTACCAGTCACGTACGACTGTGAAAAGTGCGGCAAGTCTTATCAGACTCGAGGAGGCCTGAGCAAACACCAAAAGGCCTATCCTGACTGTGGAGCAAAGCAGGAAAACATCTGTGGAATCTGCGGCAAAGAATTTAAAGGCCTGGCAAACCTACAGCTACACCGGCGTAAAGCCCATCCTGAAGAATACCTTAGGGAACAAGAGACTAAACGTGCTCTTCCTATGTCCGAAGTCCTGGAAAAACTTGCGACCATAGAAGCTTCCTGCGAAGGTAAGAAGCCATCTATAGACGGAATGGTCAGAGCAACAGGGCTCACCAAGGACCAAGTCCGCCATCGCCGTATCAAGCCCGAATACGCGGAATATCTCGCTGCTGCGAGATCAAAACTACAAGAGCAAAATCCAGCTGGGACGCCCATACCAGCAGCGGCGATCCCTAAACCGCAGAGTCCTCTGAGACTACCTGAAGCTCAGGAACAAGCGGCCAAAAAGCCCAAACGTAAGACTGGGACCAAGCCTAAATAACTTAGTCAGCCAACGGCTGTCAAAGTTACAGAGGCCACTGAACCAACGCTGTCTCAGCCTGTAAAACGAAGAGGAAGAAGAGCTTCCCAAGCGACTGAACCGCCCGTTCTTCAAGCTAACCCAGTTGTGGGTACCCCCAGAAAGTTGGGCGGAAAAGAAGAGAATGCCGAGACCATCACGGCCCATCCTGTCGTTGTCACGGACATCGTTCCAGACCGGAGTCCGGCCTCGCCATTGGCCAGAGAGGAACTACGCCTCCAGACTACTATACCGGGATTATTGGCATTGAGACAAAATCTTCTAGAATTTCAATGTCAAAGGAGCAATGATCCTTCGTGGCCAGTACAGGATCGCACACTCTTAGATGTAGCGCTACATGGAGACCAAGAAAACCTTCAAAAAATACGTGATCTCTGGACAGGCAATACATTCATGGTCAGGAAGAAAACAAGAGCACCATCTTCCAGATCTACTACCGTCAAGAATTATGGACAAACTACAACTGGCAGCAGTCAGAGAGCCGCCATATACAAAAAGGCTCAGGATCTGTTTGTTAAAAGCTGATCCACTTTGGCTGAAACAGTCATAAATGGGCGTTCACTCCAGGCGAACTCCGAAACCCCCTCTATCCCAGAGGTAGAGGATCTATATGGGCAGATTTTGGAAGGTCAGTCCCCTCCTGATGAAGAGGACTCGACCAACCAAGAAACAGTTTTGAACGTCTTCACACCGATCTCTGCGCTAGACGTAGATAAGGCGAAGACGAATTGGAGCAATTCGGCTGCTGGGACTGATGGTGTCTCAGTCCAAACTATCAGGAATTTCAACAGTTCTCGGCTGTGCATGTACAACATTGTACTGTACCGTAACTGCATCCCACAAAGCTGGAGGGATTTGAGGACGACACTGATCCCAAAGGAACGTGATCGGAAGAAGGCTACCAACTGGCGACCAATAACGGTTTCGTCAGCAACGCAAAGACTCTTACATCGTATACTGGCTACTAGGCTGAAAACTATTCCCTTCAATAAGAACCAACGAGGTTTCGTCGAAGTGGACGGAACTTTGACAAACTCTATTATCCTGCATCACTACATAACTCACAGGAACGAACGAAGAAAACCGCTGAACGTCTTTTCATTAGATATCAGGAAGGCGTTCGACACTGTAAGTCATAACTCCATAAAACGTGCAATGCGGCGACTGGGAATTCCTGATGGGCTTTCCAATTACATCATGGAAAGTTTGACCTCTTCGAATACTACCATCAAGGTGGGCAAAGAAGAGACGCGAAGGATTAGAATTAACAGGGGAGTAAAGCAGGGAGACCCCCTCAGCCCTTGGCTATTCAATGCAGTCTTAGACGAATTGATGGTTGAGTTAAACGGGAGCGAACTGGATGTGGGAACCTTAAGCGAGGGACCTACCGTCAAGTGCCAGGCTTTAGCGTTTGCTGACGATCTTATCGTGTTGGAGGATAGAGACGGAAGGCTGCCCTTTTTGCTGCGAAGGATTGACAGCTTCTTCAACAGAAGAGGTATGTCAAAAAACACATCAAAATCAAACCTCTTCTCGACGGCTCTGGTGCCCGGTGGCGGTAAGACCGTGCCTAGGACCAGGCCTTTCCTGAAGTTACGCGAAGAGCTCGTGAATCAGGTCGATGGTGTTAATCCCTTTAAGTATTTGGGGCACCAATTCGGAAGAACTGGAATGGCGAAACCAAGTCTGACTAATCTTGGTGTATGGCTGGAAAATTTGAATAAGGCTCCTCTGAAACCCGATCAGAAGCTCTGTATACTAAAGCAATATCTTCTGCCGAAGACGTTCTACGGTCTACAGAACCTCAGTGTCACGAGTAAGACTCTGAGAGCAGCTGATCGGCTAATAAGGCTCAGTGTCAAAAACTTTTTACACTTGTCTGAGCACACCCCGAACGCAACACTTTACGCCCGCGTTCGGGACGGGGGACTAGGGCTCTAAGATCTACCTCGAATTCTCCAGGGTCGCCTGGAGAATTTACTAACCCATGAGGATCCAATATTAATTATAGTCTTCCAGACCGAGAACATCCAGCGAACCCTAGCTAGAATCAGACGACTTGCCGGACAAATGGAACCAGCCCAGCACTGGATGGAGGAGATTAGACGAGGACCGATGACTGCAGGCCTGGAGGCTTGCAGCGAAGACCCTGCCAGCCGGACATGGATAGATGCTAAGCCCAGAGGATGGACGAGTCGGGACTTTGTTAGGGCCATTCAATTCCGGACCAACAACCTCCCGACTGCCGGAATGCCCCACAACCCTGTGGAACTCAGGAGATGCCGGGGTGGCTGCAACAAGGTGGAGAGCATATCCCATGTTCTCCAGAACTGTCCAGCCACTCACTGGGAACGAATCCGACGCCACAATGAGGTGGCCAAAAAGATCATCAAACACGCACGGGGCAAGGGGTACCAGGTTGAGATAGAGCCTCACGTTCGGTCCCCACGGGGCCAGCTCTTCAAGCCTGGCATTGCCATCCACATGCAGGAGGCTGTCGTAATTTGCGACGTCCAGGTCCGCTGGGAGGGGTCCCAGCTATTGGCTCAATCACACGAAGCCAAGAGAATCACATACAAAGACAATCCGGAGTTCACTGCCGCAGCCACTGCCAGATGGCCTGGGAAGGTCATTATCCACGAGCCTCTAACAATGGGGGCTAGAGGCATCTGGCCACGCTGCAACAATGCCTTGACGAACCTGCTGCAGATCCACCAAGGACTGAGGGAAAGCTGCGTCCACTCCTGCTTGAAGTGGGCTTCAACCATACATGCAGCCTTTGGTCGCAAGGTCTGGAGGAATCCCAACCACCACTACCAGAGAGGGCCGCCACCGCGAGCCTGATGAGCACTTGGAATAAATTTAGTTTCTTAATTATATAATAACACTCAATAACTGTGTACATGTTCTGAATAAAGAATTTTAATAGCCAAATGCCTCGGTTGGATATATGGGTCATATTAAGAGAGTAATGGCTACTCCCGCCATTTACCCTCGGTTGGATATATGGGTCCTATTAACTATGAATCTCTCAAGGTAGCCCAATGCCTCGGTTGGATATATGGGTCCTATTAAGAGAGTCATAGCTACTCCCGCCATTTACCCTCGGTTGGATATATGGGTCCTATCAACTATGACTCTCTTAAATCCGCTAAGCTCCTCTATACAAGATCGAAAGGGGCCAACCTACGCATCGCCGAGGGACCCATGGAACTCCTTCAGGTAGGCGAATTTTTCAAGTACCTGGGTGGGTTCTATGGGGCTCTTGGCGTTATTGGGTGCTCAGCTTCGAAGCTGGATCAGTGGCTCGCCAACATTCAAAAGGCTCCTCTGAACACGGACCAGAGGCTTGAGGTAGTAAGACTTTTCTTGCTCCCTCGTTTGCTACACTCTTTGCAGAATCCTCTTATTACACTCAAGCTGCTAAAGAACGTAGATCGAAATATAAGGCGTAACATCAGAAAATGGCTTTTCCTCAACCGGTCTTCCCAAGACGCGTTCATTCACGCGGCGATCAGGGATGGGGGATTAGGAATTCTGTCTCTTAGGAGGCACATTCCGATGATTATACTAAGCAGAATTAACAATCTTCTGATAAAAGGTGATGATACAATCAGAGACATTCTAAGACTAGAGTACCCACAGAAACTTCGAACTAAGCTGGTGAGATGGTGCGGTGACTTAAACTCGAGTTACTGCATCAAATCTAAGTGGGGTGAGGAACTAGATGGTGGTTATTCTGGGAACGGTCTCAGACAGGGAAGAAACAATGCTGACTCTTCATCTTGGATCAAACATCCCCCGCCCTTTTGGACGGGAAGGGAATTTAACAGGGCAATCCAGCTGAGAGGCAATCTCCTACCGACTCGTGGCGTTCCTTCCAATCCGCCGGCAGAACGGAGGTGCAGGGTCGGCTGTGAGAGAGTCGAGTCACTCTCTCACGTGCTGCAAAGGTGCCCTGTATTCCACTGGCGGAGGATTGCAAGGCATGACACGCTGGTGAACGCTTTAGCCAGGTTGGCAAGACGGAGAGGTTGGAGCGCCTCTGTCGAGAAGACGTACCGTCTTGAGACCGGAATCCTTCAGATTCCGGATCTTACTTTTGTTAAAGGCGATCGCGTCGTTATACTCGACGTTGCGATCCACTGGGAGGGGCCTACAACCCTCCTAGTTCAAAGTCAGGCCAAGGTGGCGAAGTATGGAGACCCTCTTATGCTGCAGAGGGTCCGGATGGAATTCCCCGGGAAGATTCCGGTGGTAACGGCCCTAGTTGTGGGGGCCAGGGGAACCTGGCCTCAATGCAACGATATGGTGTCGGGACTGCTGGGTCTGACCGGGGCGGACATCCGTGACCTAGTCTGTAAGGTGATCGTGGGCTCTATAAGGATTCACTCCGGGTTTATGGGAGACACCTGGAGGGGCAGACCTCAATAGTTAAGGCTGTCCATGAAGTATTTTAAGTCTAAAGTCTAATTCTATGTACAGGTTTTAATTTTTTAGTACTTAAGTTCATCTGTTTATATACACTTTTTATTGTATCTTTCTTTTTTTTTTTTTTTTTTTTTTTTTTTTTAATAAATCTCCTTAATAGATTATTTTCCAGGCTATTTTTGCCCCAAGGTTCGCTATGATTTAGAAACTTGTCCCACACGGCGGGGAACAAACATCGCCGTACTGAAGGACTGGGGGACTCTTGTTGTTCGTGGCCAGTATGATGATATTGGAACGCGGTCGACTTGAAGTCTTCCATAAAACTTTGTTCCTTCTACTGACTAGCCAAATGCCTCGGTGGGATATATGGGTCCTATTAAGAGGTCATAGCTACTCCCGCCGTTTCCCCTCGGTTGGATATATGGGTCCTATTAACTATGACTCTCTTAACCCTGGACTCTCTTCAAAGCGAATAAATCTTTCGCCCTTGATCTCCGTGCGGCTTTTATAGTGGCACGTTTTCGAGCGGATCTTAGATTGTGGATACCGAACAGAAAAACTCAAGGCGTTCTGTGCTCTTATGAGTATAGTTCGCCTTTTTTTATCACTCGTTTTTCGAACTTGTGATAACATAAGAAAGGCGAGCAAAAACTAGGCGTTCTATGCTCATAAGGGTATAGAGCGCCTTTTTTCATCAGAAAATTTTTGGACCCATTTTGGGCGTTGCAGATCATCATACGTTCAAAGTTACCTTCTCACGGAGATCGACAGCCGACCTCCACGTGGTAAAGGGCGGGCAACGACAGCGGGTTATCAGTCGTGGGCACAGTCTTAGGGCTGTTGGGAGGAGAGCGGCGTACGCGGAAGCAGCCGGTCGCTTTTCTCCTATTGTATCACGCAATAACATCCTGCGCGGCTAACGGCTGGTTTCGGGCTGGGCAGATGCCTGGAAGGTCTTTTTTTTTTTCTTTCTTTAACAAATAACCTTTCTTGGTTTATAGACGCTGGAAGAGGGACAGGGTCCCATACTGCCCTTTGGGGTGTCACACGTGTGCCTGGACAGTTTTCATAGCGAGCAAGGATCGTTCTAGAATTTACTAGGACGGCGCCAGGCGCATAAGCGGTCTCCAGGAAGGGGAGATCATGAAAATCTTCGCTACTACGACCATGGTTACCTGCGGGGGCTGTGGTAAAGAATTTACCTCAGACAGGGGCGTTAGCACTCATGTCGCGAGGGGAAGATGTAGGGGGCCAGAAGTCGTCCCGGGTAACCGGTGCGACCTCTGTGGGAAATCCTTCGCCAAGTATGCGGGGCTCCAGCAACACGAGCTGGATAACTCAGGCCTTGGTCTGGAGATCGGTGGAAAACGTATAGCGGCTCAAGCTTATGCCGATGACATTGTCATCATGTCGGAGTCCGTGCAGGAAATGCAGGGGCTCCTTAACATCTGTAGCAGGTTCTTTGAACAAGAGGAATGTCACTTAACACCAAGAAATGCAAAGCACTGTCAATAGCGGTACACAGAGGCGACAAGAAGATCTGGACGCGAACGAAAGACGTAACTTTCAAAACCAAAGATGGCGCTATCGACCTGCTGCAGGTGGGGGAATTTTTTTAAGTACCTGGGAGGGTCCTACGGGGCTCTCGGGGTAGTCGGCACGGCGGCACCAAAGCTCGAGCAGTGGCTCGTCAACATACGTAGGGCGCCTCTGAGTCCGGATCAGAGGCTGGGGATGATTAGAGTGTATGTGGTTCCGAAGCTGCTCCATGAGCTGCAGAATCCTTTAATAACACTCAAAGTGCTCAAACACGTCGACAGAAGGATCAGAGTCGAAATTAGGAAGTTTGCACATATCAACAAAACTGCAGCAGACGCTTTTATCCACGCCTCCATAAGAGACGGTGGATTAGGGATCTTATCCCTAAGGAAACACGTTCCTATGATTCTTTTGAGCCGCATGAAAAACCTTCGGGTAAAAGGTGATAACGTTACAAAAGAGATTCTGGAGCTCGATTACCCACAGAAGTTGTCCGCCAAGCTAGAACGCTGGTGCGGAAACGAATATTCCGGCGACAGGACCAAGAACCTGTTTGGCGAACAATTAGAAGCCGGTTACTCGGGAAATGGATTGAGGCAGGGGCGCTCAAACGCAGAGGCGTCTTCATGGGTAAGAAGACCACCACCTTTCTGGAGCGGAAAGGATTATTGCAAGGCAATTCAGCTGAGAGGGAACCTGCTTCCGACTAGGGGCGTTCCGTCTAACCCGCCTCCGGAGCGAAGGTGCCGTGTGGGGTGCGAGAGAGTTGAATCTCTCTCACATGTACTCCAGCGGTGTCCTATATCGCACTGGAGACGGATTAGACGGCACGATGCCCTGGTCAACCAAGTAGCGAAATTGGCTACACAACGCGGGTGGGCAGTCACGATCGAGAAGAGTTTCAGATTGTCCAATGGGATTCTCAAAAAACCAGATCTGACCCTGGAGAAGGGGGATCGAGTGGTAATTCTCGACGTGGCGGTTCACTGGGAAGGACCTACACCACTTCTGGTACAAGCTCAAGCCAAAATATCGACGTATTCGGATCCATTAATGATGCAGAGGATCCAGGAGGTTTTCCCCGGAAAGATTCCGGTATTTTCGGCGATAATTGTCGGTGCTAGGGGCACGTGGCCCCGATGCAACGACGTTGCGTCGGAGTTGCTGGGTCTGACCGGGGCAGACGTCCGGGATCTAGTCTGCAGAACGATCTTGGGCTCGCTATGCATCCATTCTGGGTTCATGGGTGACACCTGGAGGGGCAGACCAAATTAGTTAAGGTCGTCCGTCCATTTTACTTAAGGTGTTGTCTATTTTTTTTAAGAAAATTCCATATATATGTTTGGGAATTTAGTATTAAGGTGGAAACCGCTTAATGTTTTTTATGCTTTTTGTTTTATTATTAATTTACTGGATAATTTTTGTTATTATTATTACTATGTCTGTTTAATTCTTCAAGGAATCCAGTGTAAATTATCTTTTTTTACTAACGACTTCTTTTCAGTCTAGCGAAGTTTTGGATCCCCATTGTTGGAGAAACTAAATAACTCTATCCCACACGGCGGGGAAACAACGGACGCCGTACGAAGGACAAGGGGACTATCGTTAATCCTAGGCTGGTATGATGGTATCGGGTCTTGGGGCGACGTAAGTCTCCAACACACAAGTTCCCTACTGACTAGCCAAATGCCTCGGTTGGATATATGGGTCCTATTAAGAGAGTCATAGCTACTCCCGCCGTTTCCCCTCGGATGGATATACGGGTCCTACCTATTAACTATGACTCTCTTAATCGTCCCCTGAGAGTGCGAGTAAGCAAACCAAAGTCGCTTCCTGTCGGGTGCTAGGCCTAGTGCTAGGTCAGGTGCCCGTCTTGGCATCCTTGAGAGCTTGGGGATAAGGACAGCAGAGACAAGTCAAGGGAGAGACTCATGCTCCCTGCCCACTCTAAACAAAAAATCGGAGTGGGTCTGCCGGCGCGGGGTAGCCCCCCGTCTTGACGAACACAGGGTCATGTGAGCCTGTGAGCTGGTAGTGGGCAACCTCTGGCTAGACTAGCTAGCTGGCCGGAAGGATAAAAACCCTAGCTCCTTTGGAAACCGGAGAAGCCTCGGGGGAGGGGGGACACGCTTCCGAAACCCCTCTCTTTGGTCAGGGAAGCGCCGATGACGAAACCGCTACGTCCACGGATTTCGAGATTTATATACCGTTTGAGGATTCAAGTTGCGCCGTCTGTCTCAAAGACGGTAACAACTTACTGTTTGTGACACTCAATAGCTTCATCAAGCACCTACACTTGAAACACCGCGAGTCAAAGGTGAGCTATAAATGCAGGTCCTGCGAAAAACGGTACATAAAACGGCACGCAGCTGAGTGTCACTACCCAAAATGCGGGGGGCCGATCACCCCCGTAGGAGATTGGCGTTGCGGTGTTTGCAAAGCTGTCTTCACGTCCGCTCGTGGGCTCTCTCAGCACGAGCGGCACGAACATCCGGTTGCCCGCAATGAAGCCAGAAGGCGAGGTACCGTTCGGCGAGTCTCCGAACCACCCCCCCCCCCCCCCGCGCAGGAAGCCGCTCCCCCTGTACAGGAGCTGGCGCCGCCCGAGGGTGGCGGGGGGACCAAGAAAAAGAAACCGACGGCCACAGGGTCTAGGTTCTCTGAGGGAGACATCGCCGAAATGCTCCAGTGTGAGCGTCGCTACCTGGGTGACCGGACAATGGCGAAGAGGATGTGGGAACACTTCGAAGGGCGCTTTGAACTTGCACCCGCTGTAGGGGAATCTTCTGGTCCTTAGCGGGAATGAACTGACTCTGTAACGCTGTCCTCCCCCTTTACAGGTTGGGCAGTGTAACGTCCTAGTCCTAGTACCCAAGTTTCTATCGGTCCTCTACAACCGACGCTTAGGGGAAACGGCGACTCAAGTAGCCGCAGGGCGAAATTCTGTGATATTTTTCGACTGTGATAAGTTTTATCTTGTTTTAGTCTGTTGTAATGTCATGTGTGTTGGCGGTCAGGGATTTCTCGCGAGTCGTTAGCGATCTTCGGGTTTGTGCATCTCGTTCAAGCCTGATCAAAGATCTGCCACGGCGGCGGGTGTCGAAGCGTGTGAACCGTCAGCCGGCAGCAGCTTCCACGAAGCGTCCCCGGAAACTTAGCAGTCTGAGTGATCGCTGAGGCTAAAAGCTGTAGTCCTTCGGGGCTCCCGTTCTATCTAATTTTTCCAGTCCACAAACTGGCTTCCAGGCAGGAATGTCTCACTAGACGGTGTTTCCCTCCTGCGGGGGGCTCGGACCGGGAGTGCGAGATAGTGGGCGAGCTAGGTAGGGAGTTTGCCAAGTTGGTCCCCAGGTCGTTTGCCAGGGGGGGCCGCAGCCGCTCTCCATTGGGTGTCAGAACCAAGGCGACCACGCCACATTAGAGGAAAGTCTGCAGTGCGTGTCACTGCACAGAATTTAGCCAAATGCCTCGGTTGGATATATGGGTCCTATCAAGAGAGTCATAGCTACTCCCGCCGTTTCCCCTTGGTTGGATATATGAGTCCTTTTAAGAGAGTCATAGCTACTCCATTTTCGAGCGATCGCCGCCTGCCCAAAATATTTTTTTGAAATCCTTCCTATTTCTAGTGGCTCTGGGCAAAATCTCAATAAAATCGGCCAAGAACTAACGAAGAACTCCTAATCAAGTTTTCCCATCTACGCATCATTTGAAAAAAAAAAAAAAATAAAAAATTAATTACAAAGCACACTTATTATAATAGAAATAAATATTCATCTTAGTTTACAGTCCTACTATACTGTCATACCCTACCATATACATGTTATATTTTCACTTTCAAAACTTTATTTTTAAGAACTTTATTTTATTGATTTAAATAAAACTGTTGTTCGTCATGACATTCTATTGACTAAAATATTATTGAACCTTTATGTTACTTACAATTTTCTATTTATATGAAAAATGATTAGCAAAGTCAGCAGATTGGGACATAGTGCATGTTCTGCTGACGTAGCTTTACAACGAAAGATGGATTGCGAAATAAGGTGAATGAACGGTGAAATGAAGGGTACATTTTTGATATAACAACTCCCCATTTTTACTAAAAGGTAATGCCATGCATTAGCTTCTATTGAAAAAGTCTTGAAGTTCTTCTGGTTCTGGAGAGTCGTCTGGATGAATGATTGGTCGTCGCCTTGGAAGGAAATTGCTGAATCGATGCTTAACAGCTTTCCTTGGGAATTGTCCGGGAGAAGGCCGATCGTCATTATCTTGATTCGCTTGGGTCACCATGAGACTTGGTAATCTTCTTTTTCTTCGGCATTTCAGGAAGATGTACAGGGCAAAGAGGACTGCTATGCAGACGATGGTGAAGATTGTGAACCAATGAGAATGTTTGGTGATGAATGACTCATTCAAGAGTTTATCCAAATCTTCAGAATACTGGTCCAATTTATGTTGAGCTATGCCGAGTTCTTCTATGTCGATCCAATTTAGCTTCATTGGTTTCAAATCGGGAATTTGTGACTTTTCGGGAAGATATTCGCAACAATCGTATTTGATGGAGATTGGGTGACTTTGGTAGGTAACATTGACGTATTTGTCGATGATCCTTTTGGCCTGGATTCTTGTGCTCCCAACAAATGCGTTGCAGTAAGGTTGTAGTTTGAGTAGAGTGTTGGTGTGGATCAATTTAGTCTTGGCTTCCTGACCTTCACATTTTATGGTGACGAGAAGTTGTTCTGAGACCGTTATGAGCCAGTAGTTGATGTTGATCTGTTTGACGTTATATCCAGCAGCTACAAGGATGGTCACTTGACATGTTTTCGGTAACTGCATTGGATTTCTTAGAAGTTGCGCTTCGCATATGGCATCGCTGTCTATCGGATACGGGAGTGCGTCTGAGCAGATCTTCTGGTTGTGCGTTAGTTGCTTGCAGCCCTCCAAATTGGAGAAGGGTACAAAAGATATCGAATCATCATCTCGAGCTAGAAATCTCTGAGTTGTTGGAATTATATGATGAAATCCGGTTTTACTATCAAAAATTGGTATTGGGTAGATGTGAAAAAGAGTGAAAGTTTCTGGTTGAACCAGAGGGACCTTTAGAACGAAAATTATTCTTGAATCAGTTTGATATGCTTCGAGTTCAATGATGTTAATGTATTGAGATACAGATGAACTATAAACTGGAAGTGGTAGATTACTTCTGACTAAAGATTGAGAAGCTTGTTGAAGGGAATTGACCAAATCTCTTGGTGTTATTATTGAGTTGTGTAAGATTTTCAAACGTTCGAAAACGATTGCGTTTGTGATATCATTTAAAGTGTTTTCTAAAAATGAGTAGCTTTCTATTAGAGTTTCACAAATATCCTGAAATTTTATTTTTGCTTCATGAAATGCAACAGTGTCCGACAATTTTATCAAAGCTCCATGAATTTTTGTGACATCTTCATTGAATGTTTGCTCATCAATCTGCAGTTTTTGAATTGTAGCATTGAAATTTCGAATTACTGATGTTGTTACAGAAATTTGGTTTTTGAGCAATGTTTCGAGGTGTTTTTCATTTTGAAGAGCCCTATTGATACAATCATTAAAATATTCGCCATCTGATGCATCCAGATTTCCAGTTATGGTTTTCCAAACCGTACCAAATCCATTGAGTATTCCTCGTTTGGATCTAAATGCGTAATTGTCTGTGTTCGTCATTATTTTGGTGTCTTTTAGATTGACCGATTGGGAAATTTGCCTAAGTAGGCCAACGTGAGTCTGAATATGGCCTCTAAATGCGATCATTTTAGAGTCATTATTGCTGTTATTGCCAAAATTATCCAATAATTCGTTTACAATCTTATCGTTGTTTGAAATCGTTTGTCTTATGTGATTGAGGTCTTTGTATACTAAAAGTGATCATTTTTCATTTGAAATTTTAATCGTGCCTGCTTCGTAATAGAATATTCCAAGTGAGTTATTAATCGGTGTCAGCCAAAATTATTGATATAGTACTGGCGGACAGAGTCCTAGTAGTCTGAAAAGAATGAGAAACTTCTATTCAAAATACGGCTTGAGACGGTCGAAATTTATTTTTGTGTTTTGATTAGTTTTAAGGTTTTTCAAGATAGCAGAATTTTTAAAAACTTCAAGGATTTCGAACGGTCCGTTAAATTTATCATCACCCTTTCCTATGATTTGAGATTCTTTTACGTATACTTTATCTCCTACTTGATATTCAGGTAATTTTGATGGTACTTTCTGATCGAATCTTTCTTTCGCTTTTTCTTTTTGACGTTCCGTTTTTGCACGAGCAATTTTATAATAATATTCCATTTTATTATTCAAATCTCGGATGTATTTGGAAATCAATTTTTCTTCGTTATACAAAGTTTCAGGAGGTCTTATCGAAGTATGTCCAAATATTAACTCAAATGGAGTGAATCCGTGCGTTTTATTTTTTGTATTATTATAGCAAATAGTTGCATATGGCAATACGTTAAATGGATGTTCGTTAGGATTTTCGGCCATGTTAGATCGGATCATTTCAGCTAATGTCGCGTGGAATCTTTCTATAGATCCATTCGACTGGGGACTACACTAGAAAATGATTTTATGTTGAACAATTCGCAAAGGTCTTTAACGAGAGTGTTATCAAATTCTTTTCCATAATCGCAATGGATTCTGAGAGGAGTTCCGTAAAGAAGCAAGGTATTTACAATAGAATTTGCTTTTTTGTCTTGTAATGGATAAGCTTGGGTAAATTTTGTCAATTCGTCTCTGACGGTAAGAGCATAGTTTCGAACTGGATACTCAAATATGTCTATGTTAACTCTCTCAAAAGGAGTTCTTGGGGTTTCCGTGATAACTAAAGGTTGACTTAAATTTTTACGACAAACTTTAACTTTTTGACAAACTTCACATTTCTTAATGAAGTTTTCCTCATCTTTACTTAAGTTTTTCCAGTTATATTTTTCTTTTATACGCCTGATTGTTTCATTGATTCCACGATGTAGATTGGTTTTTCCTACATGATAATGTTCTAAAATAAGAGGTATTTGATCCTGACCTGGCGTTGTTACTACGTCCTGGCAGATATGGAATTTAACGTCTTTGTCAGCTAAAATATACGAGAGCATTTCAAGATTGGGGAGGTCAAGGTTGTTTTCTACATAAAAGTTATGTGCTGAGTCAAATTGGTTTTTACACTTGTACAATAAACTGAATAAGTGTGGTGATACTATTAATGGATCAAATGGAAGTGCAGCTATGAAGTATTTTCTGTCTTTTACTGATTTACTTGATGCAATATTGATTACATGTCTTTCAAAATCGAGATGTTCTTCGAAAATATCGTCGTTTTTTTTGTAATGGAGTTCATCTAAACTGTTTTGTCTAAAGAATGTGATAATGAGTTTATGAGATTTGTCTAAAAGTTGTGTATTAGAATTTTCAATTTTGGAATAATCGATCGAAGATTTGGTTTTATAAAGTTCAACAAATTTATTGTACTCAGTAGTAATTTCGTGGACTTCAATGTTCTCAACGTTTTCATCGGGTTCGTCATTGTTTGAGGCATATATCGAAACTTTAGTGTTAAACTTTGCACATTCCTGAAAATGGTTGATCTTTGTTCTAGAAAGAGCGTCCGCATTTTTATTTATTTTTCCGGGTTTGTATTCGATTTTGTAGTTGTATTCTTCAAGTTTTAGTCTCCATCTGGCGAGTCTACTGCCTGGATCTTTAATTGAGAAAAGCCACGTCAACGGTTGGTGGTCAGTCACTAAAGTGAATTTTCGGCCAAAGAGATAAGGACGGAAATGTTTAACGGCCCATACAATCGCCAGTAACTCCCTCTCGATTGTAGAATATTTTGTCTCTGCACTACAGAGAGTTCTGGATGCGAAAGCTATTGGAAGGTCTTTTCCAATAGGTCCCTGGGATAAAACAGCGCCAATAGCAAATGCGCTGGCGTCTGTCGTTAAGACAAAGGGTTCATCAAAATCTGGATAAATAAGAATTGGATCAGAAGTGAGACATTTTCTAAGTTCATCAAAGGCGGATTTGCATTCCGAATCGAAGAAAAAGGGGATGTCTTTTTTCAGAAGTTTGGTTAATGGTTTCGAAATTTTGGCGAAGTTTGGAATGAATCTCCTATAGTATCCGGTGAGTCCTAGAAATGACTTGATGTCCTTTGGAGATTTTGGTTCGGGAAATTTACTGATGCATTCGATTTTTGCGGGATTCGGTTTAATGCCATTTTCAGTAACGAGGTGTCCAAGATATGCGACTTCTTTTCTGAAGTATTCGCACTTGTCGGGTTGAATTTTGAGGTTGGTGTCGCGAAGACGTTTAAATACGTCTTTCAATCGTTGAATATGTTCATGATTTTGAATAAATTGAAACAGGAGACTTAAGTTTGACAATCTTTTTTACATAAACTTCAAAAACTGACAATATAATGACACAACCAGAAAGGTAGATTATATCAATTAAAACATCAAGATATCATTACTGGACCTGGCACGTCATCTCCATCTGAGCCTTCAACACTCTCCCTCAGTAATGATGTCTTCAAAAACTTGGAGATCAACAATTGGAATACTTCTTTAGATAATGGCTTGGTTAAAATGTCAGCCACATTTTCTTTAGTAGGAATGTATAGTATTGTGATATCTTCTGCTAAATATCTCTCCCTGACATAATGATAGTGAACGTCAATATGCTTACTTCGCTGATGAAGAACAGGATTTGTTGATATGTGGATAGATGCTTGATTATCACATAACATGCGAGGTTTGATGTTAACTTCATCCAAGTCAGATAATATCTGGCTCATCCACATTGCTTGTCTACATGCTAATGACAATGCCATGTACTCCGCCTCAGTTGTGGAAACAGCTACACTTTGCTGCTTCTTGGATGTCCATGAAACCGCTGCTTCGCCATAAAAACCAATATAGCCACTTGTAGATCTTCGTGTATCTAAGGAATCGGCATATGATGCGTCGCTATAAACACACAAAGAAGGTTGAACAGTGTGCATGTATACCAGTTTCTTTTGCAGAGTTCCTTTTAGATATCTGAATATTTGATGAACCATTTTCATATGAGTAAAAGTTGGATCTGTGTTGAATTGTGATAATAGGTTCACTGCATAAGATATATCAGGCCTGGTACCCATAGCTAAGTACAAGAGACTACCGATTTTTACTGGTACAAAGTTTTGTCCACCCTTTCTTCTGATTCTTTAGCTTTCTGTGGTCTTGCTCCAATGTCCATTGGCACGGATGCTGACTTACAATTCAATAGATCAAATTTATCAAGAACTTTTTCTAGATAATTTTCTTGACTTATTGATACACTGGTAGGGGTCCAAGAGATCTGTAATGAAAGTAACAAATATGGAATTCCAAGAAGGGTAACTTCAAAGCTCAAAGATAAAACATCTTCAATTTGTTTCACTTCCATTTCTGATGAGCCTAGAATCAGCAGGTCATCAACATAAACAGCTACTATCTGCTTACAGCTACCAGACACAAACATACATGGATCTGCAAAAGATTGTTCCATTTGAATTGTCTTTAAAACGTTAACTAGTTTTTGATTCCATTTTCTAGGTGACTGCTTCAATCCATAAATGCTTTTTTTGAGACAGCATACTCTCCCTGGTTCCGCCTCAACACCTTCTGGTATTTTCATATATATCTTGAAATCAAGGTCACCATTGAGAAAAGCTGTCTTGACATCCATTTGATGTGCTACCATATTGTGATGAATACAGTAGGCAAATAAAATTCGTATGGTTTCGTATCTGATCACTGGAGAATAAGTCTCATCAAAGTCAATCCCTGGAATCTGAGTGAATCCTTGTGCAACCAGCCTCGCCTTATATTTAATTAATTTTCCCTTGTCAGAGAATTTCTTTTTGAAAATCCATTTGCATCCTACGATACGAGAATTTGAGGGCTGCTCGACAATATTCCAGACTTCATTCTTCTCCATGGATTTCAGTTCATCTTGAATGGCTGAATTCCACTGAATGGATTCTTGTCCACATATAGCTTCTTGATAAGTAATTGGTTCCTCGTTTGTAAAATATAGAAAATCATCAGACAATCTTGCTGGATTACGATGCCTAGTACTTCTTCGTAATAGACTACCTTTATTTATCTCGTTTTGTAATTCTATTGGCAACTCGAAATGTTCTATTTCAGTTAATTTCTTATTTCCTTCCAAATTTTCTTGTGGATTTGCAGTTTCTTTTTCACAGCTTGCAGATTCACTGCCTTCCGTTTCTTTTTCACAGCTTGCAGATTCGACATTTTTCAATTCTTTATCCCTTTTTAGAGACTCTATGAAAGTGATTTCATTTTCTTTCAGGAATTTGAAATCTCTTGACAAAACCACCTTCTTCCCTGTATAAAATCGGTACCATCCCTCTTTTTCCGAATATCCTACCATGACACAATCTTGAGATCTCGGTAGAAACTTATTTCCTTTTGGACGATCTTCTGCATTGATATGGATGAATGCTTTTTGTCCAAAATACCTGAGGTGTGAGATTGCAGGTTTATTTCCAAAAAATAGTTCTACAGGAGTATGTTTGTGAAAAGAATGAGGAACTCGGTTTTTTGTGTATACAGAGTAAGAGACTGCTTCTGCCCAAAGTGACGGTGGAAGATCAGAATCAATCAAACAAGTTCTTGCCATTGTGGTTAGAGTCCTGTTCATTCTTTCTGCTAAACCATTCGTTTCGTGCACCCTTGGAATTGAATGTTCAAATTTGATTCCTGAATTCTTGAAAAAACTTATCAAGGAATTATTATTGTATTCTCCTCCATTATCACTCTTGAAAGTACAAACTTTTTTACCAGTTTGTCGTTCCATTCTTCGAATATATTCTTTGACCGCTAACTCCACCTCATATTTGTGTGCGATGAATGCTACTTCCGTGTAGCGAGAATATTCGTCAATAAATGTCACATAGTATTGTTTTCCACCCATAGATTTAGTACAGAATGGCCCAGAAACATCTGAATGTACTTTTTCGAGTATTCTCGTACATGAATTACCTTCTTCTCGACTTATGGTTCTTGTCATCTTGGATTTTATACACGCTTCACATTCAATATCTGTTCTTTCTTTTGGCAAAACATGAGGATCAGATACAGATCTCTCAAGGTAAGTAAATGATTTTACATCAGTGTGTCCTAGACGCCGATGCCATTCAGTTGAACTCACATTCAAACTTTCTTCATGAGCCTCCTGAAATACTTGTAACTTATTGCATGACTTTACCCATCCAACGATTTTCTCATTCTTCCAAAAAGTAATTTCCTCACCATTTCCTTGCATAGTTATTCCTTTATTTTTCATTTTGTGCCAAGAAATAAGGGAACATTTCAATTCTGGCGAATAAAGCACATCAATCAAAGTGATTTTAATTGATTTTCCTGATGGAAGTAGAGCATTTATTATAACTTCACCGATGTGAGTAACATGTATGGTATTGTCATTTCCCAAGCGTATGGAACTTGCAAAAGGACGTAAATTTATAAATGCATCTTTATTACCAGACATATGTGTGGTAGCACCTGTATCAAAAATCCATTGTGAACTATTTTCTCTAGTCGTGAATGCAGGAAATGCCAGATTCTCATCATCACAAATATTGACATTTTCTCTTGAATTTCTATTTTTATTTCTGCAGTTTCTCACTGTATGTCCTTTGTACCATTTTTTATGTTCCTTGCAATAAGAACACTCCAAGATCCTATTGAAACTACTTCTCTTCTGGCTACCTAAAAAGGCTTGATTATCTTCTGTATACTTATTGATTACAGACAATTCTAAGAGCCTTGAACATACATCATCATAGGTAAGACTGTCTTTTGTTTTCAGATTGTCTATCACATTGTCAATTTCTTCAGGAAGAGTAGTTAAAAATAAAGATCCCTTGGCCTTCGAAGAAATTGCTAAAGGATGAAGCGCAGCCTCTAATGAATCCCTCTCTTGACTGGCACTACCATCAGTTCTCTCAAATAAACGTGCCCAAAGTTCATTATACTTTGAAATATGATCTGGTATACTTATAACTGATTCACATTTTATGCCAACAATAGATTTGACTAGAGCATGTAAAGAATATTCATTTTTCTTGTCGTAAATATTGTTTAAAGCATTCCACATACCTTGAGCATCTGAATAGCAAGTTATCTGAGGAACTATGTCCGAATCAACATTGAAAAGAATGAATGCTCTCGCAAGAGAATGCCTGTAACGCCAATCTTCACATTTTTCTCTGTAAGCTTCAAGCTCTTTTCTATCTTCTGGAGCTGTATTGAGTTCTGGATTTTTTTCTTCATTCGTGACTATCTTATAGAGATTGTTTAAATCCATGTAAGCAAACACCATCATCTTCCAGGAGTGAAAATTATTTTTGCCATGTAATTTTTCGAACTTGGGAAACTTGTCCATGGTATATTGCACTGAATTTGAAGTTCTACAAATGTTGTATTATTTGACTTGCCTTCTGCTCTTTATCCTTGGCGCATTCAAAGCAACTCTGGGCCCATAACCTTTTGAATAAATTGAAACAGGAGACTTAAGTTTGACAATCTTTTTTACATAAACTTCAAAAACTGACAATATAATGACACAACCAGAAAGGTAGATTATATCAATTAAAACATCAAGATATCATTACTGGACCTGGCACGTCATCTCCATCTGAGCCTTCAACACATGAATGGTGGGAGAGTATACGATGATGTCGTCCATATAGACTAGACATCTTTCGTTTTGTATACCCAAAAGAATGTTATCCATAACACGTTGAAACGTTGATGGTGCGTTTTTAAGTCCAAATGGCATTCGAACGAATTCATAGTGGCCATTGTCCACTGAAAAAGCAGTTTTGGGAATATCTATGGGATTGATCTCTATTTGATGAAAGCCTGACGCGAGATGAAGCGTCGTGAAGTATTGGCATTTGCCAAGCTGATCTAGAAGATCTGGAATATTAGGGAGTGGATACTTGTCATCTACAGTAAGCTCGTTCAACTTTCTGTAGTCGATGACGACACGCCATTTTTGTCTGCCAGAGGCATCCGATTTTTTGGGTACCACCCACACTGGAGATGACCATGGAGAAATGGACGGTCTTATAATGCCTTGTTAGAGCATTTTTCCGATTTGAGATTTCACTTCTTTTTTGTGTACGTGAGGGTATCTGTAGGATTTTGAAAAAACGGGTCTTGCATTGTTGGTCTCAATTGTATGCTTGATTTCGTTTGAAAAAGTCAGTTAGTCACCTTCGATATAAAAAATATCTTCATAATCAATACAAAGATTAGTTATTTGTTCTTTTTCTTCATCATTGAGATGTTCTGTTCGCAAAAGGTTTCTTATAATCTGAACTCTGTCTTTTGGAGTAGTATCTTCATTTTCATCTATTTCGTTAAAGTTACAAATGTCGTTTTGAATGTATGGTTCGATATCAATATTAGAAATATTAACTGTTTTAGGAATTGCATTGACGTTTACAATAGTTGTATAAAATTCACCATTGTGATCCACGTGAATTAGAGCATGAGGTAGTCGTACCTTTTCTATCTCTTGTGCACATAATATGGCATCGGTATTAGATAAATTGCATTTTAACTTAAATACTTTTTCCATTCGTGGTTCTATTGTGACTTTATTTTCCGCATTGTCATGGTTCGAAGAAGCATAAAACTTTTCGTGAGCTTTGTGTAATTTAATACTTTTGAAATTTGTAATAAGTTGTTTTGATTTAAGATCTATGACACATTCATATTTTTCGAGAAAATCTAAACCTAAAATACCGTCAAACTCGATATCTAAATCGCAAATATAGACCTTATGTGGATTATCTTTTGCAAAAGGTATTAGAGTTGATTTGTTTATAAGAATTTTTTGATTAGTTATGCCTTGAATTGTTAAGTTTTCGGATGATCTATTTCTGTAGTTCTTGACAGTATTATTTTTGAAAATTGAAATTCCTGCGCCTGTGTCGATAAGTAGACGAAACGTTTCTGTTGCGTCGTAAATATAATACAAATTCTTAGAATTCACGGTGAGGAGCCGATTCAGAGAAGAAATTGATCTCTGTTGGACGGGTCTGGGTTGTCCAAGTTCAACAACTGGAGACTTTCTAGATTCGCAACAGATGGGTTTGGTTGATCGGGAGGTTTGTCGATTCGAGGAAGTGAGAGAAAATTTTCATATTCTTCAACTGGAATAGTATTATCAAAAGAAGGATTATTTTACTCAGGAAAATCTTCGGAAATGGAATCATAACAGTCTGTTTGTAGATATGTGCTATCTGGATAATCGGATTGGTTATAATATGAATCTTCATGATTAATATGATGAGTTCTCGACTGATATTGAGAGAAGTTCGGATTATGAAAAGGTCTTGGAGAATTCCGATTCTGAAAAGTGCTGTTTTGACCTGAATTATTCTGGAATGAAGGGTTTCCTGGACGAGAAAAATGTCTATTGAATTCTGTTTGAGGTTGCGCCTGTACAGGACGCTGGAAGGAATTCTGATTTCGAGACTCATTACTGGTTTGTGCCTGAGAACGACATTGAGAGGCAAAGTGTCCAACGCGGCCACATTTGAAACATTTAGGAACGTTTGGGGTTGATCTACGAATCATTGGTTGTTGTTGTTGGGTTCTTGGGGGCGTTGGGCGAAAAGATTTTTGAGTTTCGAAATAAGATAGTTGTGACTCTCTTTTTATACGAGACTGCGCTTGAAGCATGTTAGTAGGATTACTAGCTCTGATTATTTGACCTAGACGAGGTTCTAATCCTGTTAAAAGAGTGTTCAGCGTCATTGTATCAATAAGACTATTTTGAGCTGCCTTCTGATCGTTAGTGAGATGTGAGTCTTTGTGAACACAAGAAATCATTTTTGCATTAAGAACTTGTAATCTATTGTAAAAGGACAAAGCAGATTCATTACTTAACTGTTTTTATCTTTGTAAGACTTGAATCAAAGAAGTAATATCGCGAGTATCACCAAAATGCAGATTAAGAAGCTGTTTTAATTCTGGATATGTTGAGGGGCTTCGTGAATTAATGAGCTGTGATGCTCTTCCTTTCAGTTTATTTTTAATGTGAATCACTAATAGAAGACGTTGATCAACAGTGGACATTTTATGCGCACAATCGCATGCATTTAGAAATGAATTTAAAGAAATTTGATCACCTTCGAATTCAGGAATTAAAGAGAAAATTTCTGAAAGTTTATATGGTTCGATCTGTGGTTCAGCTTCACGAGCTTGAGCGCGTGTTTTTGGCATATTGAGCGATAAAATAAATCAAAAATATCAAATAAATGGAAAAAACGGTTGAAATATTTGTAAAATCGAAAACACAAATTGCAAAATTTCCAACAAACACAGGAAAATATAGCAGAAATGATAATTCAAATATCGACTTACGCAACTTACAAAATCATTGGTCGTCATGTTCTCCAGATGCTTTCTGTCAGGGGCTTTACTAGGTGTTCCTATCCACAGTGCCAAGAGTGAGGACGATCCAAGTTGTGGTTCTATTCGTGTAAGGGATTGGGATCCGCCGTTAACAGTGAGGATTTCCTTGTTCTGCCAACGTTCACGAATCCTACCGACTGCGCCAATTGTTATATTTTTACTTTCAAAACTTTATTTTTAAAAACTTTATTTTATTGATTTAAATCAAACAGTTGTTCGTCATGACATTTTATTGACTAAAATATTATTGAACCTTTATGTTACTTACAATTTTCTATTTATATGAAAAATGATTAGCAAAGTCAGCAGATTTGGACATAGTGCATGTTCTGCTGACGTAGCTTTACAACGAAAGATGGATTGCGAAATAAGGTGAATGAACGGTGAAATGAAGGGTACATTTTTGATATAACATACATATATTATGGTCATAGGTTGATATGCAAATGTCTAATGGTGCAAATACGTAGAATACAACATAATATTCATATACAGACATGCACCTGTTAGTTTAGTTGTAAATTGTCGTTTTATTATAGGTCATTTAATTAGTTTGCCTCGTTGTACACCAAAATTATGCAAATTAGGTGATTGCGCTACCTGACCATATAATCATAAACTCATATTTTATGATTCTTTCGTTTTATGACACCTGTATTAATTGTAGGCAACTGCCATACTACGTTGGGAAACACCAGTTCCCGTTTAGTCGCATCCGAATAGCGGTACTGTTCGGATCGCTTATTGCTTTCGAGAGCATCGACCTGCACCTACACTCTTTTTTGCCGCATTCCGGCGTTTTTGCGTACTGGCAGACGCTTCTGTCCAGCAGTTTTTTGATTCGAATACCTTGTTTTTTCACCGATTATTCTCGGATTAATCGCCTATTTCCCAGGGTGTGGTACACAGTGACCACCCCAATTGGGGCCTTTTCGCATCCGCGAATTTATAGCGAGTGTTGACGTGTTTTTCCGGACCTAATCGGAACCGGGGTGTGGTACCGCCGTGACCACCCCCATATTATTGGATCACAACTGGATTATCAGTGTTATTAGTGCGTTGTACAGAAAACGTGAGTTTCATCTCACCTAAGGGCCAGTTGGCCCCTTGAAACTCTTGAGGAAAGGGGTGGAACCCTATCCGGGGGTACATCGCGGACTGAAGGAGTGTAGAGGGGTGGAGTAGACCCCATGAGCGCTACCGAGAACAGCGCGGAGATGCATGATCCGGGAGTAGGGCAGGAAGCCCTAGCAACCCCACCATCAGACCAGTCCAAGGGAGCAATCCCTAAAACGAGGTTTGACGTAGTACTAAGGCCCCCAAAGCCATCATTACCCGAAAATAACGGAAATGAGTCCGACGCATCAATCAAGTCAAGTAGATCAACCAAATCTAACACTTCGAGAACGTCACACAGGTCGACATCCCCAAAATTCAGATCATCATATGAAAGAAAGGACTCCATGAACACCTACTGGGAACAGTGTAAAAAATACACAGGAAAATGCCACCTGTGTATCGTGTACATGGGAATATGTGAAGTGAAGGAAGCATTTACAGACAACATAAAAAAGGACATCACTATGCGCATAAGAAATCTACATGACAGAACTGCATTTAGAATCATAAGATCTGAAATAAAAAACGTAATAGACTCGGAGGGATTTTGCACACCGAATCCAACGCATATTATGATGGACACAGACTCATCCACCACTAAAAGACAACGCAGCCCGGATGAAAATAATCAGCAGGCGAAAAGACCCACCAATACCAGCATTTTCACATTATCTAATCGATTTGAATCTTTGGACAATGACGACGACGGCGGCAGCGACACGAGCGCACAAAAAACTGTGACGTCAAAGGCGCGTCGCACGTTCACTGTTAAGCCGTCTCCAGCCAAAACAGCGGCGGTGGGCGGAGCGAAGGCTCCGAAGACTCCCGAACCAGCTAACGAGGCAGCAGCGGGAACTAGCGGATCCAACACCAACACGGCGCAAGCCAAAAAGAAGGAGAGAGGGCCCCCGCCAATTGTGATGAGCGGGACAAGAACTACAAGACAGGACCACACAAATTTGGTTAATACGCTTAAGGTAAACGCCCCTAATGGCTTCCATATTAAATACACGAAAAACAATACCATAATTCAAACCAAAAATTTATTAGATCACAAAAATGGAACAAAAATTCTGGGTGATGACAGCAATATAGAGTGGCACACCTACACGGACAGAGGCGAAAAGTCACATGCTTTTGTAATCAAAGGGCTGGACCACGCACCCGACCCGGAAGAAATCAAACAAGAACTAATAAACGACCATAAACTCAATGATCTTGAACTATATAATCATTCTTAGATAATTTCTTTTGTTTCAGATGCAGGCCTTACTAGTAATTCCTTGCCTCTTATTAACGTATAATATACAAGGCAGTATCCAGATAAATTTCTTTTCGTTGCATGATATCAATCATAGCGCTGGTATTCTTTATGAACCATTTAATACTGTTTTTTTAGAAACAAGCTAATGAAAACTTGTCAATTTTTCGGATTTAGCAGGCTATTATGAGCTTCACGATAATTTTATTTTAAACTATAGAAAAATGGTAGAGCTTTGTGACTTGCGAGATTACCAACAAGAATACTTGAGACCTTGTGCTATATCGAAAACCTTATTCAATCGACAAAACAGAGTTCTTGCTCGAGTCATAGATAACCATAATATTATTGGCAAAATTTTAAATAGTCAGGAATTCTTAAATCGAACTAGACGAGGTTTAATCAATGTCGTCGGCAAATTTGCAAAAATTCTATTTGGTACTTTGGATGAAAGTGATGCTACACATTACAACAAAATTATTTACAAGCTTGAGACAAAACAGTCAAGTATGCAACACCTAGTCTTCGAACAAACCAGTATTTTGAAAACACAAGCTCTTCCTTGAATTCATCAAATCATATAAATAAACAAATGTTTTCAAGTTTGAGCGAAAAGACTGATCAACTCGTACTATTCATCAACAATTATGTCAAAACTGCCATCGAAAATAATACGTCACTGGAAACTTTCACAATACAATTCTCTGAGTATTTTGCTTTATTTGAAACAATTTCCGAACAATTTCAGTTTTATGAAAACGATCTTTTGAGTGTTATATTGTCTTCTCAAAACGGTATTCTACATCCTTCAATTCTACGCCCCAAAAAACTTATGGATCATTTGACTAAGCATAGTATGTATTTACCCAAAGGTATTTCATTTCCTGTACCACTGTACCACTGTATCATCATTGTTCCAGCGACTTGTATAAATCAATGACTCAATTTTATCTTAATCGAGAACTATATTTTGTTTAACATATACCTCTTGTTAATGATATTTCCTATGACATAGTTCGAATGACCAGTTTACCAATAAGAGTAACCAATAACTCCTATGTGTATTCATTTATTTCACCGGTTAACCCTTATTCAGTAATAGATCAACTTAAGCAAAATTATTTTTCCTACGATAACAATGATTAGGATAAAATGGTTTAACGTCCTTATATGTTAGTTCGTAGTGGGTTTTCGGGAATCAAGGACACGTCCATACAGTTTCTTCTATTTATTAATAGCAACGTTTCGATGCCAATTGCATCTTCCTCAGGCTATAAAACAATCATTTGGTCAACAAAAAAATATTGAAACATAAACTTACCTACATAAGACATGATGGTATAAGTAACGCCAAATACATATAAAAAATTACACAAAACGTCTATAATTGAGTGTCAAAATGTACCAAAGCATACAATCATACAAGAAACAATCACTGAAATATCTCTTTGTCTCCCTCAAACGCTCACGCTCCACTCTACTAGCATTGTTCATTGTATTGATATTGATCCAAATGTTGATGAGCTTAGTTGGATAGTTATTTTTCTTCGCTATCCTTCTAATCTTCTGTATGTTATCATATCTGAAGGTCTCATGGCTTAAACTAGTAGCTCTATAAACCAGGTTCGAGATGGTATTGAGCTTATGTTGGTTACTGTGATAGGAGTAGTAATTCAGTATTCTTCCGGAACTTACGGGTTTCATATACCAGTTCGTCTTCAATTCACCACTCAACTCTCTGATCACAAAGACATCAAGAAATGGAAGTTTACCATCTTCTTCTATCTCAATAGTAAACTGTATCTTGGGAGCTATACCATTGAATATTCGCAAAACCTCATCAGCAGCATCACTTGGAATGGCCATAATGGTATCATCAACGTAAGCATATAAGAATGGGACCTCAAACTGGCATCTATTAATAACCTCCGTAAGGATGTGGTGCATCACCAAATTGGCAAGAACTGGGCTGGCTGGATTTCCCATGGCACTACCGTCCAATTGTTTGTAGATATCATTATTAAAGGAAAAAATAACTTGTATCAAAGCAGAATTCAACCATCTTCACTATGATATCATGCGGAAAATCTGTGTATGCACTGATAAACGCGTTTGTACTTAGCAAGTATATGTAAAATAAGGTCTTTGGGGATGTTAGTGAAAAGAGAAACTACGTCTAATGACCCCAAAATATAGCCAGGAGGTGAAACTAACTCATTGACTTTTTCTACAAACTGTAAAGAGCTCTTGATACTAAATTGAAAAGTGGAGGTTACCGGAGACAAGATCTCATGTAAAAGAGCAGCTATTTTGTATGAGGGGGAGTTAATGCAACTAACTACCGGTCTCATCTTAATACCCTGCTTGTGGGTCTTTCTAAGTCCATACATTTTAGGAGAAACAGATGCATGATTCTTCAGTTTGATGGAAATCACCTGATCAATCAACTTTCTTGATTTCAAATCATTTATCAGTAAATTTGCCTTGGTTTGATATCTCGCTGTTGGGTCAAAGTTCAGTTTTTTTTTTTTTTTTTTTTTGAAGATGGTTGAATTCTGCTTTGATACAAGTTATTTTTCCTTTAATAATGATATCTACAAACAATTGGACGGTAGTGCCATGGGAAATCCAGCCAGCCCAGTTCTTGCCAATTTGGTGATGCACTACATCCTTACGGAGGTTATTAATAGATGCCAGTTTGAGGTTCCATTCTTATATGCTTACGTTGATGATACCATTATGGCCATTCCAAGTGATGCTGCTGATGAGGTTTTGCGAATATTCAATGGTATAGCTCCCAAGATACAGTTTACTATTGAGATAGAAGAAGATGGTAAACTTCCATTTCTTGATGTCTTTGTGATCAGAGAGTTGAGTGGTGAATTGAAGACGAACTGGTATATGAAACCCGTAAGTTCCGGAAGAATACTGAATTACTACTCCTATCACAGTAACCAACATAAGCTCAATACCATCTCGAACCTGGTTTATAGAGCTACTAGTTTAAGCCATGAGACCTTCAGATATGATAACATACAGAAGATTAGAAGGATAGCGAAGAAAGATAACTATCCAACTAAACTCATCAACATTTGGATCAATATCAATACAATGAACAATGCTAGTAGAGTGGAGCGTGAGCGTTTGAGGGAGACAAAGAGATATTTCAGATTTCCTTTCATTCGTGGACTCTCTAATAGGATTGGGAGGCTTTTTGTAGGCGAGGATTCTCGGATTGTTTTTTATAATTTGAAAACTACTAACTCTTTGTTTACACGTCTTAAGGATAGTATTCCGATACTGAAACAGTCTGGGGTGATCTATAGTATTCCATGCTCATGTGGCAGTGTGTATATCGGGCAAACTAGACAGTATTTGGGCAACAGATTGAAGCAACATCGATACGATTGCGAAGAAAGAAATCGGAGCAAACTGGAAAAAACTGCATTGTCTCAGCATCACTTTGATACCCAGCACGATTTTGCTTTCGATGGGGTTCAGATATTGCACAGAGAGGATCATTACTACAAGAGGAATCTAGCTGAAATGATATTCATACAGCGTGACCATCTGAACACAATAAACACTAGAAGTGATGTCAATAACCTGAGCAGTATCTATAACGTACTGTTGAGGCGGGATTGTTAGACTTCCAGCAGTTAAGTTGTACCCTAATTGTTTGCATAGACAACGTCGAGTTTTGGGGTCTACAAAAAACGTGTAACAAAAGTTAACATACGTCCCATCGATGATAATGGTCAACTGAATAAATAGACAAGGATGGGCTGTGTTGGATTGGTCTGGTATGGTTCGTATTTGTACTGAGTCTGACCGACAGTGTTGCCACGTGTTGTCCCCTTTCCAATACACGCGGAAATTCATGAACACTTTAGATGGTGAACGTGCAACATCGACTGTATTAATTTGCTGTGTCACTCTTGGGTTCAATAAGAATGAAAGTATTGAGATCTTGAGGTGTTTTATATTGATTTATTAGTTACGATAAATAATTTAATTTTGTGTGTATTGACTTATGTGACTGCTGATGATGTTGTGTTTACTCCAAATTTGGCCAACAACTGCCATTCAATGTCCTTTTTCATTTTGTTAAGAAGGTAGGCAAATAGTGATTTTCCTAATTTTTCCATGTTTTGTTCTGTATACATTCATTCACGTTATGTGTGTTTTCTAGTATTTCTGTTTCCTGTGATTGTTTCTTGTATGATTGTATGCTTTGGTACATCTTGACACTCAATTATAGACGTTTTGTGTAATTTTTTATATGTATTTGGCGTTACTTATACCATCATGTTTTATGTAGGTAAGTTTATGTTTCAATATTTTTTTGTTGACCAAATGATTGTTTTATAGCCTGAGGAAGATGCAATTGGCATCGAAACGTTGCTATTAATAAATAGAAGAAACTGTATGGACGTGTCCTTGATTCCCGAAAACCCACTACGAAATGATTAGGATCTTTGTTTACAAATAGATAATAAGTACGTCTGTCAAGAAAAATATCCCTTGTTCGTGTTACCAATACACAACGATTCTGAAGCGCTTTTATATACTTATCCTCAGAAAATACCCGAGTCTTGCCAAAAACGGGTACTTGCAATAAATAAAACAATTTATATCAAACTATTCAAAATCAATTCTTGGATTTTTATGAGTCCTCATGACGAAATTCTCACAGTGAAATGCCCAGGTTTTGAAAAATCTTTCAGCCTAAATAATTCAGGAATTCTAGAACTTGCACCCCGGTGTACCGCTTTCACGACGTCAGTCGCATTAAAAACAATCGATATAAAGGAAACAGATGAATCTTCGATAGACCTGAATTATTTTCCAAAACTCGACATTAAAAGTAGTACATTCCATCAGAATTTCAGTCTTCACTTTTTGCAAAAGTTATCCTTGAATCATAGCCTTTCAATACTTCCCGACCAAACTGATAAATTGAAAAAGATCAGTTATTCTATAGATGCTTTGAAAACAAAGGAACAAGAGATGTTAACTACAAGTACAAAACCCATTGATTTCAATCATATTCATCATTATATTGTAATATATTTAATATTGTTTTTAATTGTAAGTTACTTAGGTTAAAAATACCATAAACGGTGCGGCGTAATGCGGAACAAACAGAAAAATGAGACTATCGAAACCGAATGTGTCCGTTTATCAAATCTAGTGCCGCAAAGTAAAAAATCCGATGAGACTCAGTGTGGTGAAACAACTGAACTTGATTCCAGTCACAGTGAAATTCGTAACCCCACTTACAAATTTCGTTCTTAGGGGGCGACGGATGTTGTAAAGTAGAAATTAGCTATAACTTTTATTAAATTATATTCATTCAAATAGATTTCACCTCATCAGCAATCTACGTATTTCAAAGTATCAATAATAGTAGACGCAGCAAACAGTTGTCGCTACCCAATAAACCAACCCAGATCATAACTGGGTTGAGTTCATCGTAACCCTTGTTTTGTTTTTCATCGCATATTTCACAAGTGCGACTTTTACGTAACTTGGGTGGCACTAAACTGTTTGTCGCTAATGTAAGCATTTTTCATTCATTGATTCGTCATGTTGAACGCATAATAAAAATTAATCATCCCTTTTTAACTTACAAAATTCAGTCTAAATATTAATAAACTGTTAGTTGAGTGTACCAAAGAGGTTTTGATTTGCTTTCCGTCACCAATACAATCTCCAACACTACGAGCTGCAACAACGAGTCTTTGTGAAGCTTGGATGTTTCCTATGCATTTGTTACCTATCTAGGGATTTCTGGAAGATCAATTCAATTTTATTTATTGCATCGCGTTGAGTTTTGAGTGGTTTGTGTACCTTCCTACCTTGTTAGCGATGCAATAACCGTTTTATACGGATATTTTGGTTTCATGAACGATGGGTGAGTTGAGTGTGTTGTTGATTTCATCTTCGACCAGGTGTCGTTGGAAAGTACCTGGATAAATTCTATCGTGCTCCTTTTTCCCATGTAGAAAGGCAAACGTGACCAGCAGCCTATTTATTCTAAAATTGGTGATTATGTTGGAAACGCAAAGGTGGACTGCAACCTACCAGTACAAACCCAGAAACCTTGCAGAACTCAAGTATTTTACTGATTTCCTTACATGTTTTTTTCTATCGAGTGATATATGAAGTAGTAATCGATTTTCATGATCTATCTGATCTTTTGATTTGATTTTTCACCGCCAAGAGTAATGATTTGTTGAGGTTTAGATCAAACATGATCTCTTTTCCTTGATCAATCTATTTAATTCATTATTGTCAAAATCTATAATCGTAATTTTCATTCAATTTTTTTGTTAACCAAGAAGATAAGACACTGATAGGGATTCAGCGTCTTTGGTTTAAATTAGGATATAGCGCTCATTTACTGTTGTTCTGTCCACATATACTCTTCAATTTTAACATTGTAATCCTTTTTTCGTGACAGTCCATTTTAAACAACTTTCTTTTTTGTTTCTGATGTATATTTTGCCATCGTCTGACATTTTTTGGTTTTAAATAGCTCCTGACACCCCAAAAAGGTAAAAGACATTGTTTATTGTGATTCCAACCTTTATTGTACTTATTGTATTTTTTCTGTTGTAGCCTTGATAAAGACAAAAATTGTGGTCGAAACGTCGGCAATTTGGTGAAATAAGGAGTTTGATTTGTTCCCCCCTTTTTATATTCTGATAATTACCAAGGCCACTAATTGAATTACACAAGAAGACAATGTTACAACCGTATTTCTTCTTAGGATTTTTCTTTTGGGATGATCAATCACAATTCACTCTCTCTCTTTCCACTGAAGAAAGGCTGTGTTGGTATTGTTATAGATTTAAGATTTTCTATTACGTATTTTTGTTTGAGGTGATCACTCTGGGAACTTGGGACGTAAGGGATAAATGGATACATTTTTATCCATTGAATTTTCGTGTTGTTTTTTGGCTATGTGTGACTCACAGCCATAGTGATTATTTTCCGAATTGATAATTCCTGTGATTGGGAAGATGCCCGGAACATCGGGAGGATTCCGACTTTTTCAGTCTTGAGTTTGTGGCGCTTACCTTAACCTATTATCCGGCATTGAGCTAGGGACTAGTTTGCTCATGCAGTCAGCCACCCTCTCCATTCAAGTTTGCGGATTAAAAAGTGCAGATCAGGACATTTCTGGATTAGGCTATCGACACAATCTCTGCCATGTCGGACGATCAGGCAGAGTAAAATAAATACCTAAATACCCAATCTAGGTTGGTTCATTTGCTCGATCGTGTTAGGCGAATACCTGATGATATAATGTCCCTTGACGAACAGATGGTGCGGACTGAGTTGCTGGTCGATGTTTTCTCGGCATTGGACTCGTTGGAGACAGCAGCTAAGGGTGATCCTGAAATCAGTCATTTCCTGGAACCTGATGATTTCAACGCATCTACTTCATCTCATAGAGACACAGCATCAACTGTCGTCCAACATGACTCAAAACCTCCTTAACTGGACAAATGGAATCTCAAATTTTCCGGAGACTCGAAGTTGTCAGTCCATAACTTTCTAGAACGAGTGACCGAATTGAGTGGGTTTCGTAGAGTTCGTGAACTTCAACTTTTTGAGGGTGCCAAGAGGGAAAAGAAAGAAAGAAAGGACTCAGGATACATCAGAAAGCATCGTGGACTATCACTCTTGCATGCAGGCACTGTTTAGGCGTTATGGCGAATTATTTGCAGACACTAAATTGGACATTATAACTCGAAACTTATCTCCCTTTCCTAGTACCCAACTTCCAGTAGTGGAATCCATAGAGAGATTGGAGCAGGAGTGTCTGAGATAGGAAACTAAAAAGTATAGAGCCGAGCATTATGTGCCACCTTGCCGGAAGCGTCAGCAGTTTGTGAAGCCAGATTTCACGTTTGTGGGTGTCGACCAACATCAAGACTTTGATTTCGATAGAGTGGACAACTCTTCCCTCTTAACTTCTGGAACTAGAGTGAGTTACCCACAACAAGACACTGGAGCAATTCTTTGTGGAATATAATCCGAATTTCTTGATCCTCAAACTATAATACATCGAGACAATATTGAGAAAAAAGGTATAGGTGGTATAATAGTGTCAGAGGAATACGTAAATTTGAATTTAAAAATAGGAACCATACATTTCTCTCAAAAATTTTATGTTTTTGAATAGTTGTCTTGTTCTAGTGATGGCATAGGACAAAATTTCTTAAGAACTTATCAAGGAATAATAAACTATGAAAGCCATCAACTATCTCTTTCAAAAAATGGTAAAGTGGTGATTTTGCAAATAAACCCAAAAGAGTTGTGTGATGGCGTGTTTAGAGCTGGGAGTTTAGCTAAACCTGAAAATGGTAAACTTTCTGAATATTCGAGAAAGTGAGGCCTTTTTTGAAAAATGTGTACACCAAAAACTGAAAAGTTGAGTAAATATGATATTTGCGAATTTTCAAACAATTGAATTTGTATTGTTATTGTAGAAAGAGTAAAAACATTGTTCAAATTTTTGACTTTAAATTATTTGGATAAGGAAGAACAAAATTTGCACAAACATTTTTTATTTGCCAGGTGATAAATTGAGTGTTACTAACTTATTTAAACATTCAAAATGAATTAAAAGAAGATGCTTGTCCAGTTTATGTCAAACCATATAGAATACCTCAATCGCAAAAAGAGGAAGTCAATAAACATATACAAAAAATGTGTGATGAAGGGATTATTGAGATTTCACAGAGTGAGTGGTCATCTCCAATTTGATTAGTTCCGAAAAAGATGGATAATAGTGGTGAGAAAAAGAGTAGAATATGCATAGATTTAAGGCTACTAAATGATCAAATTCAATTAGAAAAATTTCCTCTACCAAATAGGGTATGACTGTACAACGCTTAACCACAAATTCCTTGACCAAAAATATTGCGATCCAGGCAGACTTACCTATATTCAAAATTGCTTCGTCAAGTCTACAGAGGACGTCAAAGCTTCAAAAAAAGTTTGGTTTGTCCTACATTTTTCAAAAACGTACTAATCGATTTTGATTATTTTTGTTACCTAGTCTTGAACCATGAAATCACGTTTTTTGTTTCTATAGCGAACGGTTGTAATTGATCGGAAGTGTTAAAAAGGGACTCCACGTGTTGTTATTTCTTTTGTTTTTTTTTGAATTGACTTTTTGATAATTCAGATGCTTTTATCTAATAGTTCAATGTATTGGAGAGTTTTTGTCTCTTGAGAAATTTCGCTGGGATAAGTGGTTGTGCCAGAAAAAAAAAAAATTCAATTAGGTACACAGATATTCTATTATTGATTTATTTTTTTTAGCATAACAACTTATCCCAGCAAATTTTTGCAAGAGAAGAAAAAACTGTTGTTTGTTTTCATCTAATAACCCTGTGAGTAAAAAAGTTGTTTACTCTCTTGAAAAAATATGCTGGGATAAGTAGTTATGCTAGAAAAAAATAAATCAATAGTAAAATATCTGTGAAGCTGGTTAGAAAAAAAATTTTTTTGGCACAACCACTTATCCAAGCGAAATTTTTCAAGAGAGAGAAAAACTCCCCAATTCATTATACTTTTAAATAAAGATGTCTGAATTATCAAAAAGTCAATGCCAAAAAAATCAAAAGAAATAACTACATATGACGTCACCTTTATAACACTTCCAGTTAATTTCAACCGCTATAGAAACAGAAAACGTAATTTCATGGTCCAAGACTAGATACCAAAAATTATCAAAATTGATTTGCATGTTTTTGAAAAATGTAGAAAAAACCATTTATTTTTAAACTTTGACGCCCTCTGTAGACTTAACAAAGCAATTTTGGATATACGTAAGTTTGCCTGAATCACCTTATTTTTGGTTGAAGAATTTGTACTTGTATAACAGAAGTTTTGGACTCATTATCTGGCGCTGTTTACTTTTCTCATTAGGACTTAAGTCAAGGCTATTTTCAAGTAGAATTAGTGAAAAATCGCAGCTTTTCAAGCTACAAGCCCTAGTGTTTTTTCTCGAATGATGACAGTAGCCATCACTGGCCTTGACTCTGACAAATGTTTCGTCTACCTTGATGACTTGATAGTATTTGGAATTAATCTTACAGAGCATGGTAAAAATTTGTTTGATGTTTTTGATAGACTTAGAAAGGTAGATCTTGAACTTAATCCTTCTAAATGCGAGTTTCTAAAGAAAGAAATTCTCTATTTGGGACATGCTATAAGTTCCGAAGAGAGTCTTCCCGATCCAGACAAGATTAAGGCATTGGAAAACTATCCTGTACCCAAAACTGTGGATGAAGTAAAACGACTAATAGGATTTGCTAATTCTTATAGAAAATTTATTCCAATTTGGCTTGAAAAACAATAGCTTTGAAAAACTATGTGGAAAATATGCGAGGGTTGAATGGTCATCTGTATGTGATAATTCGTTTCAATTCTTGAAAAAAGCACTTTTGAGTCCGCCTGTTTTAGAATATCCCGATTTTTAAGTGAAAATAGATTCAATTTGCAAACGGATGCTTCGAATTTATCTCTTGGAGCAGTGTTACTGATCAAAAATCATAAGCCAGTAGTATATGCAAGTATACCTTTGAATAAAGCCGAAGTAAATTATCCAACTATAGAAAAATAACTTTTGGCTATCTATTGGTTAGTGAAATATTTTCGACCTAATTTGTATGGTCAATATCCAAGAAACAACAAATTCAGTCCATCAGAGGCTCACTATCCAGAAAACTACAAATCCAGTCCACAGAAGTTCACTATACAAGAAATTACAGATCCAGTCCAGCAGAGGCTCCCTATCCAAAAAACTACAAATCCAGTCCACAGAAGCTCACTATACAAGAAATAACAGATCCAATCCATCAGAGGCTCACTTTCCAAAAAACTACAAATCCACTCCACAGGGGCTCACTATCCAAGAAACTACAGCAGGTCCATCAGAGGCTCGCTGTTCACTATCCAAGTATCCATAAGTCCAGTCCACAGATGCTTGTCTTATAGACCGCAGCACACGCCTGCCGTCGCCAGCAAACTCATCAGAGGCTCGCTGTTCAACGATCCAAGTATCCATAAGGCCAGTCTACAGAGGCTCGTCTTCCAGACTACGACACACACCTGCCGTCACCAGCAAGTCCATCAGAGGGTCGCTGTTCAACCAACCAACCCAAAAATCTTAACACAAGGAAACCAATCAATCACAATCAAAAACAAGAATGAACTCCACCACCTAGCATTTAGCATTAGAACAAGTAAAGGTGGGAATGCAGATCGTCCAGATGCTTAGCAACAGCAAAAAAAAAACTCAAACACCAGAAAAACAGTACCCAACATTTAGCCCATCTGGAACCGTTATAGCCGGAAGTCCTCAAGATCGTCGATTTTATCAGAAAACTATAGGACTTCAACGAGCATCCCTACAACATCAAGTCATATTTCCAACAAGTATGTGTCAAATACAATGAATGCAAGATCTACTTGTCAACATGCCCAAAGGCCATACCGAAAACCGACCAATCTGAACCTCTCCCCTCCATCAGCCAAAAGAAGCGAACTAAAATACAAGAGTTCAGAATAGAACAACTAAAAGACCTACCTACGCAAATACAGTCAGAGCTAGAACTAGACAAAGGAGAGTATAGCTACAAGCACCCAATGGAAAAAGTCAACAAGCAATGGGACGCGTTTCAGGACCTCCATGAACAAATATTAGTAAACGAAGAAGTTCGTGAAAACAAGTATTTCACTGAAAGCGTCCACACAGAAATCCGCAGACAAACAATACTAACAAGTGACTGACGATCTGTCTATCAAACTCCAGCAAAACGTCATAGCCCCGATTCAGCAAGTATCACTCAATCAATTCCAACAGCATCCACCACTGCCAAAAGTACAGATTCCAATTTTCTATGGGGGCTTTGAAAATTCGCCTACCTTTTGTGTGTCCTCCAAACAATCATCAACAAAAACTCAGCATTGACCAAGACAGACAAAACAAATTACTTGAAGACGCATACGAAAGGAGAAGCAAGCAAGCTGATACAACACCTGGAAACAATCGCAACCAATTACGACAGCCTGTCTACTTCAGAGACGTTACAAAAACCAAAGGCTGCTGATCTTCAAACTACTAGACAAGCTGCTAGACTTACCGGAACTATCCAGAGAAAATTCTCAAAAACTGAGGCAGTTGCAAGACGTCATTAACGAATGTCTACAAGCACTTCAGAACCTGGACATGGATGTTAGTACATCAGGGCCCATGATAACTCGAATGATTAATCAGAAAAAGGGATTCTGAAACGAACCGGCTGTACAACAAAGTCTAGACAAACCACACGTTATCCCGGATTTGACCGAATTCTTGAAATTTTTGGGAAGACTCCAGTCATTAGAAACCATTCCAGGAGCCGAACGTCAGTGAAGTCGAGAGAAAAAACACGGTCTGTCAAGATGTTGGTTTTGTCAGGATCAACACACAATATACTACTGTCAGAAATTCAAAGAGCTATCTGCACAGAAAAGAAATAGATATGATATAATAAAAATAGAAGCGGATCTGCTACAGCTGTCTCAGTCATGAGAACAATAAAAGATGTGACAGCATGAGTAAGTGCAGCATCTGCAGTTGTCAGCATCATACACTCTTGCATATGGATAGGAAATTCTACCAGGCAACACAATAATCAAGGAACAACATCATTCACTCAACGAAATTTTCCACAAAACGCACCTCCAAGAAGAACAAAACCAACAAGAGTTACTACCACAAACCACACTTCAAAAAAAAAATGAGGAATCCTACTCGCAACAGCACTTGTAGAAGTGACCACATCAAGCTTCCCTCAAGTCATGAGAATACTCATTGATCAAGGGTTATTTCCACGAAGAGAAAAACGGGTTAGAGGCATAGAAAAGCAGCGGGAAACTTATTGATAACTGTTGGAAATTGAACACACGAGTCGTAACTCCAGAGGCCTCTTTTTGACGATTTTTCCGGAACTATCTCAAGAAAATTATAAAAAAGAAAATAACGGTTGAAAAAAAACGCGGTATTGAACAGCAGTTTCAAATTTCTCACCCTGCAAAGTTCGTTCCCCTGACAAAAAAAAAATAAAATATTAAAACCCCAATAACAGGAAATAATCTGAAAGGATTCCGTGAATCTGAAGAAAATACAGGTTTACCAAAAATTTCCAGAAATCCGAAAGGATTCCGTGAGTTGAAGAAAATACAGACTCACCGAAAATTTCCAGATATCGTAACTATTTTCTCACCCCTTTTACTTAACTTACCTAGAACGCGACACTAGTTTGAGAGAATTTTGGTAAAAGAAATCATAATTATCGATAAATAGTTCCTACCTCGTGTTTGAATTAAAGAACAATGAAAAAATGGGACTTTAGCAAAAAAGAACGGGTTGATGAGAAAGATCGCGAAGCGGGTCCGGGAAGTCCACTGCTGCAGGCTGCCGTCTCGGTACTGCTACTCACTATCGATGCTCGGCTTCTCCCGACGCGACGTTGCGTATTCCGATCAAAAGTTGGGAATTGCTTGCTTGAATTTTGCGTAAAATATGTCGTTGACGGTTGGCTTGCGAGTTAGATAATTACTTGGTTGACGCGTTGAAACTAAGGAGTATTTCGGTCAGAAATTATTTAATAGATTATTAATTAGCTCACGGTCAACATTATTGTAGAAAAAATACGGGATCTTTTGATAGATAAATGACTGAGTTACAGGAAAATATGAATAAACTAATAAGAGAAGGGACATGAGTTTGAAAACATGTAAATTACGGTAGAAAAAATCCGGAAATTTTACAAGTTACGAAGTTACAAGGTTACATCACTACCATATTGTCCTCCACCAGGCATTGTCTCATCAGGATTATGATCGAAGGCTGAATCATTGCTATTGGATGCTCAATATGATGGCGGAAAATAGAAATCTGCTTTCAAGAATAGGGGAAGCTCCTCTACCTTGAGTCACATTGTACGTTGAGCCACCCTGGCAACTCCCGTTGTTCTGAACAAAAACGCTTGGCAACGCTGTCTTGTATTGCAAGCGGTTCATTTGATTTCTTCATTTTGCCTAGAGCGCGTCAAGTTGAAGTGGACGTGTTTTTTGTGCAATTTCTTATATTGATGACTCAAAGTAAGTATTTAACTGGTTATATTTTACCTCTGTTCTAAGCCGGATCTAAAAGGAAACTAAAACTATTTTTTAAATGTTGCCTCATAAATTACCCCCAAATATGCCTTACGGCAAAATGATCCTAAAATAAGGTTTTAACATTAGCTATAAATCTCACTAAAAAAACCAATAAGAAATTGGTTTCAAGCTAGCCTTATGGAGTTCATTAAATATCTTCGTTACAGCTGTTAAATCCTAAAACCTCCTGAAAAACATTAGGCTGTTACTTTGACTCAGAATATTCAAAATGGTTTCGAGCAATAAACCCCATTTCTTTGGAGGTATAATTAATTATATTCAAGTCAACGAAAAAGCATGTTTGCTTTGAAATTACCTAGAATAAAACCTTGATAAGCCCTCTTGAATGTCACAATTTTTCTCATTTACTGTGTTCTAACATGAGCTGAAATGCAAATAAATAGTGTGAAATCAAGAATTTTAATTGCCCAGTCAAAAGACAAAAACGGAAGATTTATTCAAATTTTATAAAAACAAGTGAAAGGTTATCAGAAGGCTATGGAAGCACTGATGATGAAACGGTCAATGTACAGTACAAAGCCCACAAAACTTTTTCAAAAATCCATTCCACGAAATAATCAACACTCCAGAGTCAAGCCTCCTGATTAAACAAGAAATCAAGGAAAAACACTGAACATAGTGAAATCCCTCTTCTTTTTGTTTTTACAGCCAATTGGCCACATCATGTGAATCATAAAGTAAAAAGGGTTTATCATTGGACAATTCAAGGTGAACCTTGAATCCATATTGTTCTATGAATGAATACTTATGAAAGGAGCTGTTGCACTAGAGGGATATGAAATGTCTATAAAAATTGTTCTTGAAGCTTAAGTGTTTTAACGAGATCTCATTGATGAAAAATTGGCTTTAAAAGCCAATGACGGCCATATTTTTCACGGTATTAGACATTCGCCATTACTGATTACTGATTACTGAAGTACAGGCGCTACGAGTTTCGGGCTGTTGGCCCCGACACCGCAGCCTCTAGTTGGGCTTATTGTATCTTCTCTGTGCCTGTCTCTCAGTCGAAGAGCTCCATTGCCCAAATAAGGTTTATAACTCGTTCTACTGTTTCCCTGTCCGACCTTTGAGGAGCGGTTGTGAATTCCTCGTTATCTCTTCTCCAGTACGCCAGCGCTTCACATCCAAATACATATGGGTTCCTTGTTAAAAAGGCCCATGATATGCATGTGTTTCCTTAGAGTGCAGTGTCCAGTTAATATACCTGTTGCTTTCCTATGCTGATTCCTGCTGAGTTTCAGTAGTCTTCCAGAAAAAGATGGTTTGATCTCGTCTGCCATCATTAATTTACTGTGTTTCAGTGATTGGCACCATCTAGCTTTCTGTTGTTGTCTGGACCAACACTTCAGCCAACCTCTTACAGAGGATTTTGTGATAACAATGGCAGGTTCTGGACCCAGAAGTGGTGTGTTTGCAGCTTTGCGTGCCAGTTAATCCGCCCGCTCGTCCCCAGCTATCCCTGTGTGCCCTGGTATCCATCCAAGAGTAACATCATTAGATTCTCCTAGGCATTCGCCATTGATCAAATATTTAGAAAAAGATCAAGAACTCATTGAATTGACTTTCCAATACTTTAGAGTTTTTCAGAATATAGTCACCTTCCATTTTTATTCATTGTTGCACAGATTCGTCTGATTTTGATCTTTGATCTTTGAATTTGACCATAATGCCTTGAAAATTAATAAATATATATTTAAACGGAATATTTTCGAGGGGTTATTGTTTAGTGTTAGTATATACATTCATCAGAGAATTCACATTCGTTGATACATACTTGCATGATAATATAGTTTTTCCACGACCGTTTAATAATGGGCTTATTACTCACGCATTTTGAATAGATAATAATACCTATTACTTACCCCGTGAGTAATGATTCATTACTCACGGGTCATTACTCACGGGTTTGGTTGTCACATGATCGTAGGTCGAAGCTAATACTTACCCCGTGAGTAATGATTCATTACTCACGGGTCATCACTCACGGGTTTGGTTGTCACATGATCTTACTTTTCAAATTATGTGCAGATTTTTTTGGACACCCGGTATAAAGGCCGTAGAAAAAGTAAAGTATTCTACTCGCATGTAATGACAATTACTCACTCGAATGATTGCAACACTCGCCTCCGGCTCGTGTCGCAAACTTCATCCTCGTGAGTAATAGCTGTCATTACATGCTCATTGAATAATATACTATTATTCAATAATAATAATAATAATAATAATGTATTTATTCAGCATCATGCTACATAAAATTGCAGAGTTAAAAACATAAAAATCATAGTACACATAGTAAATAAATAACATACAGATAATAAATACATTAACAATTAGTTTGAACAAATTCTCTGAGAAGCTTCTTGAACAGTTGAAAATTATCACAGGTCTTCATGATCACTGGTAGATTATTAAATTCAATTAACCCTCTGTATAACACAGAGTTGAGCATTTGAGAGGTATAACATCTGTCTAACACAGCAAAATCATCACAGTTTCTAGTATTATAACTATGTACATCCTCAAAAACCTTAAACTTATCACAGATGTAGGCAGGTAAAATATTTTGCTTTAATTTCTGTACTGTGCTTTTCTTTAATGTCCCCCACTTCTATTTTTTGAACGGCTCAACTTAGAGACTTCAAATTCTAGGTGATGAAACACAAGCATGTTTACTATGTTGAGACATAAAATTGACATATGAAAAATTCAAGATGGCGGCTGGGCGCCATCTTGGAATGTTTTTTTAAATAGGACTAGGGGTCATGTGACACTTCGTTTTGAAGGTCCTGATGAGTACTTTATAACCCTAGAATATTGCGTCGATATCTTCAAGTACTACGAAATGGCGGTACATAAAATTACTAACATTGATACATACACTTTTTAAAAAAATTCGTCAAGTTCAATTCAAAAGATGCTTTTTTGACATTTTTGTCATTTATTCCTAACCCAAACTTTATGTTAAGAATATTTCCAGCAGCTGTGACAAAAGAACCTTGGTACTTATGGATTTTTGAAAAGAAAAAACAGACACCGTGGAGAGGGCCGGAAAACTGACTTATATTGCCCATATTTATGATTTACCTAATAATGAAGATCATTGAAGAATAGTAGAAGCTGCTGAGGAAGAAATAAAAAGAAAATATATCGGTTTCGAAGTTAAAGACTTTACTCAATTAACGAAAGAGAAAGAAGAATCATGACGAGGTTGGGGATGACGATGAGGATGATTTACCATGATCCACTCTATTCAAGCTGGAAACAGACGGAGCTCACGTCACGGCACATCACGTGAGCTCACGTGCAATCAAGTTACAGACAAAAAGTGCGAAGCGCTGATTTACATAGTATGTTTATGTATCAGAGCCACACTGAAGTATTCTCATGCGTATTTTCTAATGACCTTATTTTCTATAAATCCACATATTTTCGTCTCACGTGACCTCTCGTTTCTTAAATTTTGTTGAAACATGTGTTGTTGTTTGTGAACTTGTATGTCAAAATGGAGGAGATTTTAATAGAAAAAGTCAGGGAGCATGCTGTTTTGTACAATCACGAGTTACCTGAATATCGTGATCAACAAAATTCGCCTTGGAGGAAATTGGAAATGAGTTAGAAATATCAGGTAAGTATGTAGACTATTTTTTTAGGCTTAGCTGTTGCTTCACGATAGGGTTCGAAAACATCATGATGTTTATACAGGGTGCCCCAAAAAGAATGGGACAGGTAACAGCAGATTTTTTCCAAGAAAATATTGCGTTAGACCCGAACTTGTCCAATCCCAAACTTATAATTGCGAGAGATACAGGGTGTCAAATTTCAATTTCAATAAATTATATTATATCATTATATAGATATATGTATATTGGATACATAAATTTTTATAATATTATCAATTTTTTAATGCTTGTATCATTTTTGCTTTCAATAATCCGGGGGATGAACCTAATTTTGGTAAAAAAAAGTTCTTTAAGTGTGGGTCGGAAAATGCATCATCAAGGGAGCAAGGGGCATTAAAAGGGTGGGCTCTAAAAACGAAATAACGTGTGTCCATTTTTGAAAAACCACAATATTTTGCTTATCATAAAAGCTAACGTTTTTGCATTTTCCGAATATGAGTTAGAGGATACAAAGATTTTAAAAACGGCATCAAAAAAATTGTAGGCCTACTATGTAACGTCCGGCTGAGGTTAACTTTTCTTTTTATTATGAGCGCCATATCGAATTTTTCCATTATCAAACTTCGCAGTAAGTATGCTTTTTGAAAATATGGTTCCTATAAGAAAAACAGACTTGACTTTGACTGGACACAACATAGTAGACCTACAATATTTTTGACGCCGCTTTTAGAATCGTCGAATCCCCCTACCCATATCCTCAAAATTTGAAAGTGTGCTTTTAAAATACGCAAAATATTGTGGTTTTTTGAAATGTACCTTTTCCTATTTCACCCTGTATCTACATCACGGTATCGATTCAAAACTAAAAAATATTTTTCTGCATACAAATAGGCTACTCTTCTTTCATTTAAGCAAAGTCGTTCCTCTCACCGTTTCCAATATCCTCATATATTAACATGTACAGGGTTTCTCTTTATATATTGACACACCCCTTGTCTTTTTTATTTGACGTTTCTGAAAAAAGTGTCTCGAATAAAAGTTTGATGATTTCAAGTAAATTTTTCAAATAACTCCATTTCGAATATACCGGGTGCCTCAGAAAGTCTGAGCGTGGTCCAACTTTCTCATTTCAAATGTGAACCCTACTTTTTCATTTGATTTATATATTCTAAATATTTTCTATGTAGCATTTCCTATACCTAAAATTGACGTATAAAAAGATATTGACCTCGAAAAAGTGCCTGGTTACCGTGATTGTTTTAATGTCTGATAGGTTTTTTGGCAGTTTCGTTAAACATTTCCCACCCAGATGAGAAAAGATGTGATATTCTCCCAATATACTATCAAAATAACAAAAATGCATACAGGTTGATGCCACTTTGTTCACCTGATTTCAGCATTTTTTATTAAATTGCAACTTTTTCGAGGTCAATATCTTTTTATACGTCAATTTTAGATATAGGGCATGCTACTACTAAGTTGGGGCTTTCCTTTTGACATGGGAGAGGACTTGAAAACAAATTTCTCAGAAAACATTTTTTCGATAACTCCAACATAAAGGTAACGTCGCTTATAAAAGAAATCAAATAAGTCCCAGTGCGACAATTTTGAACAGTTCTTTAGACTCACATTTGAATGATGATTTTGCATTCCCATCATCTTTCAAATCTAGTACACTTTTTGTTAGAATTTCCTCTTCTACACGGACTTATTTGATTTTTTTATTTAGCAACATCACCTTTATTTTTGAGTTCTCGAGAAAATTTTACAAGAGGAATCTCATGTTAAAAGGAAAACCCCAACTTATGATACACTCTGTATTATATTGTACATACATAATGTCACACACATTTTTCCGAAAATTCGATTTTGAATGACCAAAACAGTAGGAATAGGGCTCTTGAGTCCGGCTTAAAAAATCATAGTAATCATCAACCGATTGATTTGAAAATTTTTGTGAGCCACTTCCAAAAAATATGAAATACAAATCCAAGTGAATTTTTCCGAAAAATTCAATTTGGGAATTTTCCAAGTTTTCCGGTTTTCCGTATGTGTGTTATTGGTTAAGTTGAGAGTTACGGATGAATTGGCCTAGTTGGGTCAAATTGTGTCTTCTGGCGTTTTTCGCTAAACATGAGAGTATTCGAGTTACGGTTGATCATAGCGCAAAAGTGAAAAGAAAAATGCGTCAAGTTGCGTTGCGTTACGATAATTTTAAGTTTTTTTCAAATTAGTCATGAAGGTCAATAATTGTAGTACTAAACTGAAACGAACAAAATTTAAAGATCTTGACATTTTCTACAAAAAGTGTACTGGCATTAGTGGATCAACTTGTATCAGTTTCGGTCAAGTGGGGTTGAGTTGGGTCAGCTTCAGTTTGCTTCCCGGTAATCCCGGTGGAGTTGACAGAGCTCCAACCGGGCGCTTCCCCAGGTGGCAGATAGGGGAACGCCCTTCAGACATGAAATGTACCGGTGGAATACCAGGGCGGACCGAAACTGTCCGAGAAGGAAAGCTTGCTGGAACCAGACCCTGATGACTATGGACAATGACAGGAATTATCAGTTTACGGTGCTGGAAAGGGACACCCCAGTATGGGTCGTAAGATGAGAGCGGGCAAGCTGGCTCCCCCCGGCTGCTAACAAGCGCCTGTAAGGAACAAACGGATATAATGACCACGGCTTTGAACAAGGACACGAATGACGAAAAGAAGAAGATCTTCCATAGGAGAGTTTCGGTAAGGCGCACGCCTCCGTGGACAACAATTGGGGAGCACGCGGTCCAAATAGACGCGGATGAATAAAAGAAGGTTGAGAAACCAAGACCCAAGATGTTCCTGAACCCAGATAAGAAAACTCACACTGGTGATATGTGGAACGTGATGAGGAAACTCTTCACGGGGAAGAATAGCCAGATCAAACAGGAAAATGGTGAGAGGCCCGGAAGATATCAGCAAACTGGAAAAATCACCAAGAACGCAAAAAGAGGATACTCTAGAAAAAGCCTTTAGTATAGATGGAACTGAGCAGGAAGCTTCACAGAAACATCGAAAAAAATAGCAAAAAAGAGATTAACGCTGAAGACGGGAAGTTGAAGAGTTATTCCCGTGAACAAACAACAAGTTAGAGCGGTGGGAGTTGGAAGTTCATTGGGAAGGGAATTATAAAGGTCATTGACAGACAGTGGCCAGAGCAGGCCCATGTAATAATGGAAATAGAGAAAGAAAATCCGTTCTCCCAAAAAACGGATTGGGACTACAGGGATTGTGGTGAGTCCAAAGGACAACATGGACTCTGGCATCATGACTCAGGTAGCTAGGAGACACCCGTAAATCCTAGACCTGGTAAAACGGGCTACTCTTGGCGAAGTTGAAGGGAATAAAAACACCGTCACCAGGGTGGGAAGAGATAAGGGCAAAGAGAAAACAAATGAAAGGTAATTCTACGCTATTGTATAGGACGGAGTAAGTACGAATGAAACCTTCAAAGTTTAGAGCGACTTAAAAAACTGATGGTGGCCGCTGAAAGGGGAAGAATAGCCATTGTTTTCATGGGTAGAAATAATACTAATTATAATAGGAAGATCTCGAAATATCTGTCCAGGGGTGGAGAGACAAAGGTAAAGCTATCGATACTGAAGATACCAACCAACGATTGGGAAAATGAAAAACCCACGACGAGCTGAACAGAAAACCAGAACACAGACACCATAGTTATCAGATCGGATGGTAGTACCCACTCAGATATGTTGGGGAGTAATATAAAAAAATGGAGGTCACCGGCCTCAAGAAAACACTGAATGGTGAGGTGTGTATTGAGGTCCAGGGGGGTCACGATAAGGCCAAGGCACTGAGGAAAGCAATGCAAAATAAGCTGAGCGATTGCAATGTTATACTGCATGGAAAAGAGAAGGTGTATGCATCAGTGGCGAAGGAAGAACTTTTGAAGGAAAAAAGTGGGTGCACAGGCATAAGACATGACCACATGTAGGTACAGAGGATGGCGGAAGCCAAGGATGAAAACCAAGTAGCCACCCTCACTTTCAGGAGTGCTGACGGATAAAAAATCCCAAGGAATGGAATGATCAGAGTCGGCTGGATCGATCGCCGAATCCTAAAGAGAATGGAAATAATCAGATGCTATAGATGCCTGGCCTATGGGCATAGGAGGCAGGACTGCAAAGGACATAGAATGGGCACGGCAAGATGCCCACTCTTCAGGCGTACGCTTAAGCGAAGAAAGGAGGAGACCGAGAAATTTAATACCTCAGAGGACGAGAACTTGTGAGAAACAAGAAGGAGGTGCAGGATGTCACAGCGGTTATATCACAGGGATTGGTGTTGGGACCACTGCTGTGGAATATTAGTTACGAACCGGTACTCAAGCTACAACTACCGATGTGAGTGACTTCTGTTGGGTTCGCAATGGGTTGGCGAGCTGTAAAAAATATGGAGGATGCCCTGAGACAAGTCGATATTTTATGGAAAAGAACCCGCTGAAATTAGCGCATGAGGAGACGGAATGTGTCATCCTGAATGGCAGAAGGGATAGGAGGAATCTCTCCTTCCATCTAGGAGCAGGGGCAAGGGTGACACCCAGCTAGGAAGTCAAGAACTTGCGGATTATGGTGGGACAGGACGTTTATTTTGACGGACACTTGTAGGCTGCGTCACGCAGAACCAGCGAGAGGATGGGCCATGTCATGGGGCCTATGCCCGCGATAGGAGGCCGTAGCTACAGAAATAGTCGTATGTTGTATGGTGTGGCTGGGTTGAAGGTTGAAGCTAGACATAAGTTATTGCGAAAGATCAACTAAGATGGAATCAAACCACAGAAAAGGCTCAATGGACGAAAACATCGATACCGAACATTGATAAATGGGTCACAGAAGAAGCAACTGCTCGATGGCACCGCTTTTCCAAGCTTATGGAAATAGAGTAAACTTATACTAGCCTCAAAATCCAAAATAAGTACCAACAGAGCAGACGAGATGGGCAAAGTATACCAATCGCTCATCAACAACAGGCTGCTCAAGGAAAATAACACTAAGCAAGGAGCCTTCCATAAGAACAAATATGGTTTAGTGAGAGAAAAATCAACCACACACGCAATTAAGCATATCCAGGATTCGGCTCTCGCCGTGCCTGGAGGCTGTTATGCGATGAACATGTTAGACATCAAGAATGCGTTCAATGCTGCTTCTTGGGACCTAATCCTGAGGAACCTCATCCAACTTGAGATAGTCCCTTCAATGACAACAATAATAGGCGTCCTGATGCCAAATTTGAGAGGCCCCTTGTCTAGCAAGGGACGGCCAATTGCCCCCGCCACGCAGTCAATCATTCTGTATGGAGCGCCGGCGTGGTCAATTGCTGCCATTCATTTCACATCCATCAGAGAAGTACTGACGAAGACCTAACGTATACTAGCACTGAAAATCTGCTCTGCATATACAGGGTGGACAAGAAGTAATGGGTCATACGGTAACAGTAGATTCCTCACACAAAAATATTGCGAAGGACCTCAACTAGTCAAATCCGAAAGTTGATATTAACAGAGATACATGGTGTCAATGTTGAATTTTGATATTTGATTTTTTCAAATAACTTTTGGAATAATAAAGTTATATCGATGAAATTTGCTATATGGGGATTGTTTGACATGCAAAATCCAAATCTGAGATCGGAATTGCTCCTACTTGTAGAGAGCGCCACTTACACATCTTTCCACTCATTTGAATGAGTGGAAAGATGTGTCTCAACTTTTTTGTACGCACTCGTACAATTTTTTAACATCGAAAAAATGATTTTTCATCATGTTCACGTGAAAAAGGTACACTTCGTAGAAGTGCCTAGGAGCAACCTTTATCAAGATATTTGAACTTGAAGTAGTCCATGCAATGGTTTTTTAGATGGAACATTTTGAAAATTTACATAGGAGGCATCAAAAACGCCGTTGTCACGGTAATTTTGACAAGTGTCTCGATGTTCAATGTTTTTTATAAAAAAAATAATCGAACAAAAAATTGAAATTTTTTTTAAAAAAATTATTTTTTTTTTTTTTTAAAAATGTAAAATAAGATTATTTTTTTAAAAGCAAAAAACATTCAAGCTAATGTCAAAATGACCTTGATAACGCCCTTTTTGATGCCTCCTATGTTCATTTTCAAAATTTTCCAAAAAACCATTGCATGGGATACTTCAAGTTCAAATATCTTGATAAAGGTTGCTCCTAGGCACTTCTACAAAGTTAACCTTTTTCATGTGAACATGATGGAAAAATCATTTTTTCGATGTTGAAAAAATGTACGAGTGCGTACAAAAAAGACTATTTGAATGAGTGGAAAGATGTGTAAGTGGAGAAATTCCGTGCTCAGATTTGGAATTTGCATCTCAAACAATCCGCACAAATCAAATTTCATCGATATAACTTGATTATTTCAAAAGTTAATTGAAAAAAACCAATAATAAAAATCAACTTTGACACCCTGTATCTCCGTTAATATCAACTTTCGGATTTGACAAAATGAGGTCTATCGCAATATTTTTGTGTGAGGAATCTACTGTCACCGTATGACCCATCACTTCTGGTCCACCCTAGAACTGTGTCAACAGATTATGCAGCCCTTCTTCTGTCGAGAATGGTACTGTAATATCAGTGAGACGCCTCGTCGTCATTTCGAGGCCTTTTGATTGTCGCTGACTGGTCTCGTGTTGACGTACACATTTTGGTCAGCACTGATCATGGAGAGGTTTCACAGATGATCGATTAGCGATGGCGGTTAGAGTTGTTGATGTTGTTTTGAATTAAAGCGTGTAACATGAACAATAAATTGATAATTGTGTCTCAATCCCAACGTGAATAATAATTATTGTGCCCCAATCTTACAAAGCAGCGGTGGGATAACCAAATTGTGAATTGTGAGTGCATATTTGACCTTTTTTTCCACAACATGGGTAAAACCTCGAGGAAAACGAAACGTACCAAAGACAATGCCGGAAGGAAGACAAAATCTAAAAAGCGTGGACTTCCTAGTAGTTCGTCAAGTTCCTGCAGCACGTGTTCAAGTACTTCGACGAAAAGCCGCACAAAACGCGAAATCAAAAGACTAAGAAAACAAGTCAGTGAATTGAAGAAAAGACCTATAAGTGCAGTAGTTCGGGCTAGTGATGAATTTCTTGTGCCGGTTTTTGACCCTTCGCGTGATGAATCTGTAATTGAGAACTGGTTGGCTAAAGTTGATAGTTTGGCTGAAAGATACACGTGGGATGACGATACCATACTCAGGATGATTGTTGGACGACTTCGAGGGAGCGCACGTCAGTGGTACGATGAGAATGTTAAACTTGACTCCAGCTGGAATGAAATGAAGTCTTTGATGTGTCAACAATTTCGTAAGTAACTTCCATTTTCTAACTTACTCAAAGATGCTGCCAATTATGAAGCTAGACCTGGGCAAAGTTTAGGGGATTATTGTTTTCAAAAGTTGTCAAAGTTGAGGGCTTTGAATTTAGACATTCCTGATGCTTATTTAGTTGATGCAATTATTGGAGGTATACAAGATGAAAACATTGCGCGCACGATACGCTCAGCTCAGCACACAGATGTTAACATTTTATATGCGTACCTGAATACTATGGGGAGTATGCCTGATAGTAAAAATAGATTTGAGGGGCCCAGTTTCAAATTCAAGCCTCAGTTCAATTCAAGTGGATATAAGTGGGAGCGAGATAACTATCAACCAGGTACAAATCAAAACAAAGACAGTAGTAACGTTCCAAGGCCGTATGTTTGTTTCAATTGTGGATTGCCAGGTCATACTTTTAAAGATTGTCGAAAACCTAAAATTGAATGTAAACATTGCAAACGTTTAGGTCATTATGAAGATAAGTGCCCATTTAAAAAAAAAGAAGTACATTTGGTAGAATCTGCGAAGGCTCCATCTTATAGTCATAATGTCGAGCATAATGTATTTGTGCAAACTGTCCGAATTAATGGAAAGAAGCTGAAATGTTTGATAGATTCTGGAAGTTCAAATACACTTATTAAAGTTTCCTGTGTGAAATCTCTTGATTTGCCCCTTGTTGATGCAGGAGAAATAACTTTGTGCAGTTTCATGAACACTTCAGTAAATAGTAAACAGTCTTGTGAAATTACTTGTTCTGTGCAAGAAGTATCGGCTAAATTGCGAGCTATAGTCATCCCTGATCATTATTTAAAATATGATTTGTTAATTGGAAGAGACTTTATTAATCAAGATCACATAACGATGGTCAAAAAGGGGAATAATCTACATTTCCATGGTATACCTGCCAACAGTCATCACGAAATAAATTTGATAGAGGTCTATGATAGCAATATAACCATAGATTCAATTCGTTATGGGAATATTTCAGAAGATGATAAAGCAAAATGTTTTGACTTATTACAAAAGTTTCTGGAGTGCATATCTTCTTCGCTTAAATCGTTGGGAAGGACAAAGACAGTGGAAATGGAGATACAATGTGTAACTGATACGCCGATAGTACGCAACCCATATCGTATGCCGGATTTTGAAAAGCAAGCTCTTCGTCAAATCATTCAAGAATTACTCGAGAACAATATCATCCGGGAATCTTCGTCGCCCTACGCTAGTCCTATTACTCTCGTCAAGAAAAAAGAAGGAGATCACAGAATGTGCGTCGATTACAGACAATTAAATTCCATTACCATCAAGAATCGATTTCCACTTTGCCATATAGAAGATCAAATTGATAAGCTCGGAGGATATAAGTATTTTATAACTCTCGATTTGGCGTCTGGGTATTATCAAGTTCCGATGGCACAAAATTCCATCGAGAAAACGGCGTTTGTAACCCCAGATGGACATTTTGAATTTTTGAGGATGCCATTTGGACTGTCAAATGCCCCCTCCGTTTTCCAGTCATTGATTTATAAAGTTCTTGGCACCTATAAAAATGAATTCGCATTTCCATATATCGATGATATCATTATACCTTCTATGACAATTGAAGATGGATTAGAACGTTTGGAGAAAGTACTACAACGTCTTAAGGAGCATAATCTAACCCTGAAGCTAAGTAAATGTGTCTTTCTAGAAACTAGCATAGAATATCTTGGCCGTGAAATAAGTAGTGAAGGTGTTAAACCAGGATCACGAAAGATAAACGCTTTAATAGGTATGAGCTCGCCATTAAACGTTAAGGAACTGCGTCAATTCCTGGGATTGGCGAGTTATTTTAGAAGATTTATTGAGGGTTATGCTATGATAGTCGAACCTCTGACGAGGCTAACCCGAAAAGGAATCTGTTGGTCTTGGCAAGAACCTCAGAAGAAGGCTTTCAATAAAATTCGAGAAATTCTAGTATCACCTCCCGTGCTTGCCATATATAATTCAAAATTAAAAATTGAAGTACACACTGACGCATGTTCAATTGGTGTTGGGACCATATTACTTCAAATAAATGAAAAGGGGGAAGCTCAAGTGGTGTCATATTTTAGCAAGCAGTTAACCGTTGATCAGCGTCATTATCATTCCTATGAGCTTGAGACGATGGCTGTAGTATATGCTCTAAAATACTTCAGAGTATATCTGATTGGAGTGAAATTCAAAGTCGTGACTGACTGCAATGCTCTGAGAACGACGCTGTCAAAGAAGGATTTAATTCCTCGCATTGGGAGATGGTGGCTGGAAATCCAGGACTACATGTTTGATATTGAATATAGAGCCGGTGCCAGAATGAAACATGTAGACGCCATCAGCAGAAACCCAATAGAACAACCGAATTTTGAAGTCGAAGTTTTCCAAGTTGACCTTACCGAAGGGGATTGGATCACATCTGCACAACTACAAGATGAACAGATTGTCAAAATAGGGAACATTTTGGAATCAAGAGATAAAAACCGTTACACAGAACAGTATTTCAAGGAATATGAATTAAAGGGTAACAAATTGTACAGGAAGCTAGAAAACGGGATCAAAAGTTGGGTTGTTCCCAAAGCTGCCAGAATGCAAATATGTAGATTATGCCACGATGATTCAGGACATTTTGGTATTGAGAAAACTCTGGAACGCATCCGCGAAAATTACTGGTTTGCCAAAATGAGAAGATTCGTTATGAAATATGTTGGTGCCTGTCTAAATTGTATTTATTACAAACAGAACTCATCAAAACGTCAATGCAAATTGAATCCCATAGAAAAAATTGAAATTCCGTTTCACACAATACATATTGATCATGTGGGCCCTTTTGAAACAAGCAAAAATAAAAATAAGTACCTGTTTGTAATAGTGGATGCTTTTACGAAGTTTGTGATGATAGATCCTGTTAAAGACCCGAAAACCAAGCATGTTGTGAAATCATTGACAACCCTGATATACATTTTTGGCGTGCCTTCTAGAATAATCAGTGATAGAGGATCGGCATTTACGTCTCAGTCATTTAAATCATTTTGTGACGTGTATGGAATTAAACATGTACTGAACGCGGTTGCAACGCCTCGTAGTAATGGTCAATGCGAGAGATACAACAAGACTATTTTAAGTGCATTAGCAACTTCAACAGCTGGTGATGACTCCAGAGAATGGGACAAGAAAGTGAAGCAAATTCAGAGCGCTATGAATACAAGTTACAACAAAAGCATCAATTCAACACCTATGAAAGCACTTATCGGGTATAATTCGAAACACGCAGCAGAGGCCAGAATTCTCAATGCAGTCCAAGATGATATAAATAGAGAAGATATAGATGAACTAAGATCGAAGATTTCACAGCACATCACCGAAGATCAACGAAGACAAAAAGAGCGATGCGACAAAGTTAGGAAAGACGCCGTGAAATACAATGAAGGAGATTTGATAATGATTAAAATAACCAGTAATCCAGCAACTGGAAGTAGCCAGAAATTACTAGCTAAACACAAAGGTCCCTTTCGAGTTACGAAAAAGTTACTGAATGACAGGTATGAAGCAGAAGACTTAAGAGAAGGATTCAATAGACGACGCACTGTGGTAGCTGCAGATAACATTGAAAAGTGGATGATAATATAAAAGTTTTGAGGTTTTGGCGAAAGCCGCTGATGTTAATTAATGTTCAAGCGAAAGTCGCTATTCACTTTTGGGTTTTGTTTAAGCGAAAGTCGCTATGATTTTAAGCGAAAGTCGCTATGATCTTAAGTTTAAGCGAAAGTCGCTATGATTTTGAGTTAAGCGAAAGTCGCTATGATTTTGAGTTAAGCGAAAGTCGCTATAGTTTTAAGTTTAAGCGAAAGTCACTTTGATTTCATGTTAAACTAAAGTCGATATAATTTTGGGATTTGAGCAAAAGTCGCTATGGTTTTGGGTATAATCGAAAGTTTCTATATTTTTTTTTTTGAAAGTGTTAAGCAAAAGTTGCTAATAAATATGTCGTATTAAATAAAAAAAAAAAAAAAAAACAAAAAAACAAAAAAAAAGTTTAAGCGAAAGTCGCTATGATTTTAAGTTGAGCGAAAGTCGCTATAGTTTTGAGTTTAAGCGAAAGTGACTTTAATTTCATGTTCAGCAAAAGTCGATATAATTTTGGGAATTGAGCGAAAGTCGCTCTGGTTTTGGATACAATCGAAAGTTTCGATTATTTTTTTTTGAAAGTGTTAAGCAAAAGTTGCTAATAAATATGTCGTATTATATTTTTTTTTTTTGGTTTTATTATGTATAGGAGTTGAGCGAAAGTCGCTAAAATTGTAGTGGTTGAAGCGAGGTTTTCCTGGAATAGCTCGAGATCAAGACAAGGTGGCCTGAGGACAGACCAAATGTCAGGATGGCCGAGTGTAATATCAGTGAGACGCCTCGTCGTCATTTCGAGGCCTTTTGATGGTCACTGACTGGTCTCGTGTTGACGTACACATTTTGGTCAGCACTGATCATGGAGAGGTTTGACAGATGATGGATTAGCGATGGCGGTTAGAGTTGTTGATGCTGTTTTGAATTAGAGCGTGTAACATGAACAATAAATTGATAATTGTGTCTCAATCCTAACGTGAATAATAATTATTGTGCCCCAATCTTACAGTACCACTGCACCTCTTGGCACAGGAACAAACCAGGCTATCTGGATACCTGACGATTAACGTCGAAATAAAGCACCAGGAACGACGGAAGACACTCACACTCTGTCAAAAAGAATGTACAAACTCGCCCAAGCGTGGATAGACATGATATGAAGTAATTCCATAACCAAATGGATTGACCGTAGACACGGACAGGTGAACTACTTCATGTCCCAAGCACTTACTTGAGATAGCAGTTTTGCGGCCTGCTTAAAAAGAATTGGCAAAAAGGCAGAGAACAGCTGAACCTACTGCAACTCTAATATTCACACGCCCAAACAAACCATATTCCACTGACGAGATGGTCGCAAAAGAGAGTCCTCAAGCTAGATACTGACCTAAGTGAAGAAAACCTGATCACCCTACTCACGACGAATAAAAATAACTGAATCAACACATTTAAAACTGACATAATGTCTTCAAAAGAGAACGACGAGAGAAAGGCAAAACGTGCCAACACACACCCTTAATAGAAGAACGAACCATACCGACACTTCGTCTGAATAGATGCCCTTCCGGGCGGTTCCAGATGAAATGTGACACCCCCCATTGAAGGGATTCAAGGAGATGAAACTGCAGAAGATAGTAAGTAGAATAATATCTGGAAAGTCGCCTGGCCCAGATAATATCCCGGGAAAAATAATTAGAGGTTATACTAAGTGAGCCGAAGACATTCATCAGGTTTTTCGATAGTACTCCACAAGGGAGAATTCCTTGAGAAATGGAAGAGAAAAAAGCTCATCCTGATCCCAAAACCGCGAAAATCTCCACAGGACCCCATGAAACCCAGACCGGTCTGTCTTATTGACGAACTGGGCAAGGTTTTCGAGAGCCTTATTAACAACAGGCTCATTGAGAAGATCAAAGAAACAAAAAAAAAATGAGCCAGACAGTAAGGACTTGATCTGAAAGAAGTAGGATGGGTCCAAACGGCCTGTGGCCTAGTCGAGTACTACGGAGGAGTTTGGTGGGTAGGAGACAAGTCATATGAGTCTCACACCCTTTTGCGTCCCAGGGTTCTGGGTTTCTTTCGAGGGGCCCAGGTAAAAAGTGTGTAAAAGCATTCGTCGTCGTATAACAAAACAAAACAAAACAAAAAAAGCTTTAGTTGGATTTGGATTGGTTTTTGGTGAATTGGCTTATACAGGGTGTCCGGAAAGTCAAGGATAATACAGAAAAGGGTGATGGACCAACTCATAAGCATCCAGAATAACATGATATGACCTTAGTAGAAACTCCATGGTTTTCGAGATATTGCCACTAAAAATTCAAAATAATCAATAAGAAATCTTATTTTACAGAGAAATAATTTATTTTTATTTTCTTTTTCACCAAGTACGTGTAAATTTATGTTGGGTCAGTTTGGGTTGAGTTGGGTCAGCTGGATTGGACTCACGGACTTGGACTTGGACTTAACCTCTCAAACACTGAAAACGCTCCGACACTCGTAAGAAGCAACGGCGGCGTGTCGTTTATAGATTTAACCATGATATGCGACAAAACGCTAGCACTCAACCAGTATTGACAGTACTAGAGGACGTCTCACTCAGTAACCACAATTTTCCACTGATCAAGATAACTGAATCCAACCCTTAGAGACCAAGGCGCACAAAAAAAGGACTGACCAACACACAAAAATGACTGCAATCCTTCAGCGAAGAAATAAAAAACATAGTTACCGTAACTTACATCGACCTCACCACTAGCATCAGGAGAGCGTATACAAGCAACAAACCTCTGGTGAGATGTGATGAAGAATACGGCCTGCCATACTAATGGAATGTACTGGAAACCCTCGAGATAAAAAAGCTCAGTAGAAAATTCCAACGATTAAAGGAACAAACGCAAAGGTAAGAGATGACACGTAAAACTGCTACAGCAAGAAAGAACTTGAAAATCCAGATCAGGAAGGAGAAGATTAGGTGCTGGCAAAAACTGTGTGCCGAACTGGAGAACGACCCATTCAGTCAGGCATATAGGATCACCAAAAGTAGAATGAGCAAAAGTATGCAAAAGTCAACTTAGACACTGAACAGAGGACAAAAGTTTTCCACGAACTATTTGTGGCCAACCCAAAAAAAAATAATTTGAAGGGTCATCTATCGCCTAGTTTAGTAATTCATATTCACAATTCATAAAATTAAGATACATTAAAATACAAGGATACACATTTATTAGAAATTAATTTGAACGTTCACAACTCTTAACCAAAATGTATTTTCTGTGTACCATAATTTAAAAAGACATTGAACCATAGCTCAGAGGTAAAGTGTTGGCAACACTGGATCCGATCCCCAATTTGTATGATTTCTATCTCATTTTACCAGAATTTGACAAGCTCCAAGAAGAATACAATCATTTGGAACAAGAAAATGGAGAGCTCAATTTCAAAAATGACCAGCTCATATCACAAATCCGAGAAATGGAACATCATCTAGACAGGTTACAAACCAAACTACCTCTTACGGAAGATTCAAGCAAGAAAACCCAAGAAATCGGAGACCTGCAAGAAGTAGGTGTCTTTCTTCAGAAAGAAGACAGTGAATACGGAATTGCACCTAAAGATACAAAACAACTAGAAAAAAATCGAGGTACTCTCTACGCTCGTCAAAAACCTCCGATTTGACAAACGAACGCAGCACAACATGGTGCAGGATTTAAAAGGAAATATCCGAGTATAGGCCCGATCTGCGTGACAAATTCACCGACAATGCAGTACGCATTGACGTGTGGTGTACTAGTCATGGCATCGACATCGTATTCAAATACACATGAGCAATCAATGCGTCGGGATCTTTTTGCGACGTGCATCATACATGGTCAGCTTAAGTTGGGTTAGTCTGGACTAGTTTTGGATGAATTGGCTCAGATTTGGTTAGTTTGGGTCAAGTTGCGTCACTTTTTGATAAATTGGCTTAGTTTGGGTTAAGTTGGGTTAGTTTAGGTCAAGTTGGGTCAGCTTCAGTTGGCTTCCCGTGCGGGGTTGCTAGTCCCCCATCGGGCGCCTTCCCAGGTGGCGGATAGGGGAACGCCCTCCAGATATGGAGGGTACCGGAGAACCCGCGGCGGACCATAACTAGCAAACAAATATGATGTCAGCTTCAGTTGGCTTCCCGTGCGGGGTTGCTAGTCCCCCATCGGGCGCCTACCCAGGTGGCGGATAGGGGAACGCCCTCCAGATATGGAAGGTACCGGAGAACCCGCGGCGGACCATAACTAGCAAACAAATATGATGTCGGAGGATAACAATAAAATACACCAGGTGGGTAGGACAGATGGTCCACAATCCCACTTTGTTGGATTAACAGACTGCCCCACGGATTCTGGGGGGAGCAAACCTACGATTTTTCATAGAAACGATAGCGGGAGCAGCGGAAGAAGGTGGTCGCTAGGCAGCAACCCGGATCTCAACAAAAAAAAGAAGGCGCACGAACCGTCGGCTGAGGGCTCTGCCTACAAATAAGTGGAAAAGGCGGAGATGTATGCACTAAACGAAGCAATACAAGGAGTTACACAACTAATCGAGGACCTGGGCAAATTTATAGAGCAAAAGACAAAGAAAGAGATTAAGGAGATAACGGCAAAACTAAAGAAGGTGGCGAAGGATCTATTACATCACTCGATAAGTCCGTAGGATGACACATAGATGGCGTTGCTATGTAATAATCCATATGATTTGTAGGAAGTACCAACCTTAAAAAGATATCTGTCAACATTTCATGACAATCCGACGATTAGTTTACAAGTTACAGAGGTTCAAGTGAAGCTAATTTTGAGTTTTTCAAGATACCCAGACAATGCACCGTGTCACAAGTCGATCGCAACGATGGCCAAATTGCACGAATTGGGCTTCGAATTGCTTTCGCACCCACCGTATTTTCCAGATTTGGCCCCCAGCGACTACTACCAGTTCGCAGACCTGAAAAAAATGCTCGCCGGAAAGAAATTTGGCTCGAATGAAGAGGTGATCGCTGAAACACGAATGGTTCTACAAAAAAGGTGTCGAAATGCTAGAGCGGCGTTGGACTGATTATATCACTCTTGAAGGAATGTATGTTGATGAATAAGATCGAATTTTGCCAAAAAAAATAGTTTTTCTTGGTTATCCTACGGAAATATTGAGTGATGTGTAATGCGGACGCAATCAAGAAATTCCTTCAAGATAGTCGCCACAGGAAAGCAAAAACGCAGACGGATAAGAAAATCCAAACTGAGCCAACGGGCCAACACAGGGGCACCCTGACAAACGCTTGGGCAGGGAAAAGATCAAATGCAGTCGAATCACTTGAAGGAATCAGCGACCACGCTGCCTGGAAAAAAATAGCGGATAAACGGTCGGAGGACTCCGTCTTCAAAAAGACGGAGGTCAAAGTAGGGAACCCCCTCGACACGAAAACGACAACGGTCAAAACAGTTATGGTCGAGCGACATGACATAACGATGGAAGAAAACATCGAAAAAATTTTTAAAACAAGATACCCCGAATTGGCTACATTGAGCGATGACTTGGCCGTTCTGGAACAGAGGACCCAGATTAAGTACTTCGAGGGAGCGGCGCCTACACAAAAGATGGTGAAAATAAAAATTGGCGAGGAAGAAGAGGACATCTGGGATAAACTTACGAGACTTGAGGGGGAGACCTTTGAAGATGAGTGGGTAGCTATTCACCACATCAGAAAAATGGGGCTCATCAGACTCAGGAAAATGACTGAAGCAATATTCAGTCAAACAAAAGCGCAAGTCACAATCTACACCACCCAACAGGGAATGAATAGGGACAACACAGACAACACTAGTAGCGTAGGAAGAGAGGACACCTATGCCATAGTGGTTGATACCAAAAAGCAACCCTTCAACACCATTCTTGATGAAGTGAAAGGGAAGATAATAAACCTAGAGGCAAATAAAGCCATAAGATCCTTCAGAAAAACCAGGTATGGTAACCTACTTATCATAGCAGACAAAGATCTAGAGGCAGTGCAAGAAATAAAAAAAGTTATAAACACACCAGATGACCAAAGCAGAGCAAAAATTAAACGGAGCACAGATGATAAGAAAGGACACCATATTTATTAAGTGTATGGACGCCACATGCTTAAAGGAAGACATCGAGAAAGCCCTCAGCGACAGGCTGGGCGCACTGGACAGCCAGGAATACAGGATAGGGGAACTCAGACCCAACTATGGAAACACTCAAGCGGCAACACTTGATCTATAATAATAATTCCAGGAAGTACCCCGTTACACACTTTTCCTGCGGGGCTTGCTATACTAGCATCAAGATTGGGACGACCTCCATTATAAACACGTACATCAGTACAAACTGCAGCTTCGCTCGGTTCTACGAGCTATTAGACGAGCTGGACCGCGAGATCAAGCGCCACCAGGTCTTCCACCTGCAAAAAGTCATAGTCACCGGGGACTTAAATGCAAAACACTGCTTCTGGGGCGGAACTGTGACGGAGAGACGGGGCGTGGAGACTTCCGAGTTGGCAGGAGCCAACAATCTGGTCTGCTTAAATGACGGTAGAAAACCTACACTGGTCAGGAGAAGCGGGTCGTCTTTCATAGACCTCACGCTCGTGTCGGAGGAGGTCATGGAGACTACCCCAACCTGGGAGGTCCTGTATGATCCGGCGGTGACGGAGCACCAATTCATCCAATTTCAACTAGAAGTAACAACTGGCCGGAATATAAATAACACATACAAAAAACGGGGTGCGACAAACAACAACAAACTCCTGGAAGTCTCCAGGAAAAATATGGAGACAAAGAAGGTAAAACTCGAGAGATCGGTCCCCAGTATGGTGACCGCTATAAGAGAGGCATACGAAGCAAGCACCCCTATGGTCTCGTGTGGCGAAGATTATGGCCTTCCCTACTGGTGGAACGGGGATATACATTCGGCTATCCTAGACGCCAAACAGAAAAGGCGCAGAGCACAGAGAGCAAATATTCTAGATATGGAGAGAGAACGACGCTTCCAGGAATATAAAAACAGCAAGAGAAACATCAAGAAAATGATCCAGAAAGCTAAATCCGAAAAGTGGCAGATACTCTGTAACGACCTAGACCAGGATATCTTCGGAGATGGATTCGAAATTATTAAAAATCAACTTCAGAGAAACTACCCAAGGGTGGATTTTACTGCTGAGAAGAAAGTTGTATGGTTTAAGGCCCTCTTTATACATGAGCGGGGAACACATGCAGAAGACAGGGACGTAGACTCACCAGATCCTCAACCTATGGAAAATTTCACCCTCAATGATCTCTCGGCTGTGTGCCATCGTATCAAACCGGGAAAGGCTCCCGGACCGGATAATATCCATGGCGGGGTAGTAAAGGTGCTACTTACAGCAGAACCGAAAGTCTTCACCAGATATTTCAATAATCTACTAGATAGGGCAAGCTTCCCCGCAGCATGGAGGAGAAGCAAACTCATCCTTGTACCGAAGCCGAGGAAGTCAATAGATGAACCTGTCAAATCTAGATCCATATGTCTTATCGATTCACTCAATCACTCGGTAAGGTATATGAGGGGCTCATTAACAGAAAGTAAATGGAGGAACTGCATCGAAACCAGGGGGCTTCCACGAGCTACAGTTTAGATTTACGAGGGGCAAAACAACAACCCACGCTGTCAGTTATATCAGAAACACTGTGTGCTCATGGCCAGGAGGCTGGCATGCTATGCTGTTGCTGGACATTCGCAACGCCTTCAACATGGCGGCGTGGGAAACTATAATCAGAAACCTGAAATCACTAGGTATCAGCTCCAGACTTGTGAGAGTAATACAGTCCTACTTATCTGAGAGAAAAGTTATGCTGGAAAGGGGAATTGAGAAAGACGTATATGGTGGGGTCCCGCAGGGCTCTGTCCTTGTACCTACACTATGGAAGGTCCTATATGACGGTGTGCTGCGCATCAGGGTACCAGGTGGAGTCAAGCTTATATGTTATGCCGATGATCTGGCTATAGTCACGTCCGCCAGCTCTGCTCGACAGATGGTGGAGCTCACAAACCAGACGCTTAGCCTGGTCGACGACTGGATGAGGGAGAACAGACTCAACCTCGCACATGAGAAGACTGAAGCTATCCTACTCAGCTACAAGTAGAATGTAAAACACATCGTCTTCACCCTGAACGGGACCAACATACTTCCGTCAAATCAAGTCAAATATCTTGGATTTACTCTCGATAGAGGCCTTACTATGACAAACCATGTCAGAGAGGCGTGCGAAAAGGCAGCAAGGGTGATGAGAGCTATGGGGGTCCTTTTGCCAAACGTCAGGGGGCCGGCGTCATTCAAAAGAGGGGTTATGGCTTTGGCAATCCAATCCATGTTTCTGTACGGAGCAATGGTCTGGTCTCCGGCCGCACAACACTTCCAATGGGCTAGAGAAAAACTTGCCAAAACAGAAAGGATCATGGCACTAAAGATCTGCTCTGCATACAGGACAGCGTCCACTGATGCAGCACTTGTTATGGCACGCATGATCCCTTTGCACCTTCTGGCGCATGAAAGAAGGAGGATCCATGAAAGCCCGGACCGGACTCCGGAAACCAAAAGCACTGAAAGGGAAAGGACAATCCAGATGTCGCAGGAGAGCTGGGATAGATCCCAAGAAGGAAGGTGGACTCACTGACTTATCCCAAACATCGATAGTTGGATGAACAGTAACCTTGCCACAAATTACCATGTAACGCAGTTTTTGACGAGACACGGCAGCTTCAGGGCTTACCTGAAGAAGATCGGGAAAGTCGACAACTCTACCTGTATCTACTGTGAAGAAGAGGACGACACGGTGGAACACACCATTTTCCGATGACCAAGATGGACTAGACACAGAGCAGACCTACAGACAGACATTGACGTGACAATGAACACACAAAACCTCATCAAGACGATGGCGGAATCCAGAATTACATTGTCAATATAGGCCATCTGTTCAGTGTCACCCCCCGGGTGCCCTAAGAACCCATTAGGATAAATGTTTAGATTAGTGGTACTATAAATAACCTGTCCCAGACCTAGGCTAGCCAGTATTATATTCGTCACCGTACGTAGTAATATCTCATCCTAACTTTTACCGTTTAATTCGAGTTTGTAAGAAACATTTAATATTGTTATTTGTTCAATAAATGTTTTTTTTATAAACTATCTCGAATCTTGAACTTAATTGGCGCAGTCGGTAGGATTCGGTTAGAAGTGCCATTTGGAAGACAAATCCTAGAAGAACCAAGATTCTTGAGACCACCCACGAAGCACCTCTTTGGTTTCTACCATTAAAACCGAATTCCTGAATTTTTCAAAGAACTCACGCAGTCCAGCTATTGGAACGACGTTGCTCTTCAGAATCCCCTGGAAACAACAAGCGTGAAACCAGCTCACTATTCCAAGTACGCAGTCCAGCCGTTGGAACAACAGTGTTGCTCTTCAGAACTCCTGCAAGCAACCAGTCAAGAGTGAACCAGTGCAAGTGTTAAGTGAACAAGTGAAAATATTTGCCTGAGAGTAAGTTTTCCTTTTCCTAATATTTTTGTAAACTGGTGCTTTTGATATTTTAATCCTTTTTTATGTCTTTTGACGTTACTGAACTATCCACTAACTTACAAGAAATCATTTCAAACATGCCTTCAGACAATCTCAGGTCAATGGCTTCCCATTTACCCAACTTTACTGGCAACCCTGAACACCTAGAATACTTCATCAGTATCATTGACGATTTTCATAAAGACTATTATGAAAGTACACTTGACCAAACACAAAAGAATTATTGTCTCGTTGTAATCAAAACCAAACTTATCCAAGATGCTGGCAATTTTATTATGTCACGACCAGACCTCAAACTTTGGCCAGAAATTAAAGCTACTCTTAGGTTAAAATTCGGTGACCCATTATCCAGAAACATCTTATCACAGCAATTGAACTACCTTACTAAAGAACGAAACGAATCAACCAGCGAGTATCTACTTAAACTTAAAGCTTTAACTTTCCGAATTTTTTCCAAGACACAACAAGAATACAGCGACGCTAATTCAATCAAATTGTTAAATGACCTAACAGAAACTCAAGCTGTTGCTAACTTTCAAGCCAACTGTCCACCTGAATTACGCTCCATGATCTTAACAACTAATGTAAAAACCCTAACCGAAGTAGAAATTCTTATGCATCGCTATCAAGATGCTGAAAATACAGCAAGAATGATTGGCAGAATAAAAAACCAACCCCTAGCCCCACACAGACACACTACCACACGAAATACATTTCTACCACATTTTGTTAAACCTCAGGACAATCAACAAAATTTCACTGCCTTTCAAACCACCAGCTCGTTCCCATCTCAGCCAGTTGATATTCAATCAAGACCCGTTCAAACATATTTCCCCCGGGCATCTCAAGTATTTGGCACAAACAGAACCCCCGTGAAAGATGTATGGAAACCAAATCCCAATAACCCAAACCTCCGACTCAGAAGAGAAACCCCCATGTCTGGAGTATCAATCATTCCAAAACAAACACAAACAGTTCCCCACAGGGTCAACAACTTTTTTCAAAGTACTGGCCCACGAAATTTCGTAGCCAAGGAGTTAACCCACTTAGAATATCCTTCCGAACAAGGATACTTTGAACCGAATTTAGAACCTGAGGAATCATGTCTGTTAACTCCAGAGGAATACATTGAGTACTACAACTCTGTAGCTCAACAGACCTACGAAGACATCCCAATTTCAGAGGATAACAGTTCAGACGAAAATTTTCCCATAGTAGCCTCGGAAAAATCTCTGCCCTCGAACTAAATACACAACAAGTCAACCAGTCACCCTTCATTTCCATAAAAAACCCCCCGTGCAAACTTTTAATCGACACAGGCTCCCATGCATCACTTATTCGTCCCTACATAGCAGAAAAATATTTCCCAAATCTAATAAAAAATCATCACAATACAATAAAAACCTGTATGGGAAAAAGAAAATCTTTTGGCAAAATTAAAGTACCCTTACTAAGTGAATACAATATCGACACACCCATAGAATTCCTTTGTTACAACTTCCACGAATATTTCGATGGAATCATAGGCATAAAAGCTTTACAAAATTCCAAACTTAACATAAACTTAGCTCAACACAAATTAGAAAGCCCGAACCATCAAATTCCCCTTTACTTTCGCGAAGATTTCAATACCCAAACAATTGAAATACCAGCCAATTCTATAATCAAAGCCAACTTATCTGTAGATTTAGCTCAACAAGATTATATAATGCCATACTTCAATAATAAACAAATCGAAATTCCAGCAACATTAGTAAAACCTATAAACGACCAAATTACTCTAGAAATCAGAAACATCACCAACAAAATTATTAGCTGTGAATATCACAACAATGACCTGACACACTTATTAGAAACTTTCACCGAAAACGACTTTGAATTATTTAACATCGAACAAATAGTAGAAAATCCATTTCCAACAAACCTCAACCACAATACTGACGACCCTTTTGAACTTATCCGATCCGATCATATGAATAGCGAAGAGCAAAAAGCCATCAAGACCCTCCTTCGACAATTCCCTAGTATTCTACATCGCGAAAAAGATTCATTAACATTCACTAATCAAGTCAAACACGAAATTAAAACGTGCGACGAGATCCCCGTTCATGAAAAGTCATATAGATTTCCCCATATACTTAAAGAAGAAGTCCGTCATCAAATTTCAAAAATGTTAGAAGAAAATATAATAAGACCTTCAAATTCACCTTGGTCATCACCCGTCTGGATCGTTCCCAAAAAAATGGACGCATCCGGAAAACAAAAATGGAGACTCGTCATAGACTATCGCGAAGTCAACAAAAAGACCATCGACGACAGAGACCCCTTACCTAACATCTCAGACATCTTAGATAAATTAGGACGAGCCACATATTTCAGCACTCTAGATTTAGCCTCAGGATTTCATCAAATCGAAATGCATCCGAACTCCATAAACAAAACAGCCTTCAATGTCGAAAACGGACATTACGAATTCTTGCGAATGCCCTTCGGTTTGAAAAACGCCCCTGCTACATTTCAACGTGCAATGGATTCTGTCCTACAGGGACTTCAAAATAAAATATGACTCGTTTACATGGATGATATCATCATTTTTGCTTCTTCATTACAAGAACACATGGATAACCTGAGACAGATTTTTCAAAGACTACAACAGTACAACTTAAAAATTCAATTAGATAAGTCAGAATTCCTACAAAAAACAGTAGAATTTCTTGGTCCCATAGTAACTCCGGATGGTATAAAATCTAACCCAAAAAAAATTGACGCCATAAAATTTTCCGATACCCAAAACACAAAGGGAAATTAAATCATTTCTTGGACTCATAGGTTATTATCGAAAATTTATCAAAATTTTTTCTAAAATAACCAAACCATTAACTAACTGCTTAAAGAAAAACAAAAGCGTAAGACATGATATGGAATTTGTCAAAGCATTCGAGACGTCAAAGAACATCCTTATAAACGACCCAATACTTCAACACCCCGATTTCTCCAGACCTTTCATCTTAACCACAGATGCATCCAATTATGCCATTGGCGCCGTCCTATCACAAGGAAAGATAAACAGCGACCTTCCTGTTGCTTTCGCAAGCCGAACACTTAACCCAGCTGAATGTAATTATTCAACTATAGAAAAAGAGACCCTTGCCATTATATGGGCCGTAAAATACTTCAGACCCTACTTATTCGGACGAAAGTTCACTATAGTTTCTGACCATAAACCCCTTCAATGGTTATTCTCTCTAAAAGAGCCCAATTCCAAACTCGTCAGATGGAGATTAAAATTAGAAGAATACGATTACGAAATCGTATACAAAAAGGGTAAGCTCAATGCTAATGCTGACGCACTTTCTAGGCCCCCTCTCCAACTTAACACCCACGAGTTAGAACAAACCAAAGAAACACAAGATACGTCATCATTAATTAACTTTGACAATAACCTCGATTCCCAAACCCTGCTTAATACTGATCTAGAACACCTCGACATGCTCGACGCATTCCTCGAAGACTTATCATTAACAAAAAATCAAAGAAATGCGAAAAGAATTCAAAAAGAAAACAACTTTGTCCCCAGTATAGGCAAACAAATAAAAATAACCGACCATAGAAATCCACCAAGACCAACTCAACAAAAAATCAACATAATATCCGATATCCTAATTAAACCTGCAATCTCTCAAGAACAACTAGAAGACACTGACAATGATACGGTACATACATCCCACGAAGACCCCATTTTAGGTATACCTTTAACCAACAAACACCTGAATCTCTTTTCAAATCAAATAATTTTCAGACTAAGGAAAGTAACAGATAACTCAAAAACACCATTCACACGTAACCACGAAAAACCATTCCCTAATAAAACAAGACAAATATTTCACCTACCACTCAATGCCCCTGACAATACCATTTTACAAATCATAAAAGAATACATACCCAAAGGTACATATGAACTTTATATCCAGAACGAAAGCTTAAAACATAAAATTTTAGAAATATTTAGAAACAATTTCAACTCCCATTCATTCAAAATTCAACTTTGTGAAACTTACGTAGAAGACATAATCGACAAAGATACGCAATCGGAGAAGATTAAACTATATCACGAAACCAAAACTAGTCACCGAGGTATGTCAGAAAATATCTCCTCCTTGAAAAAGAATTTTTATTGGCCTAACATTGAACAAGACGTAGAAGACTACATAAAGACATGTCACATCTGTAATACCTCTAAATACGAAAGAAAACCTTATAAACTAGTCTTTAAACCAACCCCTATGCTGCCGTACTAAGCACAGAAGCGGTAACTGCAAATTTATGGGAAATTGAGATTTTCAGCTCATATGAAAGTACGCTTAAGAATACTTCATCTACTAAGGTATTCAAGCGACATTTGAGCATTCTTTATTTAAATCCTAAAGTACTCCGCGGTAAGCAGCTCATACTAAGGTATTGTAGACGTATCTACATCAAGTTACCGCAAAAAAGCTTAAGTAAATTGTAGTTACCCCAAAAATGCCTTAGAAATACGTTTTTTCCCGCGAAAATACCTAAGAAAGCTCAGTGTGTTGACGAATGTCAGAGTGGCATGTGAGTGGCATAAAAAGTAGTCATTTCCAGCTTGACAACATTTCTTATCCAGAATATGGCAGATAAGTTAAATTTGGGTGAGCCAGTATTACTATCATAATATATTTTTAATTCCCTCAAAATCGATCAAAAAGTTTTGTTCTTATGATTCTGTTTTGTGGGTATCAATCCATTTAGACTTTCTGACTCTTCCTGTTTTTAAATTTCAATTGGATTCTCAATTTCCATTTTTCGGTGCCTTCAATTAGACTTTTTTTGTGTTTGTCAAAATTAAGGAGATATCCTAATTTCCAAAAATAAACCAATTTTTTTCAAGTGACTGGATAATTTTTTTCCACACTCACACTAAAATTAACAGTTTACACTCTATCTGTTTCAGATCTGGAAATAGATCAAGAACATCAGAATCTTTCCGACAACGCGGTTTTTACGAAACTTGTTAATGTTATCCCAGATGGCAACTCCTCAGTTGCTGTTGATGAAAATGAGTGCAATGCTATAATAACAAGAAGCCTACCTAATGAAATACAATATTGATACTACACAAAAAGAGAGCAGAGACAATGAAAACGACGACCCTGGTTATGAACCTGAAATTGATAATATCAGTTCTGAAGGAAATCATACAATTATTGATGAAGTGGTGGAAAACGATGACCCTGATGGCAGTGACAGCAATATCGACATTACGGAGACGGAGTATACGAAAAACGGATCCTTAAGAAAAAGAAAAAAGTATAAATATTCAGTATTGGAAAGAAGAAAGACTGAAGAAAATAAAAAAAGAACACACAGTTCGTGAAGGATGTGGAGAAATCTGTAGAAAAAAATGTGGGCAGAATATCACAGATGAAAGAAGAATAGACATAAACAAACAGTTTTGGAATATGAACCGACATGACCAAAAACATTTTGTGATAGGTTGCATTGTAACTAGTGGAATAAAAAGAAGAACAGTCGCGTAGATCGTCGACGAACAGGTACTATTTGAAAAACGGAGAAGGACAGTCTATTTGTGTATGCAAAACATTTTTTCTAACAACATTGGGAAATAAAAAAAGCAACGACAAAATAATAGAAAGTATGATGGAGAAGAATAAAAGCATAGTAACCCCGAAGAAGGATAAGAGGTACGGAAAAAGTCCACCAAATAAAAAAAAACTTGACAAAATAATTCAACACATTGAATCCTTCAAGCCGCGAATTTCCCATTATCGACGCGAACACGCTCCTCGTCGCAAATATTTACCCAGCGATCTGTCTGCTCAAGTTTTGTATAACAACTTTATTTCAGAAAATCCAAATTTTTGCTCCTATGATTTATATCGGTCAGTTTTGCGAAAAAATAATATTTCTTTTGTCAAGTTGGGACATGAAGAATGTGAACATTGTGAACATTTCAAAATACATGAGCATGATAAAACTAATCTGAATCCAGATTGTGATACCTGCAAGAAGTGGAGTATTCACATTAAAAAAGCCGAGTCAGCAAGAATCAATTATAGAATTGATGCTGAAAAGCCTGCTTCTGAAGATGAAATTATTTTCTCAGTGGATCTCCAAAAAGTTATCATGTTACCCAGCGAGATGTTTAAATCTATTATATTTACCGGAAGATTAGTTGCCTTCAATGAAAGTTTTGTACCCGTGGGAACAAATAATAAAAATTTTAAACCGATGGCCATAATTTGGCATGAAGCCATAAAAGGACGTAAAAAGGAAGACATTATCAGCACCTTTTATAAGTTCTTTTTGGAGCAGAGAGACAGAGCCAGGATAGTGCTCTGGTTAGATAATTGCTCAGCTCAAAACAAAAGTTGGGCGTTCCTGACCTTCCTCATTTACATTGTAAATTCGTCCAATATTGTTGCAACCGAAATTGTTATAAACTACTTTGAACCTGGACATACGTTTATGTCGGCGGATTCGTTTCACCATCAGGTGGAACAATCAATGAAGAAGTTCAATAAAATCTACGACTTCCATGATTTCAAACAGGCAGTTTCGAACGCAAATTCTTCCAAAGTGAATGTTCTGGAAATGGAACTTAAAGTCTTTTTTGAATGGAAAGATTTTAGTTCCAAATTCAAACTGAAGAAGGAGAAGATTTATTTGCACGATATTGTTCAGATTGTAGCGGAAAGAGGTAGAACAAATCTACTTTATAAAACTGATTACGAGGGACAACTTCAACCGCTCAATTTTTTAAATTCAAAAATTTTAAAATCTGGAATTCCAAATCCTAATCAGCAGTCAGCGAATAGGGGTATCTCCTGTGAAAGGCGTGATGGGATTATTAATCTTATTAAAGGCACAACCAGTATCATTCCAAGTAACAGAATCCAGTTTTGAGAGAATATTCCCGTAGTGAGAGACGAACCTCTTGAGGATGAAGATGACTAGATGTTTGAAACCATGTTTATACTTTGTAGAATATAATTAGTCAAGTTGTTATTAAATTTTCTATACGCATAGGTATTTTCAATTGTTTAATACAAGTATTTATGAAGTATTCGATTTTCATTTATGTAATTACTTTGTATTTTCACCAATTGACAGTTTCAATATTCAACTTTCAGTAATAAGTTGTAGATACGTGAAAATGCCTTAGTAAAGTACTTTGAAAAAATGTTCAAAAAGCGGTATCTACCTTCTAATTGATGAAAACATCTTATTCCATTCAATGTTCATAGACATTAGATGAATACTATTGAATGAAGTTGTTGTACAAGATTTGAAACCCATACGTGACCCAACCGAGTTGCCAGATCTATTAAAATGAAAGTACTCATATCTCTCGAACATCATTATGTTACTTACCGCTTCTGCGCTTAGTGCGGCAGTATAGGAAGTAAACCCTTCGAGCATATATATATATATAGATCTATACTCACTCAAAGGAACCAAATTCCTAACAATAATTGACAGTTTTTCAAAATTTGCCCAAGCCATTAGAGTGAATAGCGAAAACGCTATTGACACTGCCAACGCTTTAATTTCATACTTTAGCCAACACGGAATACCGAAGAGAATAACATCCGACAATGGAACACATTTTAAAAACCTCATTGTTCAAGACCTTTGCAAACTCCACCGAATAGAACACCACTTCTCCACACCCAACAATCCCAATTCCACATCCCAAATCGAAAGATTACATTCCACCCTAAGAGAAAGTGTAACCGCCCTGAAACAGAAGATACCTAACAAATCTATCGATGAACTAGTAACATTAGCAATTTTAAATTATAACAATAGCACACATTCCACCCACGAATATACCCCTTTCCAAATCATCAAAGGCGATTTAAACTACAAAATACCCATCGAAACCAATTCTCGTGAACTACAAACAGACTACATAAATGACCTGAACGAATTCTTCAACCTAGTTATTCCCGATATCAATAAAACCCTCATTCAAAAACAAGAAAACACGTGTAAAGTCAATAAAAATTGCAATCATTTCACCTGCTTTAGCTGGTCTCACGAATGGGTCTTCACAATGCAAATTCACTCAATCAATCAATCGGAATAGGTATCAAGTTAATGGGCATGATTCGGGCATGATATGAAATAGAAAATACCAAAATTACTGTTCTGTCAACTAGGCAATAATAAGTTGTACTCACCGGGGGATGATTGGCCCCCTCTTCATCCATTCCATTCAATAACATCATCCATTACATCAGTATCAAAGCTCTCATTAGGATGATAATAATAATCGTACAATAATAATCTTCGACGACTAGCTAGTGTCACCTGTAATGAGTGAAGGCTCCCCTGGATACTTTAACTCTCGCGAAAAAGCAAAGTATCCCAATGAATTGGACAAAGGGCCCGGTAAACTGGATCCTGTAGTCTATTCATGTCAATCGGTGTCTAGGTAGAGCCTCCCTGATGCTACCATCCTACCAAATAACACCGAGGCAAAGCGCTATCCTCACCACAAAGGGCCTGGGGCTTTCTACACCCATAAATGAGCTGCACTTTAACTAGTGCACTAATTCTGACAGATCTGTCCTCTACCCTCAGTGGTAGTCACAAACAAACCCATGGGTACACAACTCACGTGATTACAATAATCAACAGCAACATTGCTCTATTAGACAACACTTACGGGTACCCGTCTGAACGCATGCTAAGGCCAACTACGACTGCTTTTCTAATAATTCGGGTGTTCCGGGTCAATCATGGTTTTACAATAGAGAGCTCCTAAATAGGTGGTGAGCAAAACAGCCTGAATTAAGGGGTAGAACGCATATTGAGAAAAGTAATAATTAATAATGAAATTAAAAGTGAAATTAAGGTAATAATGATGATATGTACAAAAAAGATGTTTAACACACGTTAACAAAAATTAACAAAAATAGAGAACCAGATATTGAAGTAAGCGGAGATCAATACATAAAAACTAACATAAGAGAAAAAACGGCACCTCGCTATAGAATAACAAACATAGACAACAGAAAGGTTAATAGGAACAACCTCAAAAGACACTCTCGTTCCAGATGTCAACCACAACCTGGACCATCGTCATTCTCTATATAGGAATAGCTGCCCCATCCCAGCTTGACCCTTATGAGATTAGACCAATAAATCATATGTTATTACCAATTAATTTAGGAAATGCATATATTATAGACAACTACAATACGGCTCATTATCATATTAACTTAACCTTAATTAAAATTAGTATAAACCAACTTAACGACACATTCAACAAAATCGAATTCATAGATCCTCCACCCAAATTCAACTATCACCATTAAGGTTCTTTATTAAAACTGAAAACAAATAATGTAAAAACTCTGATTAACGAAATAGTAGGAGAACTGCACAAAATAACCTATCACAATAGAGTCAAGAGAGGACTAATCAATCTTGCAGGATCCCTCCAAAGATACTTATTCGGCACAATGGATAATAATGACAGAATAGAATACGACTCTTACATAAAAACTTTAAGTGAAAACCAAGAAATAAACAACAATAATATCAAAAAACAAAATACCCTTCTGAAACAAGTCACCGAATCTTTTCATAATGAGATAGCAAGAGTTTCCAAAAATCAAGACCTCATCAAAAATACTTTGAACAGTCTTATGGCTGGAGACATTCACCCATACACTGATACAGTGGCCAACAGTATCACCTTAGATGACATTATCCTTCATTGCAGAAGATTAAAAGACTTGATTGACCACATTCAAATTGCCATCAACTTTGCTCAAGCTAATATCATGCATTTTGCCATTCTGAAAACTAATGAACTCGAACTAATCCTAGACCAAATACCTGACGAAAACAAGATCCCTTTTGACAACACCAACAACTACTACGAAACGATGTATACAGAAGTTCTAGTAGAAAAGGATTTAATTATCTTCACCATTAAAACACCAGTAATCGCACCCCAACCCTATTTATTGTATAAAATATTTCCCACACCCAAACAAAACCAAATTATCAACCTCAAGTACCCCTACAATTTACTCTCAGCATCCGCATATTTCAACCTGAAACGAAATTGTAAAAAGGTTGAAAAAATCTACCTGTGCTCACTCAATGAACTTAAACAAGATGAACCCTGTCTATACGAACTCACTAGGAACATGCCAAAGAATTGTGAATCCATACCTATAGAATATAAGAAACCCACTATAACTAGACTCCCTGATGGACAAACCTTAATGATTCCTACAAACGCAACTTCAATTAGTTTTCAATGTAAGAAAACTACGTCGTTTGAGATAATTATTGAACCCGTAACCATAGACAATAAGGACTGTAAACTAATTATAGGAAACATGGTAATTAGCCCTAAGAGTAACAGTAACCTTAACTTAAATTTGAATTTACCTAGCTTGAATACAAGTCTGATAAGACCTACCAATATAAAACCTTTAGAAATAGAAACTGTAGATCACGACCAAATCAAACAAGTACTCAGCAACGTAGAAGCCTTTAAAATTCAAGACCTAAAAAACCTTACTCCTGTGGAGAAAAACAGCTCCTTCATTTTTATTGTTATAATCATAATCATTATCATCATTTCAGCATCTGTAATCACCATTTTGTACTACCACAATAAATGTAAGAAAACTAATATTAAGCAACTAACAAATATAGAACTTAAGGAAAAAGAACCACTTTCGCAAACATCTCCAATATTTGCTCAAGCTTAGTGAGGGAGAAATTACATTGTCAATATAGGCCATCTGTTCAGTGTCACCCCCCGGGTGCCCTAAGAACCCATTAGGATAAATGTTTAGATTAGTGGTACTATAAATAACCTGTCCCAGACCTAGGCTAGCCAGTATTATATTCGTCACCGTACGTAGTAATATCTCATCCTAACTTTTACCGTTTAATTCGAGTTTGTAAGAAACATTTAATATTGTAATTTGTTCAATAAATGTTTTTTTTATAAACTATCTCGAATCTTGAACTTAATTCCAGTGTTAAGTGTCAGAAGATTAAAAAATTCATGGAGAAGGTGATCTCCAGAAAGGAAGCTGACGAAAAAACATAAGACCATATACCGGCAGCCGTCTGAGGAGATGTCCTAGTAGGATGGGTCCAGACGGATGTGGCAGGTGAAAGAGAGGAAGTGGGATGGCAGCAACACTACACAGCCACCACTGGGTTTACACGGTCGGCCAATGTCCCACCGCAGTAGCTCTGACAGAAAGTGCCAACCCGTTGTCGCTCTGGAAAAACTTCACCCATCCCGGAGTGTCTTGTGACTCTCAGAACGAGACGAGGAAGATTCGCCCTAAACCTCTCTTTAATAAAAAAAAAAAAAAAAGCTTCAGTTGGCTTAGTCGTGCTGTACGACCCGGTGCTGAACATGTATCGGGAAGGGGGGTACACGTTGTAAGCTTTGCTTTGCGAGCGGTCCCTGGTGGTTACATCCCCTGACAAAAGGACACTGGTAGAAAAGGCAGACAGAAATCTGTCAGAAATAAGCACCTGGATAACAGCAAACCAGCTGGAGCCAGCCCCACAAATAACAGAGGCAGTCATCCTCTACGGAGCGAAGAGAGACAGAAGGAACTCAGGCTACAAGGGAAAATAGTTAGTCTGTCCCAACCGATAAAATACCTCGGGGTCACTGTTGGACAAGACCTTGACCTTACCCCAGATAGGGAGATTACCAGGAAGGCATAGCAAAGGCTGGGGAGCCTAACAAGGATACTCCCCAACATTGACGGTCCCAATACATCCAAAAGGATTATGCTATACGGCGTCATCGAATCAATCCTACTGTATCCAGCACCGATACGGAAGCTAGTCCTCAGAATTAAAAAGTACCAAAAATTGATGAAAAGCACCTAGAGGAAAGCCCTATTGCGAGTAGAATGTGGATATCGCACGATCTGAACCGCTGCCGTCCGGGTGCTGACGGGAGTTATGAGATGCAACCAGGCCATGGTTACGACCCTCGCAATCTACTTATTATTAGTCCTATAGTGATTATTATTGTATAAATTTTTCTAGTTAGCTTAGTCAGCATTTTATATCATGACGACCAAAACGTTATTCTAATTATTCACTTATCATTTGATTTTCGACAATTTAATATCGCAGTTAATTGATATTCAATATTGTAATTATTATTTGGATATATCAATTCAAATTGAGTTAGTGTTCAATAATAATTCCATCACTGGCGCAGTCGTGTAGGTGTCTCAGAGATTTCTGATTTTTCAAGAAGTCCCAAGAGGAAAGTTTTCCAAATTCCAGAAAAATCGTCAGTTTCAACTGTTGGCTGAGACAGAAAAAAACCAAGGCAAGAAGACCATAGTTGCGAAGACCAAATCTTGAGTGAGTTTGCCTTTCCACTCCCAATCCATTTATATAGGGGCGGTAGACAAATCTTTAAAAGAATTGGTTTCCGCATCAAGGTGTTCCAAACTAACTGAACGGGCAGGCGACTTTTTACTATGCAGGCCGGATCTAACGACCTGGCCCAAGATAAAAGATGCTTCAAGACAAAGATTTGGTGATAGAATAAACAGAGAAGTGCTTGCTCAACAGCTTAATTCTTTGACTAGATCCAGGACCACTCTCTAATTGAACAACAAATAAATGCTCGTAGTTTTATCCCACGACAACTGTATAATGATTAACAAAATGGAAAACCACCTCAAGTAAATAATCACCAAAATTTCAATTATATGCATCCACCTATTCAACAATCTTTTGTTAACCCCCTTCCAGTGCCAAATAATAATATAATCAATCGTTTCTATATTCAACCCCAATTTTCAAATCATTTAGGCGCAATACCTAAACAGCAATTCTCGAGCCAACCTGTAGATATTCAACCTCGACCAGTCCGTCAACATTACCCCACCCACCAACAAGTTTCTGGGAAGCCAAAAAATGTATTTTCGAAAGGAAATTCTCATAAATTAAGTCCTCCAACCCCAATGTCTATAAGCAGTAGAATTCCATCATTGATGAGTAGGAATACAGATGTTCACATGCGGTCAATCCAAAGCCGTAATACGCAAAATTATTTCCCCAAAATCAAAACTTGTTTTACCAAAACCGCACTCCATACACCAACCTAACCTATCTGGAAGACGATCCAATTCAATCTGAACAAGAATTTGACCATTCTCCTGACGAACAAGAATATCAAAGCTGTTCCGAATCTCCCGAATATTATGACGAAACCGAATATATCCAAACCCAAAAACCCAGCAAGATTTACAAAAGGATTTTTTTTTCAAAGCCTTCTAAACGAACATCCGTGCTAAATTTTGATAGTTTTAAAGTAAATTCCCTTCCTTGTATCCAACTTCAAAATCCTCCTGCCAAACTTCTTATCGATACCGGTAACCACACGTCCTTAATCAGAACATCAATAACAGAAGAACATTTTTCACACTTGATTTTTCCCTGTAAGCATACTCTAGTAACTTGCACTGGCAACACAAATACCCAAAATAAGGCAATTCCCTTGTCTTAAGAATTTAATGTAAATAACGAACTTGAGTTTAATGATAGGTAAAATAAGTCAAATCTCACAATTCCATAAATTTGTTTAATGAAGGACTACCAGTTTCAGGGTCTAAACTTTACACCCCATCTTCAGGTCCAGTTAAAAGGGCTACATAGAAGGAAAAACATGTTAAAACCTAACCTCAAATCCACACTAAAAATATACTTGCAATACAATCACAAGGCCAAGACGTAATTCGATCGATCAAATTTTAACAAACAAATACAGGGTGTCCGGGAAAATGTGGGAGATCTCTCGGATTCAGATAGAACATTAAAAAATAAGATGACAAGTTCCCATAAATTTTTTTCCTAGCGGCCCTCCCTACGGAGATACGGCCCCCTAAAGGACCCCACTGGAAATCGGTTTTTCTTGAATAACTTTTAAACGACTCAATATAATTCGATGAAAATTTAATATGATTAACAGTAGTAAAGACCTCTCAAAATACTTCCCTTAAAACATAATTAGCTTCTTTAGTTTACCAGGGACGGACTAGATTGTACATTTTAACGCTCAGATTTTTAACACCCTGTATGATAAGGAGTTAAAAAAAATAAATTTGGATACCTTGAACATTAAGCTAAAGAAAAGGTACTCTTGTTCATTGTCGATAAAATGAACCATTTTCGAGAAAAAACAATTTTTATTAAACAAAACCTCGAAAAAAGCCATGACGAAGTGGTGCTCTTGACGAAATTGTGAGGCTAACGCTAGGAAAAAAATTTATGGGAACTTGTCATCTTATTTTTTAATATTCTATCAGAACCCGAGAGATCTCCCACATTTTCCCGGACACCCTGTATACAGGGTGTCCCAACGATAGAGTAAAGTAGGTTTTATATAGGATATGAAAAATATCAATATCAATATGCGTCACAGGTTAGGAGTGTAAATAGCGCACATTCTGGAAATATTTGGAAACATACAGGGTGCGTCACAAAAGTATGGCGTGTGAATGTATGATTTTTTTAAATAGAATGCCCTGTTTTTGATTTTATTTCTGGATTCTATGTGTCACTGTGAACATTTTTTGTTATATAATATATGGGTCTAAATTTGATAGTTTTTGAATTATTCGAATTCAACGAAAAAATTTTGCATTTTAATGATATTGAAAAATTATTGTTTTCTCCGTTATTTAAGATATTACACTCTTGAGATTTGGTAGGGATAAGGACTAGTGTCATATCAATGCTTGAACCGGAGATATTCGCTATTTGTTATACAGGGTGTTTTTTAATATAGTCCAAACTTTCCGATTCTCAAAATAAAAAAAATCATTTTTTTCAAATGATACACCCCTTTTATTATTAGGGTAGTGGATTGAGTATTTGAAAACCTATCATTTTTGCAAATAATGTCCTATACCTATCTTTCATGGTTATCGAGAAATTCCGAATTTTCTAAATCGCTACCTTGTGTTTTGCAATAAAACGATAAACTATGCCAAGTTTCAAGTTATTATTCAAAGGAAATACTAATATTCAAATTGTTAATCGATATTTTGTCTTAATATATGTTCAAAAAGGTGACCTCCCTGTTGAATACACAGATTCAGTCTTCTTTGAAGATTCAGCCTGACTTCTGATAACATCAAAGGCGTCACTGAATGACAAACGTCCCGTATTCTATGTTTCATATCTTCCATGGTGGTTGGCTTGGTAAAGTATTCTCGGTCTTTAATGAATCCCCATAAAAAAAATCGAGGGGAGTTGAGTCGCATGATCTCGGTGGCCACGGAATAGAACCTCCACGTCCTATCCATTTTCCTGGGAATTGCATATCCAAAAATGCCCGTACATTACGATGGTAATGTGGAGGTGCACCATCCTGTTGCAGCCACATATTTGCCCGTTCGACTAAATTGATATCTTCAAGTAGCAGAGGCATTTCTTCACGCAAGAAATTCAAATAGTTGCGACCCGATAAATGTTCATAAAAAAAAAGGGACCAATGATTTGGTTATGGTGGATGCCACACCATACATTTATTGACCAATAATTTTGATGTTGGACTTCTCGTAGCCAAAATGGATTTTCAGTCGCATAAAAGTGCATATTATGCCTGTTTACAGCCCCGTTGCTTCTAAATGTCGCCTCATCGGAGAACATAATTTTGCACAAAAAGTTGTTATCCAACTGAATTCGTTGATTGATGATATTGCAAAACTGAACTCGTTTTTCAAAATCTCTTTCCAGCAATTCTTGATGAATATGAATATGGTAAGGCTGGTATTTGAATTTTTTTGTTGTCCGATTCACAGTGGATTTTGAAGTGTTGCATATAGTTGATAATGCCCTACTACTTACATGGGGATTTTCTCCAATATGTAACAAAATATCTAGTTCTTTTTCTTCGTTTGCTGCGTTCTTGTTAACAACTTCACGTTTCGTGTATGAAACACTTCCACTGGAATCAAACCTTTCCATCACATTTCGAAAATAGAGAGTAGTGGGTAGCCGCCGTTCGGAATATTTTCTTCGGTAAATTCTTTGAGCCAGTGGAGGGTTTCTCTCGGCTTCCCCCAATACATAGATCATGTCAATCAAATCATTCAGTGGATAGTCCATAGCCAAAAATATGGATCAAAAAGAAAGGATTAATTTTTACTTCTGTCAACAATAATTTTTGTTTTTTCCATGGCAACGGCCGGTGATCGCCATACATTCCATATAATATGACCGAACGATTTGGAAAATTCCAATTTTCTCGATAACTATTGAAGATAGGTAGAGGACATTATTAGCAAAAATGATAGGTTTCCAAATACTCAATTCACTTTAGTAATAATAAAAGGGGTGTACCATTTAAAAAAAAAGAAATTTTTTATTTTGAAAATCGAAAAATTTGGACCATTATAAAAAACACCCTGTATAACAAATAGCGAATATTTTCTGTGGAAGCTTTGATATGACTCTAGTCCTTATCCTCACCAAATCTCAAGAGTGTAATGTCTTAAATAAGGGAGAAAACAGTCATTTTCCGATATCATGAAAATGCAAAATTTGCCGTTAATTTCGAAAAATTCAAAAACTATCATATTTAGACCCATATATTATAGAACAAAAAATGTTTATAGTGACACATAGAATCCAGAAATTAAATCAAATACAAGGCATTCCATTTAAAAAAATTATACTTTTTCGTGCCATACTTTTGTGACGTACCCTGTATGTTTCCAAATATTTTCAGAATGTGCGCTATTTACACCCCTTACCTGTGACGCATATTGATATTGATATTTTTCATATCCTATATGATAAAACCTACTTTACTCTATCGTTGGGACACCCTGTACATGAATACATAAAAAAAAATTTTCAAACATGTGAAAGGGGGTACAAAAGACAGGACAAAAATGAACCTCCATGTGTGAGGTGCCCACCCCAAATGTCACACTTAGTTGGTGGAATATAAATGAATGAATGGCATATGACAAGACAAACCGACATACCCAAAGTTTTGGGCCTAGTAACCTAACCTAAATTAATAATACAGCTCAACAATTGAAATCAGTCATGAACTTCCATTGGCACCTCACACATGGAGGTTCATTTTTGTCCTGACTTTTGTACCCCCTTTCACATGTTTGAAAAAAAAAAAAAAATTATGTATTCATGTATATTTGTTTGTTAAAATTTGATCGATCGAATTACGTCTTGGCCTTGTGATTGTATTGTAAGTATATTTTTAGTGTGGATTTGAGGTTAGGTTTTAACATGTTTTTCCTTCTATGTAGCCCTTTTAACTGGACCTGAAGATGGGGTGTAAAGTTTAGACCCTGAAACTGGTATTCCTTCATTAAACAAATTTATGGAATTGTGAGATTTGACTTATTTTACCTATCATTTTACTATGAACTCACATACGTCATCACCTCGCTCATTGAACTTGAGTTTATTTTGTATAGCTTCCATGACTATTTTGATGGAATAATAGGTTTTAGAGATTCACGTAAATTAGTTCTCAATATGGTGCGTAACAGACTCTTACAAAATGACTCGATTAACATTCCAATCAGAGATGCTTTCGATCTACAAAAAATAGAAATACCACCCTCATCCGTAATGACGAAAAATGTTTACACTGACATACCCGAAGAAACCGAATTATAGCATCCTCATGTATGCATTTCTCAAAATATCAAGATCCGCGGATCCCTTCTGAAAGTTTGGAGCGGAACTGTCTCTTTGGAATTTCGAAATTTTGGCAACGGAAGCATCGTTTTAGAATTCTACCCCGACTCACTTATACAAGTAGCACAAGTTTTTGATTCACAAAATTTCGAGATATTAAATATCGAACAAATAACGTCCAACTTTCACAAATATGTCAGCCCCGATTTTAACGACAACTCATCCGTACAGATCATTTGAATTGCGAAGAAAAATCCTTTTTAAAAAAAGTCATACATCAATTTTCCGAAGTTTTACATAGGCCAAACAAAAAACTGTCTTGTACAAATGCTGTCAAACATGAGATTAAAACTACAGATGATGTCCCAGTCTATACCAAAACTTATAGATATCCCTTTGTACATAAAAGAGAAGTACAAAAACAAATCTAGGAAATGTTGGAAAATGGCATTATTCGTCCTTCGTCAAGCCCTTGGTCCAGTTCCGTCTGGATAGTCCCTAAAAAGGCGGACGCTTCCATGAAACAAAAATCGAAAATCGTTATTGATTATCGCAAGGTCAACGATAAAACCGTAACAAATCGTTACGTCATCTCCAACATTGCCGATGTTCTCGATAAAATTGGCCGAAGCAATCACTTTTCCACACTGGATTTGGCCTCTGGCTTTCATTAAAAAGACATACATAAAACTTCCATTGAGAAAACGGCTTTCCGTGTCGAAGATGGTGACTAGGTGTTCCTAAGGATGCCTTTTGGTCTCAAAAACGCCAGTACAACCTTCCAAAGGCTCATGGACAACGTACTCAAAGATCTTATTGGTATATAAAACTTGTTCGGTATTTAAGGACGATATTATCGTGCTTCTTTGCAAGAGCATATTTCAAATTTAAAAACCGTTTTTCAAAAACTCAAAGAACACAATCCTAGAATCCAGCTTGATAAATGTGAGTTTCTTTTCAAAACCGTAGAATTCTCAGGTCACATTATTACGCACGAAGGCGTAAAACCCAATCAAGTCCATTGCCAAAGACATCTCGTGACATCAAATCTTTCTTAGGTTTAATTGGCTACTTCCGGAAATTCATAAAAAAAATTGCACATCTAACAAATTGCCTTAGGAAGAATAAGAAAAGTTGAACACACTTCTCAATTTTTGCAATGTTTCGAAAACTGCAAAAAAGTTTTAATGAACGACCCTGTATTTCACAAAACTTTTCATCCTCACCACGGACGCTTCAAACGTCGCTATAAGTGGGATTCTGTCCCAAGGCCCTATAGGCAACGATTTGCCTATCGCATATGCGTCATGCACATTAAATACCGCCGAAACAAATCATAGCACCATCGGAAAAGAACCTCTAGCTATAGATCGGGCAACGAAATATTTCCGTCCTATGGGACTCGATTCAAAATCGTCACCGATTATAAGCTTTTACAATGGCTATTTTCTGTTAAAGAGCCTAATTCCAAACTTATCCGTTGGCGATTAAAGCTTCAAGAATATGACTATGAGATCGTGTATAAAAAAGGAAACAGAATTCTAATGCCGATTGCTTAACCCGCATACAAATCAATCCAATCAAAGATGATCAAATGTAAATCTTTAATAATTTTGACCCAGAAGAAATACCATAACTACAGTCTGACGAACTTGACGAAACACTTGAAACATTCTCGGAAAAACCAAACAATGAAAAAATTAACATGATTTCCGATATATAAATAACAGCACAACCCGCTACCGACCTAGAAACTAGACATTCAAGCTCTGAAATCCTAATATTGGCGCACCATACGTTCGAAAGGCACTGAATATTTATAAAAATCAAATAACATGAAGGTATTCCAATGACAATAGAATTAAAGTTCAGTAGGAATTTATTTTTGATAAGCAAAGATCTATTATATTTTTAAAAAATGATTCATTTGAACAAGATCTGTGTTAAATCATCAAAGAGAATTTGACACCAAACTACGTACTGCTTACACTTTCTTGATAAATCTCTTGAAACACTCATAATCCGCATTTTCCAAAAATATTTCATTTAACCTTTACATATCTAACACCTTTCTAGAAGACATAACTGATGTAGAAGAACAACAATCAAAGATCAAATACCATCACGAAACCAAAACGTCTCACCAAGGCATTCAAGAAATTATCATATCCCTGAAAAAAAACTTTTACTGGCCAAATTTAGAAAATGATGTTAGAACATATGTAAATCTATGCGACATTTGCCAAAAAAACCCACCCCTATTGGTCACGAACCTTTTGACCACATCTTTATAGATATACAGGGTGACAATTTTGAAACTTGAAATTTCCATATCTTGGGAACGAAAAACTAAATCAAAAAACGCTCAAAACAGATTCAATAAAACGAAGGGGGAACAAAAAAAAAGCCTATAAACCCACCCTTAGCTGTAACCCTGAGACAGGGTGAGATACTCTGAAATCTTAAATAGAAAGGGTGGTCGAGTGATACCTTATTTTGAAGGGTTTTCGACACTGATTACAACTGCCGAGTTTCAAGTCTCTGCTGTCATCATTCCTGTTGATATGACAGCTAGTCAAAATTTTATTTTTTCATCTCATTTTATTCAACAAATGTTTAGTCGCAAGAGTAAACTTCTCCATACTTAGAGGATATGATGAGGGACTGAAGACCTTCAAAACGAGCTATCAGTCAGGCCTTTTGACGAGGATTTTTTCACCCATTTTTTTTTTAATACTTCTTTGAAGTAATAGTATACCTCGTTTTGAAGGTATTCAGTCCCTCATCATATCCCCTTAGTATAGAGAAGTTAACTCTTGAGGGGAATTATTTATTAAATGAGATAAAATGAAAAAATAAAATTTTGTCAGGCTTAAAACTCGGCAGTTGTAGTCAGGATCGAAGGGCCTTCAAAATTAGGATTTATTCGACCCCCCTTTCCACGTTGCAATGGAATTTCAAGAAATTTTGATCAAAACGAAGTGAAATAGTTTTAATGCCGACAAGCACCATCATATAGAAAAAATCATAGTTTTTTAGGTTATGGTTCTGAAATATTGATATTATCAGGATACTTTTTCCCACTAATGTCCTCAAAAAATATATCAGTTGGTCTGTAGATAGCGCAGTTCGTTTTTGCAACGAGCTTAAATGCACCAACTTTATAAAAACGTCGGTAATGTTGCAATTAAATACTCTAAATTCTGTAGTAAGTAACATCGAAAACGCAATCTCATTTGCTCATGTAAACAAAATGCACATCTCCATACTCAATCCTAACCAACTTTTAGCTTCAATAGAGAATATAAAAAGAATATACGTTCCAAACCGAGTACCTGAGTCCAAAGAATTAATAAATTTTTATTGCTATTTATCACTATCAGTCCAAGTTATTATAAAAAACAACTCAACTTTATTCTCAATACACACTGATTGTTTTTCCCAACCTCTATATCCTTTATAAACTCTACCCAATACCTATCACAAACAAAACTATTCTCCTATCCAATATCCTTCTCACAAAAGATGATTGGACCACGGAGAAAGAATGGCCGCAACTAGAAGACCTGTTCATCTATAAACAAACCATCCTATCAAAAGACGAACATTGCCTCTTCGAGCTGCTAACAACGCCATCCAACAGGTGTCCGTTTACTAATGTGAATTACAAAAAAAGTACCATTCAACGCCTGAATTTTAACGAAATTCTGGTCATTCCCGTGAACGAGACAAGCTCCCGAGACCAATGTCTCCAAGGACTTTACAAAATCACTGGACCTAGTATTGTTATCCTGTCTATGTGACCTGTAGATAGCTAACAAAACGTACGAAGGTGAAACCAATACGCAGTTTTTCGAGCATCCCAGGACTTCCAGGAAGCGATAATTCCAAGCTGATTTTTTCGGGGGTAAGCGTAGTATTATCGCTTCCTGGAAGTCCTGGGATGCTCGAAAACTGTGGCAGTTGTAACGCATATTGGAATTAAAAGCTGCCCAGAAAATACTGTCAACAGTTCATTTACACCATTTGGAGAGCTCCGCTTTCATCCATTGCAGCCTTTGTATGCGGCATCCTGCTGTATGCTGGATGGAAGAAATGGACCAAGCCTGCTTCGAGCGCCCCTTTCAACGAACCGACAGAAGAGAGTCGAAAAAAAACGAGCAGCCACTGCAGCCCTTATTTTCCGAACTTACGGAGGGAGGAGTTATGTGATGCAACCAGGTCATCGCCACGACCCTCGCAATCTACTTATTACTAGTACTATATTGATTATCATTGTATATATATTTCTAGTTAGCTTAGTCAGCATTTTATATCATCACGATCAAAACGTAATTCTAATTATTCACTTATCATTTGATTTTCGACAATTTAATATTGCAGTTAATTGATGGTCAATATTGTAATTATTATTTGAATATATTAATTTTTGAGTCAGTGTTCGATAATAGTTCCATCACTCGGGGACTATCCCCATAGACTCACTTATGAAGGAGCGGGAGAAGATATACGACGAACAACAACCAAAGGAGGAATTACGTAAACAGTCCCTCGACGAATGGCAAGCACGCTGGGAGAGTAACACCGAAAAAGGCCAATGGACAAAAAGGCTAATACCAAACGTTATAGACTGGTACCGGTGTTAACACCGTAGACTAGGTTACCATACTACCCAGGCACTGACAGGGCACGACAGCTTCAGGAGCTACACCTCAAAGATCGGGAAAACCGCTGGAACATGCATTTATTGCCCCACTGAAACCGACACAGTCGAGCATACACTGTTCGTATGCCCAAGGTTTACGAAGGAACGCGTAAAGGCAGAACTTGCCCTAAGTACCGAGATAACACCAGAAAATCCCAACCTGAACATGATGAGCTCCACGGAGTAATGGAAGGTCCGAGAAATGGAACATCAACTAGAAAGGTTACAAACCAAACTCCCTGCTACAGAAGATTTACGCAAGAAAACTCAAGAAATCGGAGACCTGCGAAAAGGTGGTGTCTTTCTCCAGAAAGATAACAGTGAATACTGAATTGCACCTGAAGATACAAAGTAACGAGAAAGAAATCGATGTACTCTCTACGCTCGTCAAAAACCTCCGATTTGACAAATGAACGCTGCACAACATGGTGCAAGATTTAGAAGGGATTATCCGAGTATTGGCCCGAGTACGTCCTGCATTGCTTACGGAATTGAATCGAGCACAATCGTTTAGTAGAGCCGCACACCAAAGCTGCACGACACATGCATAACGAATTTGTGTCTCCACATTTGTGTTTAAAGAAAACTATGGACCACTTAAAACGTATTATAAGATAGTGTGCCGACTCCACATGAAATCTCATCCAGGAAAAAAGTTACTCCATATGGAGTGGCCTCATTATTTCGGAAAGCTTTCGTCAAAGCTGCATCGGTGGCAAAGGATGAGACGGGTTTCAAAGCGACAGGGATGCATCCGATGAACCCCTATGTATTTCAAGAGGAAGACTTTTAAGCTGCCAAAGCTTTGAGTTATCCAGATGATAGTTGCTGACAATGACGTGGACAGACTTCCTGAAGCAATTGAAACTTCTCATCTGGAGAATATTGACCCAGCGGGTCCTTCGACATCGAAAGCAGCACCGAAGGAGACAGATCAACGACAATATAGGCCAATTTGCTTGCTTGACGAAACAGCGAAAATGTACGAACGCCAATCATACAGATGTAAAAAAATGCATTTAACACGGCGGACTCTATGATGACGTTATGGACCTCCCTATCTCGCCAGGAGCAGAAATCATTTGCTACGCAGATGATTTGGCTATACTTGTTATAGCTGAAAGCCCGGAGCGAATGATCAGTGCAGTGGAGCTGGTTTCCGCATGTATGAGCAAAAACAAACTGAGGATTGCACCAGGAAAAAGGACTGCCTCCCTCCTGTCCTAGAAAGTCAAGTTAACCAAAACATGTCTATCTAGCAATACTAGCATACCTATCCCATGTGTTCGATTTCCCATTTTCAATTGATACAAGATCTGTACGGCCATGTAGTGATACCCCATGATAATACCGCCCCCAAAGAGTGTTCGATGTGAGAAATTTCAAAATTTGCACAATATGGAACATTGGGTTAACTGGGACAACATGGAATTTCAAAATATTTTTTCATGCATGTCTTTAAGAATGTTTTCATTCATTGTTGAAAAAATATCGGAAAACTGCAGCATTTTCTTCAAACATCTGTATCTGCTCTGAGAAAAGTAGATATTGACATGACTAAAAAACAGTTTGTTGAGAAAGGATCGCACTTCACAAAAGAATATAATGGAGCTAAATTTTGCCACTCAATTTTTCCATTGGGTGTTGAGAACTTGAGCGTAAAAAAGGAGCTTCTGCTCCTTCCTGTTTAATGACCAAGCCATCAGTATTTTCCGAAAACCAAAATCAAGGGTAATATCCCAAGACATAGGGCTAGACTTCATGCATGTTTTATCAACAATGAATGAAAATATTCTTATAAACGAATATTTTCATTCATTGTTGATAAAACATCGAAAAACTGCATTCTCTTTAAACATCTGTATCTTCTCCAAAAAAGCAGATTATATTGTCATGACCAAAAAAACACCGTGGGCTAACAATGGCGACAGTGGAAGTGGTTTGCGCTCAGGCCATGAAGACAGTAGGAGCTCTTGCTGGGGTAATGACAAATATGCACGGCCCAGGATATAGAATGAGAAGAGTTTTGGCAGCTGCGATGCTGTCCATTGTTATGTATGATGGCTCTGTGTGGGTGAGAGCCCTGGGAATACCAAAGTACAGGAACAGAACAGCGAATACACAAAGAGCGATAGCTCTCAGGGTTATAATGGGCTACAGAACTGTATCTGATGCTGCAGGCTTGGTGGTGGCAGGCATGATAACTCTGCACCTCCTGGCTCAGGAAAGTCACAGGCTTTTAATGCTACCGGTTTGCACAACTTCAGAAAAGATACCAGAGAAAAAAAATGTATGTCGAGTGGCAAGCAGAATGGAAGGCGAGCACAAAGGGTAGATGGACAAAACGCATCACACGTGATTCAGAATATGAACGAACAGACCCCACGGCGATATTACGCACCACCTAACAAAGTTCTTGACAGGACACGGTGGGTTTTGGAGCCTATCTATACAGAATAAAGAAGAGACCCACTCCGGAATGCGGAAATGTTGGTAAGATAGATGATGCAAAACACTGTCTATTTGTCTGCCCAGAATTCGAAAATCTGAAAAAGGACATTAAGTCCGATCTGGGAAACGAATTTTCGCCGGACGGCCTTATAGGGACTATGATGAAGGACGAAAATATCTGGAACAGGGTGAACAAACTCACGAGGGCCTAAAAAAACTAAACACCGGGTGAGCAGGGAATAAACATAGATAAACACAGACGAGGCGAGACCATATCGACCGCCTTCCAAAAAAATACCTCGCTGGGATGGGTCCGGAAGTCAGTGGCCGGAAAACACGGAGCAGTTTAGTAGGTAGAGTTTTTTTTTACCCGAGTCCCACACCCTTGGATGCCTTGTGCGACCCAAGATATTGGGTACCTATGCGTCCCTGGTGTAAGTGCGTTAATGCATTGTTCGTCGAGTAAAAATAAAATTTGTGTTAGTTTCCGCTGGTCCCATACCGGGCGCATCCCCAGGTGGCAGATAGGAGAACGCCCTTCAGATATGGAGGTTACCGGTATAGCCGGGGCTGGTCGAAAACCAGCAAAGGCAGAAGGGGCTCAAAGCCGTGGTGAAGGCAACCCTACGAGAGAAGGATAATCGAACAGACCAAAAACCAAAACATGATGATGTCGAATTCTGAAAATAAATTACCCCCTTCTTATGTAGGCTGCCCCACGGATTCTGAAGGGGAGCAGAAGTTCGACTATCGCCACCAATTCAAACAAGCGAATATCATCGATCACCGTCCGTCGTCGACCTGATATGGGATGAACAAGAAATGAAGTCGGTAACCATAAACGCAGAGGAAACTGGAGCTGAATAACGCTTGCACTCTGTTTCAACAAAATGAATTAAATTGTCTCAACCTCTAAATGATAGATCTGTTAGTAGATCAAAGTAGTGCAAAAAGCTCAGAGTTGAGAACTGGGGTAGGTTTATTTATTTTGAAGGAGCGCCAGTAGCATCAGCAGACAGACTACAATCTTCAAGTTATTGTTGATAACAAACAGATGATACTCCAGAGAGAAAAGCGAAAATTGTTGAATAAAAAAAAGTCGAACTTTGGGAATTGAACTATAAGTTTGTTTATTTACTGACTTGAGCAAAAATGGACAGAACGCATCATATCGTCAGTCAGGATATGAACGAACAGACCTCACGGCGATATAACGCACCACAAAGTCATATTCAAACCAAACTTGATATACGACATGATGTCATGAAGAGCTAAAATATCTACTAATATCAAGGCACTCCAGTCGACCAGTGGCGGAGATAGAAGTTACTGGGAACAATGGTTTTGCAAAAAAATAACGTAACACTCGGTGTACAAGTCAAAGAAATACCATTCTCAGATACACATTTGATTTGTCGAGAAAAATTCGAAAAATTTTTTCGTATCTGCTACCATTTTGCAGACAATTATTTTTTTTAACCTCATGGTGCATCTACTTGGTAAATTTTTTTTTTGGGGTACAACCGCATGGGATGTCTATAAAATGATAGACTAGGTCTTTGGGCATTGGAAATCAAAAATAACAAATTTTTTTATCAGTGCCGAAATTTTATATTGCGAAATATGTCATAAATCTGTCAAAGTGTGTTTTACCACTTTTCCACAAATACTTTGTCATATTGTAACGAAGTTACAGAATTTTCTAATTCTTTTTACCGAACGCCGAAATTTTTTAAGTCATTTTTCCGTTATAAATCGAGTATATTGATTATTCAACTGTCGAAAGACCCCGTATATTCTCTAAAAATAATAAACATCGTGGAATAAATAATATTCTGATAATAACTCTTCGATCGTATTAACCAAACTTGGATTATTACGCATCAATAAAACAATCATTCAATTTCTCCAGTCGCGCTCAATCATACGTGAATTTACTAGTACCACAGCCGACTCCCACCAAACGAAGCGAAAGTGGAGGTGCCGATCTGAGATCGGGGTCGAAAACAAATTGGAAGAAAATTCAGCACTGCTTCGTGACCAGTGGAACCCGCAACAAGTGCTCGACCCGACCCGTTACGAGATCTACGAAACACGCGACTTTTTCCAAGACTTCTATTTCTATTACCACGAGGTGAGACTCTCTGTGATGTGATTTCAGGGGAACGAAGTTTGCCGGGTGGGTTATCAGGTGAGTTTTCTTGGAACAGACTTTAGTTGCACTGGATTGAATAATTCTTTGAAAGCAGGTCTTGTGCGGTTTGCTTACTATTTCTATTCTAAAATATCAACTTGATAAACACGGCAATGTTGCTTCTTGTAGTGCTGTAGGGAGTGCTCCCGAGTAGTCCGATCCTAAACTGTCAATGTCATTCACGTCATCCGCTGGTATGATTGTCACTCTACTATTTTTGTAACGACGGATTCTCTATGCATTCTATTCTCATTCTATTCTCATCCATGCTGTTGTAAGTTGTAACAAACAAATTCTCTCTTCACTCCATTCTACATTATACTGTATTGAATTAAAAAGTAGTACATATCAGTATTATCAGTTGAATAAACTTTGTGTTCAGTTTTATATGCAACCACTGTTTTAATGCATCTAACCAACGCCCACATCTAACACCGCAAGCGGTAGAAATTTAACAATCACGTGTCGGCTCGTCTGAAGAAGATTGAAGACTCCACACACATTACATTTGGTCCTTCTAGCAAAATGATGGTTATGGAAACATAAGAAGCAGTGGTTAAAACTTCCAACCGGAGAGGGAACGCAGATCAGTCAGCAGCAATCAGCATTCCATTATTCAGGAGAATCCGTGAGTCCTTCCATTTTCCTAATTTGTAAACATATTTCCTACACCTACGTATTGCGAATTTAATCGATTTTACCTGAGCATTTCAATATTTTCGTCGATTAAATTTATTTCATTTTCTTTGCCACCTAACATAGGTACAAACTTATTGTTTACTACATTACTCGCATAGCCGATAACCCATAGGGTCTCGACCAAGGGGTCCGATCTATTTAAATTTTACATAACAATCAAATAGCTATTCCTTTGATATTTGAGCGCCATCGTCTAGTTATATTCTCCTGTTGCCAGTGTTAGCACCTCTCGTACACGTCTTGACAATTGTCGTCCGCCCTTGTGGTTTAATATAATCGACGTTGTATTTCTTAATAGCAGTGTACTCAACAGGCGCAGGTTTCTAGGGCATAAATTGTGAGCTTTGGTGTCTTATTGCAATTATTTTCTTCTTGAACATATTGTGTATTAGTTTTTTTTTACATGTCTACCCACGAGGATGACATTGTTCAAGAAGTTTCAAAACTTGTAGTTCGTCGTGGCCAATTAAAGGCTCAGTTAACTCGTTTTAAAAACTTTATAAACGATATCAATAATTACAGTAAGACAGTTGAAATTGAATCTAGAGTTCAAAAAATCGAATCAGTTTTTGATTCTTTCAATAATGTTCAATCAGACTTGGAAATGTACGATGAGTCTGAGACGGAGTCTGAAGAGAGATCACGATTTGAGGATGATTTTTATGAGCATATTTTTAAAGCAAAACAAATTTTAAAAAATTCCAATTTAGTGAATCAACCAAACGTTCCAATTCCTAATACGCAACCTATTTTATCTTCGCAAACTCTTAATGTACAACAGCCACCGTTGGTTTCACCCGAATTTGACGGCACTTATGACAAATGGGCCTCATTTTTTTATACATTTTCAGCCTTGATACACAACAATGCCGGTTTGGATGGTATTCAAAAATATTATTATTTAAAATCTGCTTTAAAAAAGGATGCTGCACATATCGTCGACCCACTTGAAGTCACAGATGCAAATTACATCGTTGCATGGGGATTGTTTCCGGAGCGTTATCAAAATAAAAAAATTATCATTAAAAACCACACTAAACCACTCTTTGATTTACCTAACGATAATAAAGAATCCTCCACTTCTCTAAGGTCGTTTTTGGATAATTTTCAAAAACATTTTCGTGCTCTTAAAGGTCTGCAGGAGCCAGTAGATTCTTGGAGTACCCTCTTAATACACTTGCTGCTTTCTAAACTTGATATAAATACAAGAAAAGAGTGGGAAATAAAAACGAAAGATGAAGATTCACCACAAATTGATAAGTTTAATAAATTTTCAACCGAAAGGTGTCAGGTCTTGGAATCTCTAGACAATAATAAATCTCTGAACCCTTCTGCTAATTATAGGCAAACGCCTAATAAAATACAAGCAAATGTCAGTACCAGTGACAATCAAATTTGCATATTTTGTAAAAATTCCGACCATTTGATTTTTCATTGCAAGGTCTTTAGAAGTTTATCCGTTCCATCAAGACTTGACGAGGTTCGGAAACTAAAGGTTTGTACGAACTGTTTGCGTTTTGGGCATTTTAGTACGTCTTGTAACTCTACTTATACTTGTCGAATTTGTAAAAATAAGCACAAGTCATTATTACATTTAGGTAAACCAAGTTCGAACGACAGAAATCAACAATATTCAGTACCGGCTATAAATAGTGGTTGCTCCAGTGGCCTGCTGCATGCTCAGGCTAGTGCCTCCGGATTGCCTGCAAATGTTAATATGTCTAACAGCTCTAATTCTCATACCGATAATGAAACAACTCCTAAGATACTCATTAATTCTTCTGCTCAAAGCCTACATACCTATGACAATTCTTTTGTAATTTTATCTACAGCTCTTGTATGATTGTTGACAATGACAATAAGCCCTTTATTTGTAGAATCCTGTTAGACGGAGGCTCGCAATCCAATTTCATTACAAAGGATTTGTTTCAAAAATTAAATATTAAACCAATCAAAATAAACACTCAAGTTGTGGGTATTAGTGGTCAACCCATTTCAATTTGTGATATGATCAAAGCACAAGTAAAATCTCTTCATTCAAATTACATTTTTAATCTCAATTTCCTCGTAACCGAACAAATTACTCGTAAGACTCCCCATATGTCACATATATCATCCTCTGAGAATCCTAATAACGCTAGGTATGTTTTACCTTACCACTCTGTGGTCAAAGAGTCGTCGCTTACCACCAAATTGCGTGTCGTCTTCGACGCAAATGCCAAAACGAATACAAATCTATCATTAAACGACGTACTTAAGGTGGGTCCATGCATCCAGGATCCTATATTTTTCATTTTCATTCGATTTAGACTTCGGGCCATCGTTTTCACAGCGGATATAGCAAAAATGTATCGCTGCGTAAAGATGAACGAAGAAGATCAACGATATCAACAGATTTTATGGCGATCGGATCCATCTGAACCACTAGTTCAATACAACCTCAAAACTGTCACATATAGTACAGCTCCTGCTTCCTTTTTGGCCACCCGCTGCCTGAAACAGCTGGCCCTTGAGCATTTGGAAACAGATCCTATGGCTGCCCATTCTATAATGCAAGATTTTTATATAGATGATTATTTGTCTGGCACAGACGAGTTACAATCAGCTGTTTCTTTAGCTACGTCTGTTAGCAATATTTTAGGCTCTGCTGGGTTTTATCTGCGACAATGGTCATCCAACAATGAGCATTTCTTAAGTAATTTGCAAATTTCCGACAAACAAAATAATGATCAGTATATCATTAAGGACGAACAAAATTCAAAAACTTTGGGTACTTTCTGGTTACCTTCTAAAGATTTTTTTGAAATATTCTACTAATGTATGTCAAAAGGGGTGTTTTACAAAGCGTGTGATCTTATCGATTATCAGCCAAATATTTGACGTTCTCGGTTTAATTAGCCCAGTTATAACAAAGGCTGAGATATTCATTCAAAAACTGTGGCAATTAAAAATAAATTGATCCGATTCCCGAGGAATTTAAACATTCTTGGCTTAAGTTTTATGATGAACTTTTACTATTGGATAATCTTGAGATTCCCAGGCACATGGTCATAAATGATCCTATTCAAACTGATCTTCATGTGTTTAACGATGCTTCTCAAGCCTGTTACGGTACTTGTTTGTACATATATTCCAAAAATAGTTCAAGTCACATTGTTCGTTTAGTCTGTTCGAAATCGCGGGTAGCTCCGTTAAAGACGGTATCCTTACCTCGCCTAGAGCTCTGTGGGGCCCTTTTGGGTGCCCAATTAGCCAAAACCGTTATGGATGCTCTTGAAATTGAGTTTAATAATATATACTTCTGGTGCGATTCCACGATCGTACTGTCATGGATCAATTCTGACCCTAGTCGCCTTAAAACCTTTGTCTCCAATCGCATCGCTAAAATACGAAATTTGTCGCACCCTTCACAATGGCACCACGTGCCTACAGAACTCAATCCTGCAGATTACGTGTCACGCGGAGTTTGGCCCCATGAAATGAGATCTTTAACTATGCGGTTTAACGGGCCTGACTTTCTTTATCAAGAAAGAGAAGCTTGGCCACATTTGAATATACCCATGAATGATACAATGACCCCGAAATAAAGTCAAAATCAACTGAAAACGTCTTATTAGTCAACAAACCAATTGAAGATAATATAATTTTGAGATACTCCTCATTTTCTAAACTTTTACGCATTGTTGCCTATATCCTAAAACGCTTAAAAATTTAGGGCATATAACAATTCAAGAATTAAATAAAGCTACTATTTTGCTAGTGAAAATAGTCCAATCCGAATCATTTTCTTTGGAAATTAAGGCTTTGGAGAATTCAACATGTATTCCCAAAAACAGCAAACTAATAGCTTTAGACCCATTTTTGGACGAAAACCATGTTTTTCGTGTGGGCGGACGTATAAGGAATTCCGATTTATTATAAAATACAAAGCATCCTGCAATTTTGCCCTCAAAACATCATTTAACAGCCCTCATAATTCGCCATGAACATTTTAAAAACTTGCATGCTGGGCCACAAACCTTGCTTTCTTTAATTCGGCAAAACTACTGGCCTCTCAGTGGTCGACGAACAGTTAGAGGTTTATTGAGAAAATGCATAATTTGTTTTCGTGTCTCCCCTCCAGTTGCGTATCAAAAAATGGGCGATTTGCCTGCAGCTCGATTAAAACCTGCGCGTCCGTTTGCAATAGGGTAAAGGTGACAGTGATTGGCAGGCATACAGTCATTGGCACCTGTTTACGTTTTGTTTAATAATATGTCAAAGCTTGACCTTACTGCTTCGGTGATTTATTCAAATCATTGTTGGCACTCTTGGACTGAATAGTAGGTACTTTTTCTCCTAGCAGTTGGTAGCCCTGCTTCAGTTTGTCATTAGGAATTTGGCGGTGTCTCAGATCACTAGATAAATTGTCCCGTTTGACCTTGTGTTCACGTTGGAAAATTGATTTTTTTGTGTGCTTGTGAAAAGATAAAGCCAGGTAAGTGATTATCAATGCTTAGATATCATTCATACATGTATTATAGAGTAAAAAACGTCCTTTTTTATAAATTATAACCTAGAAACTTAGATGCCAACCACTGTGTACTACTAAACTTCAAATTTTAGTGGTTGGCATAGGGTGCCAACCACTAAAATTTCACCGTTTACAATAATTTAATGGTTGGCATGTTGATTCAAATAGGGTTCTTACCTGAGCACTTTCATAGGTAGAGTACCTAGGTACTTAGATATTCTTTATCCATTTAGGTATTTTCATAGAAAATAAGTTGGTATCTGGCTAAATAATACTTAATATTAATTCTAAATTCATGTTCGTACTTTTTTTAGTAAGCATGAACGAACATGGCTCGGAACGAGAAAAGAAAATTACACAAGCAATTCAGGCTGTTAGAGATGGCATGTCAAAACTGAAGGCATCCAAAAAGTTTGGTATACCAAGAGCTACCATACAATTCCGAATGGGCCATAAATTCAAAATACCTGGTTATGGTCCAACTACATACGTAACCCCTGAAGAAGAGGCAACATTGGTTGAGTAAGAAAATTTGATATCTTTTTGTGTCGGTACTTTATATCTAATAAAAAAAATTACTTCCAGGTGGATAAATACATGTCAAAGAAAAGGCTTTCCAAGAAGAATAGAGGATGTTCAGCATAGCGTACACAATGTTATTAAATCTTGCAATAGAACCACTCCCTTTCCTGATGGTTTACCTGGTAAGGGATGGTACCGGGCGTTTATAAGAAGACATCCTGAACTGTGCCTAAGAACAACTGAAGCCGTTACCCAAGCCAGTTCTTGCATTAGTGAAGGGAACATAAGGAATTGGTTTGAAACCATAGAAAAGGAGCTAGAAAGAGAAGATCTAAAACACCTCTTGAACAACTCAAACAGAATCTTCAATGGAGATAAAACGAATTTCCTTCTTTGCCCAAAAAATAAAAAAGTAATAGCTTGCAGAGGTACAAAAAATATATATGAAGTGGATCAAGGTGTTGCAAAAGCGTCACTTACTGTAATGTTTACCTTTTGCGCCAATGGTAATGTCACGCCCCCGATGGTTATATATCCCTATAAAAGAAAGCCACCAAAGGATATCCTTGATAGTGTACCTGACAAATGGGGAATTGGTTATTCGGATAATGGCTGGATGAAAGCTTCCCTTTTCTATGAATATGTAGCCAATGTGTTTAATGTATACCTAGAAGAGAACCAAATCGAAAAGCCAGTTTTACTGTTCGTAGATGGACATAAAACGCATCTTACATTGCAGATAAGTCAGTTATGTAACAGCCTAGGGATAGTTTTGATTGCATTGTACCCTAATGCAACAAGGTTACTGCAACCTGCTGATGTCACCGCCTTTAAGCCCTTAAAGACTGGTTGGCAAAAAGGGATTTTGGAATGGAGACGTCAACATCCACTATTGCAATTTACGAAGGAAAATTTCGCCCCACTGCTTGCCCAAGTAATAGAAAAATATATCAAAAGTTCCACAATAGTCAATGGCTTTAAGGCCACTGGGCTATTTCCATGGGACTACAATGCCATTGACTACACGAAATATCTTGGAGGCGCTAATGAAGGTATCCAAAATGTTACAGAAGAAAGAGATGCGCTAAATACAAGCAATGATAATGAAAATGTTATTCAAAATCTACCTGTTCTCGACTTCAAAACATTTAAGAGTTTTCTTGATGAGAGCCTGGTTGAATCTTTCGAGACTGGCAACGAAGAAGCTATAAATAATTCTGAGAAAAACTGCCTTAAAAAAATATGGATTTTTTTTAATCAGCATCCGGTAGAAGCATCCTATCAGATGGAAGCCCCTATTCACGAGAACGCCCTCCATGAGATAGATACCCTCCATCAATTAGAAGCTCGTAATTCGGAGGAAAGCACTCATGAGATCGAAATTCTCCATCAGGTAGAAGTCCCTCATAAGTTAGATGCCTTGTCAATATATGGTATTGAGAATATGCTCATAGAAACTGAAAATTCTGATGATAAAACTAAGCCAAGCCTTAAAAGAATTTGACAAAAATCAAAGTCCAACAAACAGAAATAGTGAACAAATGGAAGTGCCCAATACGAAGCAAGAAATTGAAGTGGACTGTGATACATTCATAAAACCTAATGTGAAGCCCACAACTTCAGTTGAATCTCCTTTGAGTAGCATTCTTCAATGGCCAGAAAGTCCCAAAAGAAAAAACAAGACAAACATAGAAAGACTACCTTATGTAATCACTTCTGAAAGGTGGAAAAGCATCGTTGAGGAGAAAGAAAATAACAAAAAGATAGAACAAGAAGAAAAAGAGAGAAAGAGAAAGGTCCGGGAGGAAAATAAAAAAAGGAAAACAAATGTGGTGCGGAAGAAAGAAACATCAAAAATTAATATTCTTCAAAACATTAAAATTAGCCCAATTCGAAATAAAAGAACGAAATATACTGAAAATAAGATAAATTACACTGAACTTTCTGAAGATGAGAGCAAAGACAATTCTGAACTAAGAAATGCGAGGAAAAATGAGATGAAGCAGGCTGAAGAAAGAGATACAGGAAAAATTGAATCCCCTCAGGAGAGAGAAGAGATCAAACAAGAAAAGGTTAGAGAAAATGAGATAAACCAGGCTGAAGAAAATTATGTGGGTAAAATGTAATCTCCTCAGAAGAAAGAAAATAAAGGGGTACCTGTATGCTTAAAGATGAAAAAAAAAAAGAAATTCTTGCCTAAAGGAATTTGCTATGCGTGTGGAGAGGTAATGTCATTGAACAAGTTGGGGCGAAGATGCTCGAAATGTACCCGAACTTTACATTCGAAGTGTACAAATAAATCTTTTTTCTCTGCAGTTTTTGTATGTCAGAAGTGTTTAGAACTTGAAAGTGTTTTGTAACTACACACTTCGAAAATAAAATATGGATAGTAATGACTATCTCTTTTTGTTCATACCTCCTAGGTAAGTCCTGAATAAGTAGGTATGCCAATTACTGTATTCACAGATGCCAATAACTATGACGGCCCTGCCAACTACTATGAAATCTGACAATGTGTGTTTTTCTTTAGGATAATACTATTTAAACCAGAGATATATGCAAAGCAAAAGACAAAGGTGAATGAAATAGATCTATCTCTTTCTAACAAACCTGTGTATTAAGATTTTCCGATGCAGATTGGTTTGTGACATGTGGTAAAAAGGACGCGGCCGCTTAAAGGTGCCAACGACTGTCACCTTTACCCTATGTGGGTTAGATTACTCGGGTCCATATCAAATAAAAAACAGCTATATTCGTAATACAAAATTTGTAAAGACTTGGATAGTTGTTTTTATATGTTTCTCGACTAAGGGTGTGCACCTGGAATTGGTGACGGATCTATCAATCGATTCGTTTTTAAATGCTCTAAAAAGGTTCATAGCTCGACGAGGTCTCTGTTCGGATATTTATTCGGACAATGCTTCCAATTTCGTGGGAGCTGATAATTTCCTCAATAACATAAATAGTTCAAAATTTCAAGGGTTTTTAAGTGATTTTAAAATAAATTGGCACTTTATCCCGGCAAGGTCTCCTCACGTCGGCGGTCTGTGGGAATCTGCAGTAAGGCTAACCAAATTTCATTCAAAGCGCGTCATGCAAAATCTTGTTCTTAATTACGAAGAATTATACTCTATCTTGGCTCGGGTAGAATCGATTGTTAATTCACGCCTCCTGCAATCCCTCACGGAGGAACCTGAGGACTTGGAAGTGCTTACACCCGGACATTTCCTGATCGTTAGTCCATTGATGGCTCTACCTGAAGCACCAGTAGACGATTCAAGGCATACCCGCATCAACCGTTATCGATTCATGAAGCTCTTGATGCAGCAGTTTTGGGACAAGTGGTCCAGGGACTACTTACATTCCCTTCAACAACGTTCCAAATGGAGAACCCCTACGGATCTGTTTTAGCTTGGCCAACTAGTTGTGTTGCGAGAGGACAATGCACCCCCTCTTTCATGGAAACTAGGGCGCATTGGTGAAGTTCATCCAGGTCGTGACGGAAATATCCGCGTTGTGACTGTTAAAACGTGTGATGGATTATTTAAACGCTCAGTGGCAAAAATTAGTGTTTTACCACAAGACAGTGATAATGACTCTACTCCCTGAGAGTTTTATTTGGATTCATGTTTAGATTTGGATTAACTTTTGTATTTAGTTTACAAGCCATTTCTTTAGTATCATAAATTTTGAAAGTTTGTCCTTTCAAGGCGGCCGGCATGTGCGGTTTGCTTACTATTTCTATTCTAAAATATCAACTTGATAAGCACGGCAACGTTGCTTCTTGTAGTGCTGTAGGGAGTGCTCCCGAGTAGTCCGATCCTAAACGGTCAATGTCATTCACGTCATCCGCTGGTATGATTGTCACTCTACTATTTTTGTAACGACGGATTCTCTATGCATTCTATTCTCATTCTATTCTCATCCATGCTGTTGTGAGTTGTAACAAACAAATTCTCTCTCCACTCCATTCTACAATATACTGTATTCAATGGACAATTTGCATACATTTTCAAATGAGTTGAAATTTTATATACGTTTTCTAGACATTATTTGAAAGTCACTAGCGAAAAAATTCCTCCGAAATGCCCAAAAATGTACTAAATAAATGAAAAAAAAACGCGAATTTCACTGCATGATCGCAAAAGAGGTGGGGCCATATTACCCTTCCGAGAGAGAGAGAGAGTCATCTCAGTTAATAGGTCAGACGGCGATAGATAGTGTATTCTGTGACGTAGTGGATGCTGATTGGCGCTCTTTAATCGGTGATTACTACGTTATTAGAGGTTGTCGCTTGATTTTTTAAACATCAATGGCATCAGTACTTACTAATCCTTATATTTTTCATATTTTCAAAAAATGTGCAAATTGTCCATTAACAAGTAGTACATATCAGTATTATCAGTTGAATAAACTTTGTGTTCAGTTTTATATGCAACCACTGTTTTAATGCATCTAACCAACGACAACATCTAACACCGCAAGCGGTAGAAATTTAACAATCACGTGTCGGCTCGTCTGAAGAAAATTGAAGACTCCACACACATTACAGGTCTGTTTCTGGGAAAACTCATGGGTTTTTTTTGTTCGCTGAATAATGGGATTCCAGGGAGATGATTTTGCCGGGTGGGATATCAGGTGAGTTTTCTTGGAACTTTAGTTTCACTGGATTAAATCATTCTTTGAAAGCAGGTTTCTTGAAAAACTCACGGTTTTTTTAGTTTACTTAAATAATTTACTTTCAGGGGAACGCATTTTTCCGGGGGGGATATTACAGACAAAATACAGAGAGGCTTCTGGAGTTACCGCACGAGCGAGTAAAACATTTTTTTTCTTACGTTAAATATTATCTTCTTTTATTTACCTGATTTTTTTGGGTATTTCGCCACACCCTATCAAAAAACAATCAAACTAGTGGTAATATACCGGATCTTCTATATTACCTGAAAAAAATTCTATCAGTAAACAATAAAACCTAACAATATCAAACGTTTCAAAAGCGAATCTGCTTTCGTCGTCAGTGGAACCTAAAAAAGAAACAATTAATTCAAATTCAAAAATTATTCTACGTTTTTTCAGGATTTCGCAGTAAAAAATTGTGTTTTTTTGTGTTTTTGGCACAAAATGTCACTTTTACTGACATTGAAATGTTTGGTGTTGATTGTTTAACTTTATATATGTTCAGTATTTATAATTCATTTTTTTGGGTTATGTTCAATTTCTTAATAAAGGTAACCATGTATTACTTAGATTTACAGAGCAAGTTGCTACACATTGCTACACACATTTATCCCAATTTATTCTATGGTTATTATCAAATGCGTGTTGATAATAACCATAGAATAAATTGGGATAATTCAAAAATCTTAACAAAAGAACCATGTTCTAAAAAACGTAAACTTAAAGAAAGTGCATATATAATGTTAAATTCTAACGAATGTGTAGCAACTTGCTCTGTAAATCTAAGTAATACATGGTTACCTTTATTAAGAAATTGAACATAACCCAAAAAAATGAATTATAAATACTGAACATATATAAAGTTAAACAATCAACACCAAACATTTCAATGTCAGTAAAAGTGACATTTTGTGCCAAAAACACAAAAAAACACAATTTTTTACTGCGAAATCCTGAAAAAACGTAGAATAATTTTTGAATTTGAATTAATTGTTTCTTTTTTAGGTTCCACTGACGACGAAAGCAGATTCGCTTTTGAAACGTTTGATATTGTTAGGTTTTATTGTTTACTGATAGAATTTTTTTCAGGTAATATAGAAGATCCGGTATATTACCACTAGTTTGATTGTTTTTTGATAGGGTGTGGCGAAATACCCAAAAAAATCAGGTAAATCATGGATGCGCCACAAAACTACAGAGCATATCTACTTATCTTCTTTTGTCACCGGAAAACAGACAACCGATGTCTTAATCATTTCTGTGATACTGACCTGTTTTTCTCCTCGTGGAAATAACCCGATCGCGTCAGTTTTCCCGATACATTTTCTCTACGTCGTCGGAAAAATCTAATTCTCATAACCACTGTTTTTTTTTTGTACAGAATTCGCCGTAAAAAACCCGTCACTTCAAACTTCGCTCACATGCCGCTCTCTTCACATTCTAACATTTTAATACGTTTATTTAGCTGTAAATTTTGATACTCCGCCGAAAGATATTAGACTGATTTTCTGAATGTTTTCTCTTATGTGATACTTTTTATTTATTTTGCTGATCAAAGATCAGTCCATTGTTGATTTTGTTTATTATTTTATTGACTAGTTGGGAACCAGTACAATTGTGATTTTTTTTTTGGGAACAAATAGACTGATTGCTTTATTTTCACACCGTGTTTTCATTCAAAAGTTCAGTTGTCAATTTCAGAGTGGATTTGGCGAAATTTTGGAAATAACGAACGCCTGGACTTTCTTCACTGTATAAAAGCTACCCGATAGGCACTGTGGGCCCTCTACCACGTGAATACAGAGGGAGGCGCCCGAGTATTATTTAACATCAACGATTTTCCTCATCCCCGTCGAAAATCAATCCCGAAAAATCTCAGGGAGCGTCACAATATCTCCGGAAAAAATGTAACCGGGGTAGTTTCGTAAGTATAAACAAATTAGTTTTTTTGTAAGACTGCGAAAAACTTCAACAAAAACATTTTCTGCAGAACTTTTCTCAGTAAGCAAAAAACTTTTTTGATTTGAGGAATTCTGCTATACTATCTGCGTACGAAATAAAGCCAAAGGTTCAGAACAAATTTTGAAAAAAGAATCAACTTCCTTAGTTATATAGTTTTCGACTTATAGTTGGTTGATGTTGAGTTGCGGTCCTTGCATCAAATACTATTATATCGTCCAATTGGTTTTATACACATAAAACCAATTGGAAACTCAAAACTGTAAATACAAATTCAGAAAGATTTTGAAGTTTATTATAGTCTTGGATCAAAAATCCTCGCATCTGTATAAGCTTTCCTGGTTTAGGCTGTTAATGCAATTTGCATATTTTTCACTCCAAAGTCATTTGCAACATTTTATTTCTGATGCAATGCAAAAAAAAGATTTTGACAAGTATTTTCTTTCTGGCTTTATTTGAATTGTACCAAATTCTTAATTGATACAGACATCTAGGAAAACATGATAAATAGATTAATTCGAGTTTCGTCTTTGTTATACTGGGTGGGCCATTTGAACTGAGACAGCTCGATATCTAAAAAACGATAGTTATTTGAAAAGTTGAAGTGAAAGTTATTGGGTTCTGTGACATCAAAAAAATGATTAGGATTTTGGATTTTGAAATATTAAAAAAAACATAGTCAAGACGTTTTAAACTATGGAACATGTTTCGTCAGTACGTAGCTGAGCTGCAGTTCTTTGGACAAGCAATTTTTGACACAACTCATGACAACAATTTCCATGACGACTGGCCCATTAACATGAGTTATGTAACCACCTCCAGGTCATCACCCCAGGTCACGTCATCGCCCGGGTTCACGCCGCTACCATAGTTTATAGACACACTTTGTACACTTTTGTTAACTAAGCATTATCATAGCATATCAATATTAAAATGTAACAATTAGATCGGGTTTTTGCCTTTTACTTTTAATAGTATAGAACAAGTCCATATTTGTTGTAATTCTTCTTTTCGTATTAATAAAAGTTTTTTTTGTGAATTGCGTGAAAGAAGTTAACTTAACTGGCGCAGTCATCCGGTTCTTGGCAGTTTTTGGATCATCACAGCATCCATGAAAATTGACAGTTTCAACTGTTAACCAAGAAAAGAACCTGAAATCTTCGCTTCAACGCCCAAGCGGACATCACCATTGCAAAGCAGTAAAGCAAATGTAAGTGAGCTTCCCTTGATTCATCATTCCTTAATTTACGATTTGTGTGTGACTTTCTATTCTCAAATTTTGTTCTCGTGCGATTTTTATCCCGTTTACTCGAACAAATTCATGAGTGAGTCTAACACTGAAATAAATAAATTAATCGAAAGTATTTCGAACTTAAATCTCACCAATTCAACTAGTTTAAAAACACAGAATATGTCTATTACCGCAGCAAAAGAGATCTCTCATACTCTCAGATCATTTTCGGGAAAGAGCGAGCACCAGAGTTTTTTATTGCAAGTGTAGACAAATTTTATAATAGGTATTACGTGGGAACACAAGACGAATCTTTAAAAGAATTCGTTGTTGTTTGTTCAAAATTGACTGATGAAGCCGGAGACTTTTTACTTTGTCGTCCAGATCTAACTACATGGCCGGAAATTAAAACCGCTCTAAGACTAAAATTCGGCGACAGAATTAATCGACAAGTTTTATCACAACAACTTAACTTTTTGTGTAGAAACCGTAATGAAAGCATCTTAGATTTTATTGAACGTTTAAAAATTCTTAAATCTCGTATTTCTTTGAAAATTACATCAGACTTAACTTTAGCACAACCGACTAAAATTGCATTGATCGAACAAAAGGAATTGACCTCCGTGACTGTATTAATGTCGAATTCTTCAAGCGAATTAAGAACTATATTAATGTTTCAAAACCCTCAAATTCTAGAAGACGCTAACACTATCGTTGTCAACCATTCCCTTATCGAACAACAAATCAATTCGCGACCGACCTATCAATCCACCAATCAGAGACCAAATAATTCCAATAACCAACACCAAGACTCTCAAAATCCAAAATTTATGCAGACATCTATGCCTTCGACAAATCAAATGCCTTATAGAAATATACCTCCAAATAACCCCCTGATACTTTCCAACATTTCAAAAGCAATAACTCAGTCCAAAGACCATCATTCCCAAGTCAACCAGTTCATATGCAATCTAGGCCAATTAGGCAACATTTTCCAACAGCCAGACAAGTTTTTGGCAAACCAATCAATGAATTCTCAAGAGAAAATTCCAATTAATTCACTCATCCCCCAACACCGATGTCAATATCAACTGAAATTCCGTCCAGATTTTCTCACCGACCAAATTCTAACCGATCTTTCAAACCAACTCCCATGGAAATTCAACATCTCTCTGAAAAGTCCGGATTTCTAGAAAATTGGGAAAACGGCGACTACAACGAAACGGCATTTCAACATTTAGAACATGACGATATAAATGAACAATTTCCTGATACTTTTGAATATGAGACCAAAGATCCAATACCAAACAATCAACATCAAACAGAAAATTTTCAAAACCCTGCCCACAATCAAAATCCGCGCTAAATCTCAACAGCTTCCAAGTAAATTTCCTGCCCAATATTGAAATAGAAAATCCGCCTGCTAAACTTTTAATCGACACTGGTAGCCATACTTCCTTGATAAGACCTATAATTGCCGAATTTTTTTTTCCAAATTCAATTTTCAATTCTAAACATTCTTTGGTCACCTGCAACGGAGAATCAAAAACACAATACAAGGCAAGGGTTCCTCTTCTAAAAGATTTTAACCTTCATACAGACTTAGATTTGATTTTATATAATTTTCATGACTACTTTGACGGCATTATTGGTATCAGAGAATTACGACGACTTGGCTTAAATATTGACCTGACCAATCAAACTCTTTATAACGACACTACCTGTATACCCCTAGTTTATCGAAACGAATTTGAGACTCAAAAAATCGAAATTCCATCCAACACTGTTATTATCAAAAAGATAGCCACTAATCTCCCTGAAGGCTCCGAAATACTCATTCCATATATTATTATGTCTAATGGTACTTGTGAAATTCCCCCATCACTCTCGACAGTAAATAACGGTTCAATAGCGTTAGAAATCCGAAACAGATCCAATCAAAGCGACATAATTATTTTCGACACAGACTCAATTTCTTCAAAGTGACAAATATTTTATTCCGAAAACTACGGAATTTTCAACATTGAACAAATCTCTTCAGATTATATTTTCGGCGACTCCGAAGAAAAAAGTGACTTTTCTCTCATCAGGTCACAACGCCTCAACGATGAAGAGAAAAACCATCTGGAAAAATTAATTCTCCAATTCTCTAATATTCTTCACAAACCCAACCAGAAATTGACTTTCACGAACAACGTGAAACATGAAATCAAAACAAAAGATAATATTCCTGTTCATACCCGATCATATAGATACCCGTACGTACACAAACAGGAAGTACAAAAACAAATAGCTCAAATGCTTGATGATGGAATCATCCGCCCATCTTCCAGTCCCTGGTCGTCCCCCGTCTGGGTAGTACCCAAAAAAGCAGATGCGTCCAGCAAGCAAAAGTGGCGAATCGTGATCGATTATCGTAAAATCAACGAGAAATCAATTGACGATAAATATCCAATCCCTAATATATCCGATATACTGGACAAATTAGGCAGAAGCCAGTACTTCACTACCCTCGACCTAGCATCGGATTTCCACCAAATCGAGATGCATCCTAATTCCATCGCCAAAACTGCATTTAGTGTCGAAAACGGACACTACGAATACATCAGAATGCCTTTCGGACTGAAAAATGCCCCCGCTACGTTCCAAAGAGTTATGGACAACGTCCTCAAAGATCTTCAAGGAAAAGTATGTCTGGTCTATATGGATGATATAATCATATTCTCAACATCCCTCCAAGAGCATATAAGAGCCATCAGCTAACCACCAAAGAAAGCAGGTGCGAATGCGAAAGTGCTCCGAGAAACTATTGATTTAAAGTGAGTTAAAGTGATCAGTATTACAAGTTTTCAGTATCAAATTGTGGACAAAAGTGACAAGTTTCCATATAAGACCATCTTGGACACTGAAAAACAACGTAAGCATGTGAAAATTGCATAAATTGACCAATCCATTTATTCAAATTGGAAATTTCACATGTGCTTATCAGTGAGCTCGCAAGTTGTTTATATTAACTGATAACTGTATTTTAAATACATTCCAATACTCGGACTATCATCAAGATACATACTGATTGCACTTTGAACCATTGGCCAGTACCAGACTCAGGTCTTTTCATTTTACTGAAACTTTTGTGAGCTATGGCAAGTGTTACCAACGAAGACTTATATAATCTCATTCAGGGACTCATAGTCAAAAATGATGAACTGAAAACAGAAATAAGAAACGAATTTGCTAGTTTCAAAAGTGACATAAAGAACGAGTTAACAGAACTTAGAGACGAAAATAAAGATCTCAAAGAAGAAAATCAAATCCTGAGACAGCGCCTCAACCAGATTGAGAAAACTGTGAAGAAATACAACCTAATAGTCTATGGAATAGAAGAATCTGATTCAGAAATTGCAGACGTCCAAAAAGTTTTACACATTTTGAGGGACAAATTGGAAATATCGTGCCGTTTTGACGACATAAGAGACGTTTTTCGCATTGGAAGAAAGACTTTAGAAAAACATCGACCCATTTCCCTAGAGCTGGTTCAATATAAACTCAAACTAGAAATATTAGCAAATTCCAAAAAACTTAAAGGCAGTCAAATCTACATAGCCAACGACCACACAGCTGACCAATACAAGAAACAAAAACTTTTGAAGCAGCATTTGAAGATTGCTCGAGAAGAAAAGAAAAAGGCCTACATCAAAAAGCAAGTCCTATACGTAGATGGAGTCCCAAAAACGTATGAGGATTTGAAGAATCTACACGTACAGGAACCAGAAACACAGGAACACCGAAGTGAATCGCCCATCGAGTCAGGAAAAGGAGCCGACGAAATCAACCATAAGAAACGAAAGCAATCTGACACTGATCCATCTTCTGAAAACTCCGGAAAACGCTTTCCCCGCCAGAACACCAGAAACAAATAGATCTAAGTTGGAACGATGAATCAATATTTGAAAGAGTTTAAGGTAGAAAAAAAAAATACTGAAGTAATTTTAGAACCACACGAGTTATTAACAAACATAGACATTTCAAAACAATACTTCAATATTTTTCATTGTAACATACGTAGTCTTAGCAAAAATTTTAATGAAATTTTAATACATTCGGATGAATTTAAAAATAGAGGAATTAATTTTGATGTGATCGTCTTCACAGAAACATGGAAGGTGAGAAATGTGGAAATGTTTGAAATTGAAGATTATTTGTATTTCTATAATGAGGGCAATTACAACAAATGTGATGGAGTGATTGTCTATGTTCAAAGAAAATATGAAAACTATTTCGAGTCAAAAGTTGAAAAACTAGGCGACATAAAAATTGTTAATACATATCTGAATTTTAAAAAGGATAAAATACTTATAAGCGCTATTTATCGACCACCTGGACTGGATCCATTCTCATTCAATTCAAATCTCGAGGAACTTGTGGAAAATAGTAATCACCAAAATTACATCCATTTTATTGTGGGAGATACCAACATTGATATCAAATCAGATTCAGTATTCAGTATTGAATATTTAAATATTCTCAGTAAAGCAGGTTACATGTCATTGATTAATTCATATACAAGAGTGTTTAGACAATCAAAATCAGTTATTGATCATATATTTGCCAGAAATCCCAACGATGAATTACTGGAGGGGACAAAAGCCTTCATCTATCAGTCCGAAGTCACAGATCACTTTCCCATAATAGCCTGTTTCCAGACCCCAAAAATTGATCGATATTCTCGACCTAGAATGGAAAAAATTATTATTAATACGAAAAAACTGAACACATTTTTAGAGCGGGAAAAATGGGAAGAAATTGGAAAGGTTCAGGACGCAAACACCGCCTTGAAATTATTCTATGAAACGCTAAATAAAGGTGTTCGAATTTCATCGACAAAGAGGTTTCCCAAATATGAAATAAAAAAAAGACAAAAATGGATCACCACTGGCTTAGCAAAGTCAGCACAAAAGAAACAGGAACTTTTCAGGAAGGTACAATCACACCCAGGAAATTTAGAACTGGAAAGGGAATATAAAACATATAAGAACAAACTAAAAAAACTTATCAACAAAGCCAAATGTGATTATTATGAAAAGGAATTAAACACAAACAAAAACAACTCAAAAAATCTTTGGAAAACAATTAATAATTTTACCAATTCAAAGTCAAAGCCTCCCAAAATTGCTAAAATAATCAAAGATGGAAAGGAAATAAACAAAGAAATTGAAATAGCAAATTTATTCAACAAATATTTCTCTGAAATTGGAACAAAACTTTCTGAAAACTTAATACAGTCAACGGCCAATGTCAGGAAAAGGCAAAAAAATCCTCACTCGATGTTTTTTTAGGCCCACAGATGAAACAGAACTCCGAACTATTATAATGGAATTGAAAGAGAACAAAGCTCCTGGACATGATAACGTCACTGCTGAGACGCTTAAAGATGTTGTTAATCATGTCACTAAGCCCTTAACCATCATCATAAATAAAATAATGGAAGAAGGCCATTTCCCAGATTCTCTCAAGATTGGGATTATACGACCAATTTTCAAGAAAGGAAATTTACATGAGATATCGAACTATCGCCCTATATCTCTGATTTCCAATATCAGCAAAATAGTGGAAAAAATAATGAAAAAGAGAATGTTGGATTTCATCAAGAAAAACAGCATCGTATCAAAAAGACAATTTGGTTTTATGGAGGGTGTTTCTACAGAAGATGCTATTGAATTCCTCACATCGAAACTCTACCAGAATTTGAGTAAAAATAAGGCAACACTAGGAATCTTCCTTGACCTTGCTAAGGCATTTGATACAGTAAACCATAAAATATTAATAGATATTATGGAGGACTATGGCTTTAGAGGACATGCATTGCAATTGATAGAATCATACCTCACAAACAGAAAACAAAGAGTCAAAATAAATAGCACAGAAAGTGGTGAATTGGATGTCAAGGTCGGAGTCCCACAGGGGACTGTTTTGGGCCCGCTTCTGTTCTCTTTATATATCAACGAACTATTGAAACTCCAGAGCGAGGGTGTGGTCTCGTGATTTGCAGATGATACTGTTGTTGTATATGAGGCCGAATCATGGGAAGAAGTGAAGTCCATTGCAGAGGGGGATTTGAAGAATATAAAGAGCTGGTTTGATGAAATGCACTTAAGTATAAATTTCGAAAAAACGAAATTTATTCCATTCAGTATTACTAAGAGCTGCACAGCACAATATGAAAGCTTGACTGTGAGAGAGGAGGGAAATGACATACTTATACAAAAAACAAACTCTATTAAATATCTGGGAGTTGAGATTGACGAAAACTTAAAATGGAACTTCCATGTGAAATATATTACAAGTAAACTAAGAAGCATTTTATACAAATTTAGACAACTCAAGAATATTTTGAACCTTCCGCAAATGAAAATGATTTATCATACGCTCATAGAACCTCATATGCGATATGGAATAAGTGCATGGGGTGGGGCCTATCGATGTCACACAAAACAACTGGAAACTATTCAAAAATTGTTTATTAAAATAATGTTCAATAAAAAACGTACTTACCCAAGTGATCAGTTGTTTGAAGAAGCCCAAATACCAGACATCAATCAATTGTACGTCATTCAAATAATGGTCAAACAACACAAAGACAAACATCAGCTATCGGATATACATCACCAGTACTTGACACGTCACCGACAAAGGATGCAAACTACCACAGTCAGAGTACCGAAAACCCATAGTCAACGGTCATATTGGTTTCTAGCACCACACATTTATAGACAAATACCGCTTGACATTAAATTGACAAATAATCCTCACAAGTTCAAAAGATTGATAAAAAAATGGCTTTGCTCACAGGACCGGTCAATAGCGCTAAATCTAATTAATATAAATTGTTAAGTCTCTTTATTTTTTTTTTTTCTTTCTTTCAGTTAAATTTTCTTATCTCGAAAAAGTATGAATACTATTAACGACATAAATAATGTATTGCGTAGTGGTTGGAAACGGATGTATAGGTGTAAGAAAAGTCCTGAACTAGTCTAACGACTTCAGGGACATTGATCTGTAATATACCTAATCATAAAATTGATATTTTGTAAGGCTAATGATACTAAGCTGAGTTATTGAGTAGTCATAAATAATATGTCATTATCTCAAACTAGTCCTTGGACTTCTGAGATGTTTCTCTTTTTATTTCTATTGAGTAGATTTATTACTTTTGTACATTTTACATGCCTTTCTTTGGAAATAAATTATTATTATTATTGCTAATCTCAGGCAAGTTTTCAAACGACTTCAAGACCACAATATAAAAATTCAACTTGACAAATGCGAATGTTTAGCAAAAACCGTGGAATTCTTAGGACATGTCATCACACCCGAAGGCGTGAAACCCAATCCCAGAAAAAAAGAAGCCATTCAAAAATTCCCCATGCCTTCAACTCCAAAAGAGATAAAATCTTTCTTAGGCCTTATTGGATATTACCGAAAGTTTATAAAAGGTTTCGCTCATCTCACAAAACCTATGACGAAATTTCTCAAGAAAAATCAAAAAGTGGAGCACACTCCTGAATTCGTCACTTGCTTCCAAACCTGCAAAGACATTCTAATCAACGACCCCATTCTTCAACATCCAGATTTTTCAAAACCGTTCAATCTCACGACAGATGCGTCAAATTACGCATTGGGAGCTATACTATCGCAGGACCCTATTGGAAATGACCTACCAATTGCTTATGCCTCTCGCACGTTAAACCCTGCTGAAATGAACTACAGTACCACGGAAAAAGAATTATTAGCCGTAGTCTGGGCTACCAAATACTTCAGACCTTATCTCTATGGGAACACCTTCAATATGATCACCGATCATAAACCTTTGAATTGGGTAATGAACATGAAAGAGCCAAATTCCAAACTTAACAGATGGCGCATGAAAATTGAGGAATATCAATATATTCCTCATCACAAACCAGGAAAAAAAAATACCAATGCTGATGCGCTCTCCCGAATCCAAATTAACCCAATCGAGGACGATATGCTTTCTATTTTTCCGAACTTCGACCCTACTGAAATACCAGAATTACCAAACGATGATCTTGATGACCTTTTGTCATCAATTGTTGAAATACCTGACCGCTCTTCCAGCCCAAACGTAATTATTCATTCAGACATAATGATTCAACCCCCTTCAAAGACTAAAAAGACAAGAATTTTGGAAACAAAGAAACAAGATACCGACGACGACAACACTCAACATTCTAGTGTCGAAAATCCAATATTAGGAGCACCATATGTTCAAAAATCTGTTCAAAATCAAATAATATCCCGTTATTCTAATAACAATCAGAATAGAATCCAAAACACTCAGATTTTTACTAAACAAAGAACATTTATTCTCTCCAAAACGATCCATCATAAGAAGATCTCTGTAAAATTATTAAAGAGCATTTTGTTCCAAAAAGCACATATTGTCTCCACTTTATTAACAAATCACTCGAGCCAATCATCTTGAGAACTTTTCAAAAGCATTTTACAAACAATTCATTTACGTTGTACATCTCTAACACCTTGTTAGAAGATATAGAAAATCCTGAAGATCAACAGTTAAAAATTAAATATTACCACGAGACAAAGACATCTCATCGTGGTATACAAGAAAACATTGTTGCTCTCAAAAAACATTATTATTGGCCAAACCTGGAAAACGACGTCAAAACATATATAAATCTTTGCGAAACATGTCAAAAATCAAAATACGAGCGACATCCGAACAAGTTAGTTTTCAAACCAACACCCATCGGCTATGAACCTTTCGACCACATCTGCATTGACGTATACAAAACTCACAACACTTCCTTTTTGACTATAGTGGACAGTTTCTCTAAATTAGGACAAGCATACCCTTTACTGACCCCTACTGGTACCGAAATAGCAAACAGACTCATTATATATTTCAATCATTATGGCCTACCTAGAAAAATAACAACGGATAACGGCACTGCGTTCAAAAATGAACTCATTCAACAACTTTGCTCTATCCATAAAATAGAAATTCATTATTGTACGCCTCATAACCCCAACTCGAATAGTCCAATCGAGCGTTTGCATTCAACCCTCAGTGAAACAATTCTGACCCTTAAAAACGAAAAACCCAAAGACAATATTATAAACTTAATGAACTATGCTATTCTATCTTACAATAATTCTACCCATAGTGCTCTAAAATATACACCTTTTCAAATAGTGCGAGGGAAATTAGATTATAAAAACCCCTTAGAACTTTCGGAAGAACAAATAATCAACCAGTACATGCTGGATCATTCCGAGAATATTAAAATAATGAATAAAAATCTCCTAGAACAACTGACATTTGAACAAAACTCGAACCTCGAAAGAGCAAACAAGAATAGACAGACCGATGTTCCTGCTATAGACCCTCATAAACCTTTATTTACAAAAACTTTTCCACAAAAATCTAAAGTAAAAGAAACCAATAAATACAAAAAAATGAACACCCCTGTAACTGACAATGAAAATACCACCACAATCCAAAACAAACCCATTCACAAGAACTTATTAAAGCCCCAACGTTCTTTTGTTCCAGATGAAACCAACATTCCTATTCCCATTCCTACCCCTCATAGTTACAACCTTAGAAGTAAAAGAGGTAAATAACCCAATTTTACCTACATCCCTTGGACAAGCCTACATAACAACAACGAAACATACATTCCACTATCACATAAACTTGACTCAAATTACAGACTGTTTATCTAATATTGAATTACTCTTGAATAAACCAAACAAAACAATAATATCTGGGAATATTACAGAAAATTTCGCGATTCTGACTGTTAACAAATACAAAAAAGCCCTTGACCTTTTCCAAACAGTTTTATCAAATTCAAAATTATTTCCAACAGCGAATTGTCCAAAACGAGGACTGATCAATATTGTAGAAAAAGCTAACAAATGGTTGTTCGGAAATCTTGATTCAGATGATCAAACGAGATTTGAGAACTATTTTAGCACTTTAACTCAGAATCAACAAAATCTCCAATCCGACATAAAAATAGAAAATACGATCTTGCAAAACGTCATTGACTCATACGGCACAGACCTAGACAAAATTAACCAGAATGAAAAAATCGTTTTCAGCAGAATAAAGCAATTGGAAAACTTGCAATACGATATCTCAAGTGCATTGTACTTTTCCCTCATGCTAGACAATATTATATTTCAACTCAATACAGTGAATCAAATAATTGTTAACTTAGAAACAGCGATCTCTTTTGCTCATGTTAATGTCATGCACAATTCAATTTTAAATCCAAGTCAATTAATTGATATGCTTGATAAAATCAAGAATATCTACGGAAAAGACCGCATCCCAAAAATCGATGAACTCATCAATTTCTACAAATACCTCTCTGTTCAAGTTAAAATAAGAATCAACATTGTTTTATTCTCGATTCACACACCAATCGTTTCTCCTCTCACACTGACCCTTTATAAAATCTACCCAATTCCAATATCAAACCAAACAATATCCCTACAAAATTTCTATATCCTGCTCACGAAAGAAGACTACTGGACCACGCAAGAGGAATGCCCACAATTAGAAGATGTATTCATCTGCATTCAAAACAGCCTCTCAAAAGACGAATCATGTGTATTCAAACTCCTAACAACGTCCACGAATGAATGTTCATCAACATATGTCCAGTTCACCAGATCCACTATACAACGCTTAAATGGAGACGAAATTCTTGTCATTCCGAGACAAGAAATCACAGTTCTAAGCAGCTGTCAACAAAGTATCTACAAAGTGAAGACTCCCAGCATAATCACCATATCCAAATGCCCAATAACAATTGACAATCAAATCTACGAAGCAGAAGGTCGGACCAATTATGAGTACACTTTGGAACTACCACAATTCTCATTTCTTACATCTCAAGAAATCGAGAAGCCAAAACTTCAAGTCGAAGAGGTGAACCTCCAAGAACTGAAAAAAGACCAACAAACATTAGCATCAATCCAACTCCACTCCAGGAATAATACCAACAATAACTCCATTCACTGGATCGTCCCACTGTTAATATCTGCAACCCTACTGATAGGATGGTTAACCCTGAAGAAAATCCTGGCTGAAAAAGAAGAAAGATCACCCAGCCGATGCCGACGATCGAAAAACAGCTCGACCACTATTTTCCGAACTTGAGGAGGGAGGAGTTATGTAACCACCTCCAGGTCATCACCCCAGGTCACGTCATCGCCCGGGGTCACGCCGCTACCATAGTTTATAGACACACTTTGTACATTTTGTTAACTAAGCATCATCATAGCATATAAATATTGAAATGTAACAATTAGATCGGATTTTTCCCTTTTTCTTTTAATAGTATAGAACAAGTCCAAATTTGTTGTGATTCTCCTTTTCGTATTAATAAAAGTTTTTTTTGTGAAGTGCGTGAAAGAAGTTTAATTAACTCATGTTAAACAAGTAACAAATGAGGCGTTGCCAGTGTGTAAAACTACCTAATGTCTAGGATATTAAACATGGCCCCCACCTTGAAAAGAACCCTTTCAAAGCAAATACAAAGCAATATGTAAACATAAAAAGGCACATACTTCAAAGTATGCGCAAATGGATAGTCAATGATAATATAGACTATAACAGGTTCACTTCACCCCTCATGGTTGTCTAATGGTAAAGAACACAGTTTTGTGTGTTTTTGGTCGTTCTAGCACTCCACTTGAAGTTTGCAAAGTCACAACACGGCATTTTCCGTCTGTTCCAGGATGCAGAACCAATATACGTCCTATCTTCCAGTTGAGCGGAAGAAAATTGTCATCACGGACGATAACCATTTTGCCAATTTGAGGGTTTTGTTCTGGATACGTTGTTGGAGTAAAATGGCATATTCTTTGGACCAGCGGGACCAAAACTGTTGGTACCACTTTTGAAAGTGTTGGAACTTTTTAAGCGGTTGTCAGGGACATCCTGAACGTTATGGTCTGACAGGGAGGTCACAATAACTCCATTTTGCCACGCTCTTTGTTTCTCTTGAGAATAAAAAAGAAAGAGGTAACAAAGAAGAGAGAAAGTTACTTAATCTTTGGAATGAGAGGGTGGTTTACTGCGTGAGCAAATTAGGCCCTAGCTCAATTTCGGAAAGAAGAGTAGGATAAGCTCCACCAACTCAAGACTGAATGAGTCGGGATTCTCCCGATGTTCCGGGCACCTTCCCAATCACAAAAATTATCAAATCAAAAATCAATTACCAAGTCAATGAGTCACAAAAAGCCAAATGAAATTGTTAAGCTGAACAATAACGTTATTCAACCATGAATACATTATTTGTCGTGGTTGGTGACACTGCGCACAGAAGTTATTTTTAGTTTTATTAAGTTGAAGTGACGTTAACCAGCCTGTCAGTCAGTAGAAGTGAGTTGACGTTGAGAAATTACTTGTAAAGTGGGATTTATAAACTCGCCGTTCGCCGTTACCGCTAACGCTGACGTTTGACGTTCGAGATAGACAAATGGACGCACCTGCATACATTTATATCATGCCGTCTGCCGTTGGCGCACCGCTAGAGATCGTTCATCTCCATCTTTTGCCGTCCGCCGTTCGTAGCTAAAGCCATAGGAAAATGGCTCAATAGATTTTTGTTCCCATAATTCATATTTGTATATCATAAAATTAAGATTTGTACCAAAATATACTCGAGTCAGTCACCAAATCTCACTGAACTAAAACAAATTAACTTCAAAATAAGTAAACAAACATTTTGAAAATCTTTGACGACAATCGACGGTATAAAAGTTTATAAATTCATTGGGCGACGGCAACTTTAGCGGCACCGGCAAACGTCAACCGTAACGGCGGACGGCAAGTTTATAAATCAACCTTAAAGGAATCTTTGAATGTCCTGTATTTTTTTGTGTATTCTTAAAAGTATATTCAGTTTCAATGTGCATATTATTTTCCGAACAATAGGTTATGGGCCCAGACCCGCCTATGTTGAAGAAAACGTATTGGGAAATAATTTACGAGGTCAGTCAAGGTTAAAAAGACAGTGCTAAGAAACAAAGAGAAATACAGGAACATGGAACAATCACTGCAAATAGTAAAGTTTACTGGAGAAAACTGGACTTTATGGAAGTTCCAAGTTCAGGTTGTTTTGAAGTCTAGAGCTTTATGGGATGTGGTCTCAGGAACGATGATAAGGACAAATCAGAACGGTGAGGTGTCAGAGCCAGTGTAGAATTAGTAATTCTTTTGGGTATTGGCAACACTGCGAATCCTTGTACGGATCATATATAACCAGATTGTCTCTTGTTGTAGATCCGAAGCCAGTGGCCTATTTTGAGTTTTGAGAAGAATTTTTGTTAGGTTAGAAAATAATGTCGTGATTGTCGTTAACAAAAAGAACGGTTGGTTGTTAATGATAGAGATTTTTGATCCACGTTTTCCGAAGTTGGCTTAGTTTTGAGTATTTCTCTCTAATATTGTTACCAGTTGAACTCGCGTGGATATATTTCGGTTGGACTATTTAATTGAGTGTCGGGTTAACATTTCTGATGTGATTAAAGGTTGGAAACGTTTTAACAGCCTTATATTTCGAAATTGAACCGACGTTAGTAGTGAGGACGGGTAGTTCTTGACGAACGCGACATAGATTGTGGCGACCGTGACAGGACAGAGTGTTACCCCATTTTTCGTGAAAATAGTTCTAGATGGAGCGACAAAAGAAACATCGTAAAGTGTTACGTACGGCATTTACCAAGGTTGCGAAGGAGTTGGAAGACCTGTTGGCTTCTCAGGAAGTGGAACGCCATTTGATACGTGTATCGCTGAACCTCATGCAGCAAAACTTTGACAGTCTCAAGGAAGCAGATGGGGATATTTACAACTCAATGTTGGAGGCAGATGATAGCGAAGAGGATCTATTGGCGGAGATGGAAGGATGTGATCGTTATGGACGCAGGATGGGTATGTTGTCTGCTCGATGTGTGGAGCCAGAACAAGGGAGTGCTGAAACAAATTCTGTGAGGTCCGAGAATACCAACTCTTCTATAAGTCAAGCTAGGCGTAAATTTAAATTATCAACTTTGGTGTTTAAAAAATTTGACGGAGCCATCAAGGAATGGTTGCCTTTTTGGTCACAATTCCTGATATTGATTCTGGTGACAAGGTCGAGTACTCAATTCAGGCGACAGTTCCGGGATCAAGAGCTAGACAAGTAGTCGAAAGTTTTCCTGCCACTGGTGAAAATTACCTCGAAATAGTCGACTGTTTAAAGTCTCGTTTTGGTAGAGATGATCTTCTGATAGAAGTTTATGTTCGGGAACTGCTTAAATTAATTATAAACAACGCTACGTCTGGCAATAAAACGGAGCTTTCGCTATTGTATGATCGTATTGAAACGCAATTACGGGCGTTAGAGACTCTCGGTATCACCTCCAATAAGTATGCGGCAATGTTGTTCCCGTTGATTGAATCGTGTTTTCCGCCGGAATTACTCCGAATCTGGCAGCGTTCTGCACGTGATGCTGGGTTGTCAGGAGAGGGGGACTCAAACGGGAAGACTACTTTGGAAAATCGACTCAAAAGTTTGATGCTTTTCTTGAAAAACGAAGTGGAGAACGAACAGCATGTGGGTTTAGCCATGGAGGGTTATGGTCTTGGATCGAGGTCACACCAGATTAATAGCAATAGGGATGCGTCTCGAGTGAACGGCCCCAAAGGAAGGGATAGGAATATGTTTAAACCTAGATTTGAATCCAGCATACCTACAGCCACCGGATTATTGAATAACAATTTTGTTGACAACTGTATCTTTTGTCAGAATCCTCACGATAGTGCAAACTGTTTCAAAGCACAAAAGCTCACTTTAGATGAAAAGCGTGACACTCTTGCCAAGAAGGGAGGATGCTTTCGGTGCCCCAAAATAGATCATACGTCACGAAAATGTAATGGTAGGGTGAAATGTATGGTTTGCAAGAAGACCCACGTAACCTTGATGTGTCCAGACGTTTTGGGGAGCAGGGAGAAGCAAGAAGCAAGTCCCAGTGCAAATGCTGACAGTGTGATTTGTTCTAAGTTCTAACCAAACACTCACGAACAGCACGAACACTCAAGTCTTTTTACAAACGTTGCGAGTGAGACTGGCAGGAGGGGGTTGCTCACGAATTGTACGTGCTTTGATCGACACAGGGTCGCAGAGGTCATATATTTTGAAGGCTGCCGCCAAATCTCTGGGATATCAATCCAAGCGGCAAGTGAGTCTTCAGCATGGACCATTTGGTGTGGGACATATGTTGCATCGACATGACTGTTACGACATACATCTGAGACATGGCAATTATGGTTGTACGCTCGAAGCCTTGGATCAGGAAGTCATTTGTTCTGGAGTTTCTCCGATTCACAAAGGCCCTTGGATCAAGGAACTAAACCAATTAAACGTTCACTTATCAGACACTTTAGGCGCAGAACCAATCGAGCTGTTGATTGGATCCGATGTAGCAGGAAAACTGTACACTGGCAAAAGATTTATATTAAAGTGTGGATTAGTAGCCGTTGAAACATTGCTAGGATGGACCTTAATGGGAAAGATACCTCGCGAAGGGGGTGGAACTGCAACTATGGCTGCATTGTCTCTTTTCAACAGGAATGCTACGTTGACTGACCTCTTGAAGTTGGAGGCCCTGGGCATCGCCGATCCAGTTCAGCAGAAAACGCAAGAAGAGAAAGCAGCGGCTGTCAGGGATTTCTTTCTGGAAACGGTGACCGTATAGGCAGATGGACGTTACAAAGTCAGGTTACCTTGGATAGATGAGCATCCAGATCCTAACGATGATCGGTTTGAAACTTATCATCAGGTCTTCAAAGAGTGGCTAGACGAGGACATAATAGAAGAAGGTTTGGAACAAAATCGGTCCAGTGAAGCCCATTACTTGCCCCATAGACCCGTCATCAAAGATTCGCATGCTACTACCAAAATAAGGCCAGTCTTCGACGCGTCAGCCTGTGAAAAAGGTAAACCCTCCCTGAATCAGTGCCTAGAGAAGGGAGTAAACTTGATTGAATTGATTCCCAGTTTGTTGATCAAGTTCAGGATGGATAAAATTGGAGTGACATCCGACATCAAAAAGGCATTTCTTCAGATAATTGTGCATGAGACAGACAAGGATTATCTTCGTTTTTTATGCAGGGATGCGAGTGGTGTTCAAAAGATTTATCGCCGTGTCGTCTTCGGCCTAGATAGCAGTCCTTTCCTGTTGTGAGCAACATTGGAGTACCATTTGTCAAGATTGTTGCAGCTAAGTGAGTCCAATAATGTGCCATACTCTAAAGAAACTATATTGAAACTTTCGCAAAGCGTCTACGTAGACAACTGCGTGACGAGTGTTTCAAATGAAGAGGATTTGCAAAAATTTATTCGCGAGTCAACAAGGGTAATGGCAGATGGCAAATTCGATTTGAGAGGGTGGGAGTACACTCATCAATTCCACTCGCCTGGACTCTACTCTGGAACCCCTGTACTTGGACTTACATGGAATACGACGGAAGATAATATTGGTCTGAATATGGAGGAACAAACTGCTGATTTGCTAGGTCTAGTTGTTACCAAGAGACTTATGCTCTCTTTGACACAACGTGTTTTTGACCCCATTGGGTTTAGCTGCCCTACGAGTTTACTACCAAAGCTTTTGTTACAGCAAGCATGGGAAAAGGGTTTGGACTGGGATGCTCCGGTGGACTCCAATATGACCAGCCAATTCCACACATGGCTCAAAGAATTGCCATATTTGGCAGCAATAAAAATTCCAAGATGGATAGAAGCCGGACGTGAAAATGCTGCGCAATGGACCCTACATACTTTTGTGATGCCAGCAAAAACGCTTACGCCGCTGTTGTTTTCTTGAGAGGTGTTCGGTATGATGGCACCGTTTTTGTTAATCTATTAGCAGCTAAGTCTAGAGTGGCTCCAGTGAGAAAACTTTCTATACCCAGACTTGAATTGATGGCCGCTATCATTGGTGTTCGATTATTCAGAAGTGTTAGAGGTAGATGATTGATGTTGAACCTTTCTTTTGGAGTGACTCTTCTACAGTGTTGTTTTGGATTCGGAATGATGAAGAATGGGCTACTTTTGTCTGAAACCGAGTAAAGGAAATACATCAAGGTAGTCTACGTGAAAATTGGCATCATGTTCCAGGCCTATTGAATCCAGCTGATTTGCCGTCTCGTGGCTGTTCCGCCAAGAAATTGCTGCAGTCTAAATGGTGGGAGGGACCAGCGTTGCTAAGTCAAGAACCTTCTCATTGGCCTGGAGATGATCTCAGCTTCAACAAGGAAGAAATCTCCCAGGAGGTGAAGAAGTCAGCAATTAAAACAATGATCAGCACGGGAGAAGAAGTCATGTCTTTGGAGGATTGGCACCTACTCTATTTTTCCAAGTTTTCAAAATCAGTCCGTATGTGTGCATGGATTCTGCGTTTCACTCATAATTTTAAGAATAGGAGCGATAAACGTGACGGATCACTTACTTGTGAAGAGATTGTAAAGGCCGAACAACTTGTTTGGAGGCTGGTTCAACGAGAAACATTTCTCGAAAAGGAGGATAAGCACTTAGCATCATTGGACTGGCACAAGGATGGAGATGGAGTGATGAGACTCCGATCTAGAATCAGCAACCAAAATGATCTGGTGAGTTTTCGCTTCCCCATAGTGCTGCCTGCTAGACATCCTGTGGTTGGTCGGTTGGTATACCAAGAGCATATCAAGTAGTGTCATTTAGGAGTGCAGGGACTGATCAATGCGCTACGTGAGCAGTATTGGATTTTGGGTGGCCGCCGTGCGGTAAAAAGCGCGAAAGCCAAATGTGTCGTGTGCAAGCGGTACAATTCTAAACCTATCGATGTCAAGTCTCCTCCGCTACCAGTAGATCGTGTTCGAGATGCGATACCCTTTGAAGTGACTGGTGTAGACTTTGCGGGGCCGCAATATTTAAAGACTGGAGAGAAAACTTGGATATGTGTCTTTACTTGCGCAATTTATCGCGCAGTCCATTTCAAATTGTGTTCGTCGTTGTCGGCTGAGGTGTTAATGCTGGCGTTGAGACGTTTTATTGCCAGGGGCGGACGTCCGCAAACTGTCTATAGCAACAATGGAACCAATTTTATTGGAGTAGACAACGCCTTATCTCATTTAGATTTTGACAAAATCGCCGAATATAGCAGTGTAGAACGAATCGAGTGGCGATTCAACCCGTCGACTGCTGCATGGTGGGGAGGCTTTTGGAATCGGCCTGATAGGAGTGCTCAAGCGCTTGTTGAGAAAAGTATTGGGGCGAGCTTCGCTGAATCATGAAAACTTATCAACTCTCCTGTGTGACTGTGAGGCAATCATCAATTCTCGGCCCCTCACTTTCATGTCGAGCGACCCAAAGGAATTGGTTCCTATTACTCCTGTCATGTTCCTGAGAGATTTGACCGAAAGTGGTATTCCGGACCTGGACGCTGTGGATAATCAAACATTTTGTAGAAGGATGAGGCATAGATTTAAACTGATGAATGATTTGAGGCACAGATTCCGAACCGAGTATTTGGGACAAGAGTACAAAGAAGGTGGTGTAGCCGAATCTATTTCTTGCATTGAAGAAATTCGAAGTTATCTGGAGCAAATGGGGGAAGAAATTAGAGAAAAGATGGTTATGACTAAAGTTTTGATGTCATCACCAGAGTACCTTAAACATTTTGTTTCGGCATCGGAGTCTACACCTAGTGATAATCAGAATTTGTCAGAACTGACGTCACGGTTGCTGATCGAAGAGAAATAAAAATACAGAGCAAGTGACTGCTTTAGCAATGAGAAGCAAGAATGGAGTAAGAACACAACAGATTAAATGTTTCCAGAGTGAAAAATCAGGTCATATAAAGAAAAATTGTCCAGAGTTAAGAACCCAAAAAGATAGTCGACTCGATGGTGTTAAAAAGTGTCACTATTGTAAGAAAAATGGACATTCAATAAAGGACTGTTGGTTTAGAAAAAACGGGAAAGAAGACGATCATACGAAGAATACAAATGGTCCAGGAAATTCAACGCTAGCCTTTTTGGGAATGTCGAGTGTCCTAGGTTGCCTTGATTTGCAGAATTTAGGACAATCACAGTTGACCAATGAATGGTGGTTGGACAGTGGTGCTACAGAACACATGAGTTTCAATGTGGATAGTTTTTGTGAATTAAAGGACTTAGCGCAAAAAAGTCAGGTAAAAGTGGGAAATGGGACACCATTGGAGGTCAAAGACGTAGGAGAAGTGAAAGTGGAATCCTGGAATGGTGACGAGTGGGTCAAAACGGACTTGAACAATGTTTTGTTCGTTCCAGAACTGGATGTGGATCTGTTTTCTTTAAGGGCCGCACTGGATAAAGGCTTTGAGATGCATTCAGACAAAGAAGAGTGTGCCTTGATGGACAGAGATTGTAAAGTACGGGCAATAGCAAAGAGGGAAGGTAAGCTGTATAGAATGCTTTTTAAGAGTACTTATATTTCACACTGCAATGTTGTTAAAACCTTGACAGAATGGCACAGAAAATCAGCACATATAAATTTTGATCAGGTCAAGAAAGTGCTGAAAAAGAAATGTGTGAAATATAAAGACGTAGAAAATCCTTTTTGTGAAGATTGTCTTGCTGGAAAGCAGCATCGATTACCCTTTCCAATGAGTGAATCAAGGGCCAAGAAACCGGGTGAATTGATACATAGTGATTTATGTGGACCTTTCGAAGAAACATCTTTGGGGGGCGCTAAATACTTCTTGTTATTGAAGGATGATTTTTCTGGTTATAGACTTGTGTATTTTTTGAAAAATAAATCTGGAGCAACGAAAAAAATTGACTATTTCCTGCAGTTGGCTAAGAATCAGACAGGAAATAAGGTGGTAAGAAGGTAGTTACATTACGTACAGATAATGGGCAGAGAAAAAAGGATTCCGTCACGAAAGATCATGTGCTTATACCCCGGAGCAGAATGGTAGAGCGGAGCGAGAGATGCGAACTCTTGTGGAGGCGGCAAGAACCCTGTTGCATAGTGAAAATCTGAACAAAAACTTGTGGGCAGAAGCAGTAAACTCGGCAGTTTTTGTTTTGAATAGAGTTGGTAGTTATCCTCAAAAAGATCAAACAGCATATAACCTTTGGTATGGGAGAGAATGTCAAATGGAGTTGTTCAAGGAATTTGGGTTGAAGGTGTCCATACACATTCCAAAAGTGAAGAGGTTGAAGCTTTATGCAAAGAACAAAATTGGAGTATTTGTTGGATACAGTGAGAATGTGAAGGGATATACGATCTATTTTCCAAGCATCAATGACATAGGGATACACAGAGACGTGATATTTATAAAGGACGAGTCAAAATTAAAGAATGAAAATAAAATTGACGAAGTTGAAAAATTGATTTGGCTGGAGCCAGACCATGAAAATTACCAGGACAGTTTAGTTGAACATAATCACAAAGAGTCGAAAAAAGAGAGAATTCAGATGACGCAGAACGAAATTCAGACGATTCAAATGGAGATGACTTGGACGATTCAGGAGATGAAACTGATATAGGAGAAAATCAACAAAGAAACAGAAAAACATCAAGAAAACGAGTTAGGACAAAAGACTATGACATGAGTTTCTATACAATCAAGTTTTTTTAACTATCGGGATCGCCCCAACGTACACTCAGAGGAGGGAGCAATAAATATGGACTTGCTCAGTGGTATTGTATATTAAATCTTAGTTCAAGCTTTCGCCCTAAGTTAAGGGCTTCTTCAGGAAGAATCTATATATAAAGAACGTGGTTTCAGTCTACAAAAGTCAGCAAAGATTAAAATTAACTTACAGATTAGTTACAGAGTTCTCCTCAACATAACAAGAGGGTGGGTGTGCATTATTTTGAAGTTACAGGGTGCAGCACCGGGGAAGAAAGTAATAATACCCTTATACTACATGTGACCGTTGAAACAAAGAAACTTTTTTGTTGCTTAAAATTGACAATGACATGACCATTGACATTGGTTCTGTCTGACCGTAGGCTAGATGAGCAAGACATGTGACGTCACTCAGTTACCCATCAGGTTAACACAAACTACATCCTGATATTGTAAGAAGAAAAGTAGGAAAGGGGGAGAACAGTCTTAAGTTACCCAAACAGATAAAAGAGCAACAATCAGTTGATTTTTTTAAAGGAAAAAAGAAATTTAAACATAGTGTCAATGGAACATTAAAGCAAAAAAGAAAAGAAGCCAGGCAGGTACGAAAGTGGAAACTCAGAGAAATTAGTTAGGTTATTGTTTTACTGATATACGTATCTGGATGACAGGGTTTTTTTGTAAGTGATTGAGTAAGTAAATAGGTATAACTAGAACTTAGGCCCTCCACGTCTTTCTTGAAATTAACACAGTTGTCGCAGTTATGTATGTAGCACATTTCAAGGAACCTCCTCTTAAAGTTACTCCTCTCAGTCATCATGACAAACGGTTGGTCGAAAACAGGTTTGTGATCTTGTTCATTAGCATGTATGCTGAGGCTAGTACTAATTGGGCGGTGTCTGCAATCACTTTTATGTGATGCAATCCTTTTTGCTAGTTTTTGTGAAGTTTGTCCAATGTAAATTTGTTGGCATTGACATTGGATCCCATACACTATGTAGGATTTATTTTTGACAACTGTAGAATCTTCCAAGTTAGAGTAGAACCGACCTATTCTTTTTAAATTATAGTTAGCTATTTTTAAATTAGTATTTTTGAAAAGTTTACCAAGTGAGAAAGAGAGACCCTGTATGTATTGTAATTTTCCAAATCTAACCTCAATATCAGGATTTACATTTTGTCTGCTAACAATGTTAGGTTGATCATCCCTCCTAAGAGTTCTTCTAATGATATGGATAGGATATCCGTTTTTTATTAAAATTTGTTCTAATAATTCTAAGTTCTTATCTACATAGGTTGTATGACAAATTTTGGTAATTCTGTTTTTTAGCGCAAGTATAGTATTAAGTTTCTGTTTCATTGGATGGTAAGAATGGAAAGGGATGTATCTCCCTGAACTTGACTTTTTCCTATACCAGTCTAATTCAATGATATTTTGTTCTGATCTCACAACCCGGGTATCCAAGAAGGGGACTGCGCAATCAACCTCTTCCTCCACGGTGAAATGAAGTTTAGCATTAAACCCGTTGAATAGATCGAGAGTGTTCTGCACTAGGTCAGCAGGTAGAGCCATTAAAAGGTCATCTACATATTGGTAAATGAAGGGAAAATGGAAATTAGAGTTGGCCGTAATGTAATACAAAAGTTTGTTCATGACGATTTCAGCTAGTATAGGTGAACAGGCACCACCCATTGGTACTCCAACTAGTTGTTTATAAAAAGTACCGTTAAAACTGAAAAATGTATTGTTGTACAAAAACGCGATAATCTCCAAAAACCCTTCCTTAGGGATAGAGCAGTTACCCTCAATAAGTTCAAAATGTTCATCCAAAATATCGGTGATTAGATCGAGTGGTATGTTAGTAAACAAAGAAACAACGTCGAAAGAGGCCAGAACAAAACCATCGGGGATTAAAACACCATTAATCTTATCAGCAAACTCAAACGTATCCTTAATTCTAAATTTGTTGAAGTTACAAAAAGATCTGTCCAATATCACTGCTATATGCTTGGCTAGGGGTTGAGTGGAAGCTCCAATACAGGAGACTATGGGGCGTAAAGGTACACCTTCTTTATGGACTTTAGGAAAACCGTAATATTTAGGACAAATCCCATTGTAAGTGGTAATCAATTTGGCAACGTTGGAGTCTATGAAATTACTATCTTTAAGTTTCTTAATAAGTTTGTTACAATTGGTTTCTACTCTTGGAGTAGGGTCTCTAATACAAATTTGGTAAGTTGACTCCATCCAGAAGTTGAGCAGATTTATTGATATAATCAGTCTTTGTCATAGCGACAGTAACATTACCCTTATCAGATCTAGTAATTACAAGGTCAGGATTATTCTTTAAGAAAGTTGACGTTTCTTTTTCTATATCAGCCGAAAGTGGTCTAAAACTTGCCTTGGAATTAATAAAATTAGTTATGATATTAGTGGCTTTAGATCTGATGAGGTCCTGTCGATCCTCTGGTATACATTGGATAAGAAGTTCAACTTCAGATAGTAGACTGTACATATCAATATCTCTCACACCAACAGGTAGACTAAATTTCAGTCCTAAAGACAAAAAACCTTTTTTATGTTCAGGAATTTCAATATTAGAGACATTTTTAAACCATTCTACATTGCTAGTGTTAAACATATTACGTTTGATACCAACTAACTTGTTGAGTTTTGCTAAGTTGTTCTTTTTTATTTGTTGAAAAATAGAGTTAAATTTATTCCTTTGACAGTAAATAAAATCATCAAAAATATGAAAGGGCACCAATCTTTTAATAATATGCAATAATTCATTGCTCCTCGCCTCCAACTTATCGATATGCCGGTTAGTATCGTTAATTGCAATTTTTTTAAACTTGCTAGTTACCTGTTGAGTCAGGAACTCCAAGCAATTAGCGTTGTTAACAGTCACATGTTGAGGGGTTTTCCATAATCTTTTTGTTGAATTAGTTATGAAATTAGGTGTCACATCTTGTCTTTTACATTCCAGCAAAAAAATCCTACGGTTTTTTTGTGCTGCTGAACTTCTGTTAACGTTGGAATATTGCTTCATAATCTGCACCACTTCTGCACCATATGCGTCACTCGTTCTCTTGTAGAAAGATCCCATGTTCACATCTAGAATTAATTGAAGGACAGTAATGGGGCTACTGGTAACAAGCAAGTTTTTTTAACTATCGGGATCGCCCCAACGTACACTCAGAGGAGGGAGCAATAAATATGGACTTGCTCAGTGGTATTGTATATTAAATCTTAGTTCAAGCTTTCGCCCTAAGTTAAGGGCTTCTTCAGGAAGAATCTATATATAAAGAACGTGGTTTCAGTCTACAAAAGTCAGCAAAGGTTAAAATTAACTTACAGATTAGTTACAGAGTTCTCCTCAACATAACAAGAGGGTGGGTGTGCATTATTTTGAAGTTACAGGGTGCAGCACCGGGGAAGAAAGTAATAATACCCTTATACTATATGTGACCGTTGAAACAAAGAAACTTTTTTGTTGCTTAAAATTGACAATGACATGACCATTGACATTGGTTCTGTCTGACCGTAGGCTAGATGAGCAAGACATGTGACGTCACTCAGTTACCCATCAGGTTAACACAAACTACATCCTGATATTGTAAGAAGAAAAGTAGGAAAGGGGGAGAACAGTCTTAAGTTACCCAAACAGATAAAAGAGCAACAATCAGTTGATTTTTTTAAAGGAAAAAAGAAATTTAAACATAGTGTCAATGGAACATTAAAGCAAAAAAGAAAAGAAGCCAGACAGGTACGAAAGTGGAAACTCAGAGAAATTAGTTAGGTTATTGTTTTACTGATATACGTATCTGGATGACAGGGTTTTTTTGTAAGTGATTGAGTAAGTAAATAGGTATAACTAGAACTTAGGCCCTCCACGTCTTTCTTGAAATTAACACAGTTGTCGCAGTTATGTATGTAGCACATCTCAAGAAACCTCCTCTTAAAGTTACTCCTCTCAGTCATCATGACAAACGGTTGGTCGAAAACAGGTTTGTGATCTTGTTCATTAGCATGTATGCTGAGGCTAGTACTAATTGGGCGGTGTCTGCAATCACTTTTATGTGATGCAATCTTTTTTGCTAGTTTTTGTGAAGTTTGTCCAATGTAAATTTGTTGGCATTGAAATTGGATCCCATACACTATGTAGGATTTATTTTTGACAACTGTAGAATCTTTCAAGTTAGAGTAGAACCGACCTATTCTTTTTAAATTATAGTTAGCTATTTTTAAATTAGTATTTTTGAAAAGTTTACCAAGTGAGAAAGAGAGACCCTGTATGTATTGTAATTTTCCAAATCTAACCTCAATATCAGGATTTACATTTTGTCTGCTAACAATGTTAGGTTGATCATCTCTCCTAAGAGTTATTCTAATGATATGGATAGGATATCCGTTTTTTATTAAAATTTGTTCTAATAATTCTAAGTTCTTATCTACATAGGTTGTATGACAAATTTTGGTAATTCTGTTTTTTAGCGCAAGTATAGTATTAAGTTTCTGTTTCATTGGATGGTAAGAATGGAAAGGGATGTATCTCCCTGAACTTGACTTTTTCCTATACCAGTCTAATTTAATGATATTTTGTTCTGATCTCACAACCCGAGTATCCAAGAAGGGGACTGCGCAATCAACCTCTTCCTCCACGGTGAACTAAAGTTTAGCATTAAACCCGTTGAATAGATTGAGAGTGTTCTGCACTAGGTCAGCAGGTAGAGCCATTAAAAGGTCATCTACATATTGGTAAATGAAGGGAAAATGGAAATTAGAGTTGGCCGTAATGTAATACAAAAGTTTGTTCATGACGATTTCAGCTAGTATAGGTGAACAGGCACCACCCATTGGTACTCCAACTAGTTGTTTATAAAAAGTACCGTTAAAACTGAAAAATGTATTGTTGTACAAAAACGCGATAATCTCCAAAAACACTTCCTTAGGGATAGAGCAGTTACCCTCAATAAGTTCAAAATGTTCATCCAAAATATCGGTGATTAGATCGAGTGGTATGTTAGTAAACAAAGAAACAACGTCGAAAGAGGCCAGAACAAAACCATCGGGGATTATAACACCATTAATCTTATCAGCAAACTCAAACGTATCCTTAATTCTAAATTTGTTGAAGTTACAAAAAGATCTGTCCAATATCACTGCTATATGCTTGGCTAGGGGTTGAGTGGAAGCTCCAATACAGGAGACTATGGGGCGTAAAGGTACACCTTCTTTATGGACTTTAGGCAAACCGTAATATTTAGGACAAATCCCATTGTAAGTGGTAATCAATTTGGCAACGTTGGAGTCTATGAAATTACTATCTTTAAGTTTCTTAATAAGTTTGTTACAATTGGTTTCTACTCTTGGAGTAGGGTCTCTAATACAAATTTGGTAAGTTGACTCGTCATCCAGAAGTTGAGCAGATTTATTGATATAATCAGTCTTTGTCATAGCGACAGTAACATTACCCTTATCAGATCTAGTAATTACAAGGTCAGGATTATTCTTTAAGAAAGTTGACGTTTCTTTTTCTATATCAGCCGAAAGTGGTCTAAAACTTGCCTTGGAATTAATAAAATTAGTTATGATATTAGTGGCTTTAGATCTGATGAGGTCCTGTCGATCCTCTGGTATACATTGGATAAGAAGTTCAACTTCAGATAGTAGACTGTACATATCAATATCTCTCACACCAACAGGTAGACTAAATTTCAGTCCTAAAGACAAAAAACCTTTTATATGTTCAGGAATTTCAATATTAGAGACATTTTTAAACCATTCTACATTGCTAGTGTTAAACTTATTACGTTTGATACCAACTAACTTGTTGAGTTTTGCTAAGTTGTTCTTTTTTATTTGTTGAAAAATAGAGTTAAATTTATTCCTTTGACAGTAAATGAAATCATCAAAAATATGAAAGGGCACCAATCTTTTAATAATATGCAATAATTCATTGCTCCTCGCCTCCAACTTATCGATATGCCGGTTAGTATCGTTAATTGCAATTTTTTTAAACTTGCTAGTTACCTGTTGAGTCAGGAACTCCAAGCAATTAGCGTTGTTAACAGTCACATGTTGAGGGGTTTTCCATAATCTTTTTGTTGAATTAGTTATGAAATTAGGTGTCACATCTTTTCTTTTACATTCCAGCAAAAAAATCCTACGGTTTTTTTGTGCTGCTAAACTTCTGTTAACGTTGGAATATTGCTTCATAATCTTCACCACTTCTGCACCATATGCGTCACTCGTTCTCTTGTAGAAAGATCCCATGTTCACATCTAGAATTAATTGAAGGACAGTAACGGGGCTACTGGTAACAAGCAAGTTTTTTTAACTATCGGGATCGCCCCAACGTACACTCAGAGGAGAGAGCAATAAATATGGACTTGCTCAGTGGTATTGTATATTAAATCTTAGTTCAAGCTTTCGCCCTAAGTTAAGGGCTTCTTCAGGAAGAATCTATATATAAAGAACGTGGTTTCAGTCTACAAAAGTCAGCAAAGGTTAAAATTAACTTACAGATTAGTTACAGAGTTCTCCTCAACATAACAAGAGGGTGGGTGTGCATTATTTTGAAGTTACAGGGTGCAGCACCGGGGAAGAAAGTAATAATACCCTTATACTACATGTGACCGTTGAAACAAAGAAACTTTTTTGTTGCTTAAAATTGACAATGACATTTTCTTCTTACAATATCAGGATGTAGTTTGTGTTAACCTGATGGGTAACTGAGTGACGTCACATGTCTTGCTCATCTAGCCTACGGTCAGACAGAACCAATGTCAATGGTCATGTCATTGTCAATTTTAAGCAACAAAAAAGTTTCTTTGTTTCAACGGTCACATGTAGTATAAGAGTATTATTACTTTCTTCCCCGGTGCTGCACCCTGTAACTTCAAAATAATGCACACCCACCCTCTTGTTATGTTGAGGAGAACTCTGTAACTAATCTGTAAGTTAATTTTAACCTTTGCTGACTTTTGTAGACTGAAACCACGTTCTTTATATATAGATTCTTCCTGAAGAAGCCCTAAACTTAGGGCGAAAGCTTGAACTAAGATTTAATATACAATACCACTGAGCAAGTCCATATTTATTGCTCCCTCCTCTGAGTGTACGTTGGGGCGATCCCGATAGTTAAAAAAACTTGCTTGTTACCAGTAGCCCCGTTACTGTCTTTTTATACAATGACAGAGGACCCAACTACATACGAAGAGGCAGTTTCAGGAAAAAACGCAAATAAATGGAAAGAGGCTATGGACAAGGAGTTAGGAGTATTACGTGAAAGCAACACATGGACTGAAGTGCCTCGAAAAAAGTTATTGACAGTAAGTGGGTTGTTAAAGAGAAGAGTGAAAATGAGTTCAAAGCAAGACTTGTTGCGAGTGGGTTTCAACAAGATTGTGACAGTGAAATAGATGACATTTATGCACCGGTAGCAAAGCTGGCAACTCTCATAATTTTACTTGTGGTTAGTAATAAGTTAGGTGGGCCGATTTATCAAATGGATGTCAGAAGTGCGTTTTTATATGGTGACATCAAGAAGGAGGTATTTATGTCATTACCAGGTTACCCTTGCAAGGATGTGGTTTGTAAATTGAATAAGTCGATTTATGGACTCAAAAAATCTACTAAATGTTGGAACACCAAGTTTGACTCATTAAGCTCAAGGTTTTTTGAGGTCAAAGAATGATTATGGTCTTTACTGTAAAAGTTTTACTGATGATAAGTTGTATGTTTTATTGTACGTCGACGATTTACTGATTTTATGAACTAATTTACAAAAAGTTGAAGAGTTGAAGTTGATGTCTAACAAAAATTTTTGTATGAAAGATTTGGGAATTGTTTCACAATATCTAGGAGTCGATGTTAAACAAAATTTGAGTGAAGGTTATACAGAATTAAGTCAGTCTAATTATTTGAAAACAGTTTTGCAAAGATTTGGTATGCACGAATGTAAACCGATCAATACACCAATCGAAAGCAACATAAACTTGAACTTATTGAAAAGTGATGTTAATGACTTGAAAATGCAAAAGCTGTGTAGACAAATGATTGGGTGTTTCATGTACGCTGTTTTAGAAACCAGACCAGATTTATGTGAGAGTGTAAGTTTATTAAGTCGATTTCAAGATAAAGCTAATGATGAATTGTATAAAGCTTTGAAACGGGTTCTGAGATATGTCAAAAAAACTATTGATGCAATATTGTTTTTTAAACCCGATTTTGACAACAATATTTTGAGAGGATATGTTGACTCAGATTGGGGTGGAGATACTACAGACAGAAAATCAACTACGGGATACGTGTTTAAAATGTTTAACTGTACCATTTCTTGGGTTAGTCGTGAGCTGAAAAGTGTTTCTATCTCAACCACCGACTCCGAATTTATTGCTATGAGTTTGGCTGTGAGTGAGGCTTGTTGGCTGAAAAAACTGATGATAGATTTTGATTTTGACGCAAATGAACCAGTCACTTTGTTCGAGGACAACAGGTCAGAAATTTTTATAGCCAATAACCCGGATAATAATAAAAGATTGAAGCATGTAGACGTTAAGTATTTTTTCGTAAAAGAAAAGATAGACCTAGGTGTTGTCAAGATTGTTTATATCAATACTGAAAACCAAATTGCCAATATGTTAACAAAGCCGTTGAATAGGGTGAAGTTTGAGAAGTTTAGAGCTAGTATGTCGGTGTTATTATTGACTGAATAATTTTATTGAGGGGGCGTGTTAAGCTGAACAATAAAGTTATTCAACCATGAATACATTATTTGTCGTGGTTGTTGACACTGCGCACAGGAGTTATTTTTAGTTTTGTTGAGTTGAAGTGACGTTAACCAGCCTGTCAGTCAGTAGAAGTAAGTTGACGTTGAGAAATAACTTGTTAAGGAATCTTTGAATTTCCTGTATTTTTTTGTGTATTCTTAGAAGTATACATGGTGGTGCAACCAAGATGGTGGACGATTGTGGGAAAATGGTGAGAAATTTGGATAATTTTTTTTTGTATATTAAAGTTAGTCAAAAAGGCTATGTTTTAAAAACATAGTCATAGTACAGGGTGTCCCAAAAAGTTTATGGCAAACCAAACTTGTATTTTTTTATGCTATCTATAGTACATGGACTTGAGATGATAGTTCCACCGCCTGCAAATAAGCAAAAGAGGGCAGTTTCACCAACGATTGATGATGAAGAGCCCACAAGAAAGAAGAAGAAAAAACAGATACACACCAACATTGAAGCCAGATTGTCGCATATAACAATGGAAAGTGTGGCATGGACAAGTCGGACGAAATAGCGCTTGTAATCGACGAGGTGTCAAGTGGTACCGAAAGGTTTTCTTCGAATTGCTTACAGGCATGTCCTTGGTAAATGCATACTACATCTTCAAAGAACATACAAATTCTAAAAAAAACATAAATATGGTGAAGAAAAACAACGATCAACGTCTTCAGGCCTCAAACAAATATAATATACGGATGAAAGGTTACATGTTTCGCCACATACTATGGCATCATCAGACCGTACAAACACTCAAAAATAAAGAAACATCTCACGAAAACAAACAGTACAAAGTCACTTTCCCGGGAGGTTTACCCATTAAACCGTTGTAGACACTTTGGCTTGGTAGATGTCTTTCATTAGATTGATGGGAATTTTCATCCTAAAGCTAGACGTGAGCTCACTTGAAACTGTTCTCTTCAGTCTGACTTAGACCCATAGCCATACTGATGAGTCCTAGTAGGACGAAACGTATATGGATTGGTCATGGTCAGACTGAGGAAACAGTTTCAAGATTTTCCATCATTGTCATTATTGAATGTCATTCATCAATTGAGGTCAGGTTGTGTGTTGTGTCTGAACCTATATAGGATATTCAATATAGAGGGTTTTTAGATAACAAACTCCAATTCATACAATATCAAGTTTATTAGGAAACATTGCACAGAAACTAAATTTTTTTATAAATCAAATCAATGCGACGGTCTTTCTTCAAGAACTCATCTAACACAATATCCTAAAAATTGCTATTTCTTTTCAAGTCTTGCAAAATTTTTCTTTCTTGTCTAGTCTCCACAATTCTTTCGCAAGACTGACAGCACTAGGTTCAAAATATGCGCGTTACACCAAACATACAAAGCATCAGGACCTGTTACACGTACTTTTTTTGGACACCATTTTTCTTCGATGATAGGACTGCTGCTTCATCATAAGTATGTGCAATTAATTTGGTACAACATTTGTGGTCAGTTAAAAACTCAATAAAAATGTTTGTTAATTCTTCAGCATTACGATTGGAGCTAACATCAACAAAGTCGACGAAACGGTTTACGACTTCGTTAGACTGGTCGAAATATCTCAATATGACGTATGTTCCATTTCCGAATGAATTCTGTTTTTTACTACAGCTGCTATACTATTGATCAAATCATTTTGTATTCGGTTTGATAGTCTACTGAATTCGGCCCTGGTTTAGTTTTGGTCAACCCCGGATTGTAAATGATCGCTCAAGATGCCGTCGTGATTTGCAAGTAGTTTAATACACTCTATGAAGTTTCCACGATTTGCAGATTCTACGGATTCAATATGTCCACGAAAAGGCAGCTCTTGTTTCGCCAAGTAACTCAACACATTTCGTTTTCTGTCTACTTTTGCATTATGTCTTTCGATTTTTTTTCGAAATTGACGTGAAAGACTACTTTCTATCCATACTTTTCCAAAACTGTGTAGAGCAAGAGCAGCATTCAGATAATGAGTTGATTGATCATGCTTCTATGAAGCGTTGAAGAAATTATTTAAATCTGTATAACCGGTCACTGTTCACACATTTTTGTCTTTAGAGAATAACAAACATGACCAACAGTACATTCTATTATCATGTATACAACCACACAGCCATTTATAAGTCTCATAAAATTTGATATTGAAATATCTTGTGGTTTTCTTAGATTCCTGGATCAATCTAGGGATGGAGTAGGTCGGCCCAGTTCAACCACTTTCTGTTTCTCGTCAAATTTTAAAGTGTGAAACGGTATTGTTCTCAAAATCCCGATACAGTTATTATTATGATCACTCACACATTTTCACGATATCGACTCACTCATTGTATTGTCTTCAAACTCAGTAAAAATCAAAATGTCCGGAAAACTTTATCCTTACATAAAATCAAATAAATTTAATGGATGATGTGAAAAAAGAATAAGTAAAAGCTCTCACTCAAGTTTATTGAGATGAACTTATACGTTATACACTTCATAAACAACTGACAAAGATAATAGTATGATATAATGGTAAAAGATTTCACTAATCTTTATTCACACCACCCAATATGTAATTGAAAATGATTATTTTTCATATGCGACCCGGAGAAGTTCATTCTCTCAGATTAATAATCGTATGATTGCAACACTCGCCTCCGGCTCGTGTCGCAAACTTCATCCTCGTGAGTAATAGCTGTCATTACATGCGAGTAGAATACTATACTTTTTCTACGGCCTTTATACCGGGTGTCCAAAAAAATCTGCACATAATTCAAAATGCGTGAGTAATAAGCCTATTATTAAACGGTCGTAGAAAAACATTATTATTCTGAGTTCATACTTGTTTGCTGAAGCTAGAAGTTTTAGCTAAAAGTGTTCGTATATCGAATATCGATCACCTCACCTGTTTACTGTTTATGTTTGTCAGTGGAATGCACCTTGAGCCGGCCGCGTCGATCTATATTTGCACGCCAAAAAAGCAGTGCTTTTCATCTCCATATGAAACAATTAACCAGCTGAAATTGCTTGGCTTTCTTTTTATATGGAATGCTTTCTCACATCAAAACGGCGCAGTACAAAATCAAATAAAATAACGAAAAGTTGAGGTGCATATTTCGTCAAGTCATTATATTATTATTGTTGGAATCTTCATTATTATGAGTTTTGGGAAGACTGAAATAATAAAGAGTAGATAGAAAAAATGTGCCTTGATAATTCGATAATTTTTCCAGAGTAACCATTGCTTTTTTGCTTCTATTGGTTGCACGCCACTGCACGAATGTCCTGTCAAAAATCATGATTCATAAGTTACTCATTTTGTATAAGCGTGAAAGCAAACGAACTATCTCAAGTCCAGCAATGGAGAAGAAATAAAATCAAGAGGCTCAGAAATAGTGGGAAGAAGTATAAGAATTGGAAAAACAATCTTGTGTCTGCTCGAAAAATGGAAGGTCCATGTAGATGCATTTTAAAGTGTGCAACTAAATTCACTGAAGAAAATAGAAAAGCGGTGTTTGATCAATATTGGGGCTTATGCAACATTGACAGACAAAGGGATTTCATTTCGAAGCATGTCAAGTTTTTCCCAAAATCGAGATGTCGATTGAGGGCTAATAAAAATGAAGAAATTGCCGTCAATAGTAGAAGAAACTATACATACATCTATTACTTGCCACAATTGAACAGCGCAGAAGAGGTGCGGGTGTGCAGAACCTTTTTTCTCAATACATTAGATACAAGTTCCCAAGAAGTCAAGGCAGTTGCTCAAAAATGTATAGAAAATGTCACTATTCCTGCCGATAAACGCGGTAAAGTTAAAAAAAATAGTCAACTACCTGAAGATGTCAAAGAATCTGTACGTCAGCACATAAGCTCCTTTTTCCCTGTGGAAAGTCATTACTGCTGTAAGGATAGCAACCGAATGTTACTGCCACCTACTCTAAATGTAGCAAAAATGTATGATCTTTACAAAAAGTATTGTGAAAGTTACAATATCTCACAAATTGCAAATTCTGCAGTATACCGTCAGATATTCACCTGTGAATATAACATATCGTTTCTGGTACCAAAAAAAGACCGGTGTGATGTTTGTAACAGATATGAACATTCTTCAGCTGATCAAAAAACCGAACAGCAAGATGAGTATAACTTCCATATTAAGACTAAGAATATAGCTCGAGAATATAAAAACAATGACAAAGAAAGGGGAAAAAATGACAAGACATTATGTGTAGCTGTATTTGACCTTGAGCAAATCTTGCCGGTACCAAAAACAGAAGTTGGTCTTGCCTATCACAAATTGAAGTTATCGACATACAACTTCACTGCTTTTAATTTGGTTTCAAGAGAATGTAGTTGTTACATGTGGCATGAGGGAATCGCTAAGAGAGGTGTATCAGAAATAGGAAGTTTTCTCAAATTATTTATAGATGAGCAAGTTGAGAAAGGCATAAAGGAATTTTCCTTTTATTCCGATAATTGCTCTGCACAAAACCGGAATAATACCTCTGCTCTTTGTATAACTATTTAACAAAACAACATACGATTCAAATTCGTCATAGTTATTTAGAAAAAGGTCATACATAGAACGAAGGCGATTCGGTGCATAGTCTGATAGAAAGAGCATCCAAAAATATTCCAATATATTTACCGGATCAATGGTATACCTTGGTTCGCACTGCTAGAAGGACTATTCCCCAGTATAAGGTTCAGGAAATGGCGAAAGAGTTCATATTGGATTTAAAAGACTTGCAACTACAGACTTCTCTAAACTGGGAAAAGGACACTAATGAGGGAAAAAGTCAAAAAATTAAAGTCATAGAGACGAATTCGCAGTATCCAGACACAATATTGTTCAAGTATGACTATGAAGCTTCTGGATTCAATAAAATATCTTTGCTACAGAAAGGAAGAAGGACAATGCAGAATAAAAATAATTACATAATGAAACCCTTGTATCAAAGCTTGGTCCCGATCAAGAAAAAAAAAATGAACACCTTCTTTTTCTTTCTTTGCAACAAGCTATACCTTCCCAATACCACGACTTTTTCCAAGGACTTCCTAACAGTGAAAATGTAAGGGATGAAGTATATTCAGATAATTCCTGATATTAATTGTTTTTCATCAGTCTAGATTTGTCAATAATATGACAATATTTGATTTTTTGGAAGTTTAGGAATGTTGGTTTTTTTATTTTTATGTATCAAGAAATATAATTCTGTTCAAAATAAAAAACATTATATAAATTCTGCGGTATCCTAATTTCACCTGCAATGATTTCAGCATAATAATAAATAGTTTTTAGTTTTGGTCTTGATTTCGAAATATGGACATAGACTACTTGTTACAAAATCAAAGTATCCTAAGTCACTTAAAATGGACATATATGATGTTATCTTTGATACAAAAGAATCCCATGTCCCATATTTATTGACTTTCATAAGAATTAGGTCTAGTAACATTATTCGAGTATTCTGCACACCAAACACAATAAAGTTACGGTTTTACAAAAACTATAATGTTCAATTTTTGCAACTTATACAGTTTTTTTCTTCTCATGAAAAAAGTACTAAATGTGACATAGGGTGAATCGACCGGTTGTCGGTCACCTAACTGAATTTCCATGTTGACCTGACGTCTAGAAAAAACTGGTTGCTCAAATTACAATTTGAATTATTTTATCTGATAGACTGTAGTATTCTTAATCAGAATATATCATTCAAAACTGTCTAATGTGTTAAGTTTTTTTTTTGGAAAATAAAATATAAAAAATATGCTCTTTCCCAGTTCTCGGCCACTTGATCATTTTCTCGGCCATCAATAAGCCAGTTCTCGGCCCGGATGGCCGGAAAAAACCATTTTTCGGCTGTGCCATGGAAAAATAAAAAGGGAAATGTGTATATTATTAATAATATATATATACATATATATATATCTATACTATTATTAATATATTATTATATTATATTATATTATATTATATTATATTATATTATATTATATTATATTATATTATTATTATATTATATATTATGGCATATTATTAATTAGTGCTTTTGGAGGTCTCACGTATGGGAAAACAACGAGTGGAGGACAAATTTGACCAGTGGCATTAAATGTTACAAGTACTGTCAATGTTTCCTTTTCGTTTCCTTGTTTAATTGAATAGATATTTTTATTACCTCGCGGAGCAAGGACTTTTCCTGTTTTTGGGCACAAGGAAAATCCGGATTCATCCCCATTAAAAATGCGGGAAAGGTCTTCTAAAATGTCCATAATATTGTTGTCCATAAGGAACTCTTCTAATTCTGAAAACCAGGATCCAATGTATTCTTCCGTGACGACTGCCCTTGCTTTAATAATACTCGGTCGTTTTTAAATTTTTCAATTTCTCCGTTATCACCTTATTCATTTTTTCAATTATCGCATATTTAGTATTTATTGTGTTGCTACAGCCTTGTTGCTATGCTTTGATAGAAGTCACCTGCCAACAGTGACATTTGTGGTTGTCGAGTTGTGAGTCTTTGGCGGCGTTGCCAACGATACGGATTTTTCATTGTTTATACGAATGTTTATTACATATTATACGGATGCGAAGTTCATGTCTTTGCGATACGGAATTTTGCAATGGATGACACACGTTGTAATTATTATCATCAGTTGTCATACTATGCACAAGCTCAAACGATAATGATACGGATTTTATAAACGAAAATTTCTGTCAGGTAACTACGGAATGTTTCAAGAACTGATTTGCATGGCAACGCTGGATTTGAGTCATACTCATAGGTTAGGTTTGTATCAAAGTCCCGCATTGAAACCACATTGTGCATTGTTTTGTTATTTAAATCAATCAATTCAAATGGATTTACGTACGGCTGAAGACCTATATTCTTTCATACGGCGGCATAACACTGCATTGATAGAGGAGTTGCAAAACTGGGGCCTACTTCGTCGGAACTTGAGATGTCCTCGTCGTAACTGCCGCAGGTACTGCGATCTAACGGAAAATGAAAGAGCGGCTCTAGGGCACCACTTTACGTGCAGGCATTACTCAATATTAAGAGGATCCTTCTTTGAGCAAATGAGATTACCTGTACGGAAGGTTTTACAAATTATATTTTTTTGGAATTGTTTAATTCTAGTCGATTTAGTGTCCAGGCTGATGAGCATACGGTCAACCACAGTGGTTCAACAATATCTCCTGGAAAATCTTGCAAATTCCAGAACATTTCAGTTTAGGAGGTGAAGGACATATTGTTCAAATTGATGAGAGTGTAGTAACCAAAAGAAAATACCATCGGGACGAATGGTACCAGCAAAATGGGTGCTTGGTATGGTGGATACTGTAACCAAGAAAGGGGTATATCCAAAACCGAAGTACGCAGGCGATTCTAGGACGAATACTAGAACATGTCAAACCAGGAACCAAAATTTGGACGGACTGCCTGCGGTCCTATGAAGCTTTGAAGACCTTGGGAGGCGTTTCACCGTACATACACAAGACGGTGAATCATTCCCAAAATTTTGTATACCCTGGAAACACAAACATGGTGGAAGGATATTGGTCTCAACTCAAGGGATTTTGTCGAAGGCTTCACGTGCTCCAATCGACGATGCTACCTGAGCATAAAGATCATTTTTTGTGGTACGACTTCTACAAAATTCAAGAAAGAAATGTGTTTAATCAAATATCAGACAGATAGACGTTTTGATAATAGCAGTTTCTAACAAGATTCCATTGGTTTATTGTTGAATATTGTATATTTATATTTCATATTTTGTGTCAATTATTATAATTATTATCTAATTTCTTTTTATTTTCTTTTGCCAAACACAAATTAACCTGAACTGGCCCAATCTAAGGCGACATCAAATTATGTATTTAGTTCGTATACTACGTGATATACTTAACCGCATTAAGTTAAGCACAAGATACGTTGGGCAGGAGCGTTACTTTTTAAACGATATTCAAGAGAACATCCACCGGCTACGCTGGGCAGGAGCGTACCTTTTAACTTGGGCGGGAGCAGCCATATGAGCAGGAGCGTTACTTTTTGAACCATATTTAAGAGAACATCCACCGGCTAAGCTGGGCAGGAGCGTACCTTTTAACTCGGGCAAGAGCAGCCATATGGGCAGGAGCGTACCTTTTCACTCGGGCAGGAGTATCCATAGTGAGGAGCAGCCATATGGGCAGGAGCGTTACTTTTTAAACGATATTTTAGACATGATATTTAGCAGTCAGAACGTCAGAACTGTCAGATGTCATGAGAATTAGAATGTCAAAGACCAAAGATGTGATACATTGGCAACGTTGGATCGGAGGTTGAATAACGTCTCATCAAAACATGAAGACTATTTTTGAATATGATCTGGGATTTCGCTCACGCGACATCCATTTTCACCAGAAAAGCTTACCCGACCTAACGAAAACGGACCTGAGCCTAACTCGAAACCAACCTGAAAAAACAAACCTTTTCGCCCCAAATCTCGTGAATAATTGGTTTTTTGTTCTCAGAAATGGTGAAAAAGGCGATTTTTTGACTATGCGCAAGTGAATTCATATTCCTTATAAGCAACAAAACGTACCTATGCCAAAAATTTTGCATACAATACTAAAAAAGCTGAGAACCGTTTCGTAAATAATTACCTAAATTAATACGGCGCGTATACCCGTCAACCGTCAATCAGGCTCTACCCATGATACTACAAGTGTTTTAGCTGAGAATGTCAAAACAATGTTTTAGTATCATGGGTTCCGCACCTTTTGGCTGATTGATATAGGGTACGGTACCGTAACGCTATAGAATTCGAATCCCATAAATTATTCAATTTAATTTAAACACAGCTTCAATCGAAAAACGGCAAAGAAACGCTGGGTTCATTTATGAAGTACATGAACAAGCACGCTAAATAGACACTAGTTTTTGAACGAACTGCCCTGGACAATATATCTTTTTGACAGTTCCAGCGCAGCTCCGGTGCGCACTGAAACAACAATCAACAAATGGAAAACATTAAAAACAATTTGACAATACAAATGACAGTTGGCACTGTTGATAGCGTAGCAACAACGTTGTAGCAACACAATAGACAATAAATATGCCAAAATTAAAAAAGTTGTATTTTTTCTTTTAGGATGGAAAATATCGTTTGTTTGAGTCGGTAAGCAGTGAACAAACATTTCAATTATATATATTTCTACCATACTTGCCAGATTATTAACCCACCCAGCACCCCTATTCACTCCCCAGTCCCGTTAGCTTGTACCATGAATTTTTCTAATTTCCCAACACTTTTTTCGAAATTTCCTCACCTAAATCGACATATTATATGTCTACAAACATCCTACAGTCGAAATCATCAAGGAGAATTTGTTAATTTATGTTTGTCTTAAGTGATTAGCACCAAAAATTAAGTCATGGGATCCTCCACAGTTTTTGAATATACCCGTATGACAATTGCAGTATTTGAAAAGCTATTAAAAATCATCAAACCAAAAAAACAAAGTATCTCGACGGCGCAGATCTGATGATATATCATCTGAAAAAAGGCTTGTTATAACATTTCAGTGAGTATAATTATTGTGGATTTTCCACTATTTTATGAAACCCATATAATTTTTATTCAAGGTTCCTCTCACAAGACATGCCACAGTGCATGAAATCATGCATGAAACCTGTGTGACGCTATGGAATGAGCTACATGAACAATACCTAGAATCTCCCTCAACCTAAGAGGAATGGCTAGGAATTTCAACAGACTTCTAGAAGAGATGACATTTTTCTCACTGTATTGACGCTTTGGACGGTAAACATGTCAGTATCCAAGCTCCTGCTAATAGTGGCTCTCTCTATTTCAATTAAAAAAAAAAAAGTATTGTGCTATAAGCTGCTTGTGATAGCATATACAAATTTACTCTAGCTGACATTGAAGCCTATGTTTCTCAGAGTGACGGAGCAGTCTTCAGGAACAGCGTATTTGGACAGAGGCTGGATGAGGATACTTTCAATCTTCCAAAAGCAACTCTTTTAGAAGAAACTTCTTAAAAAATGCCATATTTCATGGTTGCAGATGAAGCTTTTCAATTTAAAGAATTCATAATGAGACCCTAAGGAGGTCAGTGGCGGATCTACGGGGGGCGGGCTACAGGGGCTAGAGCCCCCCCATTGATCTAATGATCAGTGAGAACATTTTTGAAATTTGAGAAAAATAGAAGTTTTTTCTTAACGGTTTTTTGGTCTGATGAATACGAATCTGAGGTTTGTATCCTCGACAGGCATCAGCTCACACAACGAAAGCTGCAGAAAACCTCAAAGTCTCGGACTTTTTCCAGTTTTCGAAGTATAACTCGAAAACTAAGCGTCTTTTGATGATAACTATGGAAACATTTCTTACAAATACGCATGATTACTTTAAACTCTGGACATTTCATGGCGTCGATAGATCGTGTAGAAAGAATGGCATCTCTTGACTTTCTGCCAAAAAATTGAAAACATTATTCTAGGTTCGCACTCCATACACATCCAAAATCAATTATTTCTTAACAATACCTGACTACCTGGTATGTCCTGGTTACATCTGAGGAATTGGCAAAATGATAAATGGATTGAAGTTCTCAAATGCACCATTACTCCTTGATCACTGATGCAAAATCAAAGTTTCATCACATTTTAGGCATAAGAATAGGTATGTATAAACTTGGATTTTGAGTAGAATCGAAAGACCCAATAATATACAGGGCTTTTCATTTCAAAAAATAAGTTATGTTAATATCTCGGAAAATCGATAGTCTTTTGTTTGATTTTTCAAAAAGGAAAAAGCTTGCTAGATAACTATACATTCTGATATCTATTTTGGTTCCAATACAGCTGATTGAAATGTTATGAAAGATAATGAAACACCCTGTACAAGGTGTCCCAAACTGGACACGTTCTTATGGGAACACCCTTCGTTTGAAGATATAGAAGAAAATCAACTAATATCTTAGGTGTCCGGAGCTCAAATCTTATGAGAAACTCACTGTTGCAAAGAAAACGTTCCTATCTTTTATTCGTTTGGCCGCTAGAGGGCGTTTCTCCAATTTTGTCGATTTTTTCATATCCTTTAACGTTTTTATTAATAAAGATAATTAATTTTGATGAAAACTTTCTCAATGCAATGGATTATACGGAAAAAAATCCGTAGAATCTATTGCAGTAGGCAGTTTTTTTAAAGAGCGTTTGTATAAGTTTTTAGATAGTTGTAGTTCCCATAGGAACGCGTCTAGTTTGGGACATCCGAAAACTTGTCTAAACGCCCTGTAAAAAAACTGGATTTTGCAATGTCTACGGGAAAAAGTTAGTTAGGTAGTTATGGAAGTGTTCACCAAAATTAACTATCTTTGTTGATAAAAAGTTTTAGGATATGAAGAAATCGACGAAATTCGAGAAACGCCCTCTAGCGGCCAAACGATAAGAGATAGGAAAGTTTTGTTTGCGCTAGTGGGTTTCTCATGGAGTTGAGTTCCGGTCACCTTAGTTTATTTTCTTTTGCTATATCTTCAAAAAGGGGTATTCCCATAAGATCGTGTGCAGTTTGGGAACTCCTGTACATAATATTATCTTTGGCCTGCGTGGTCAGACTTCTTTTTTCATTATTGGCAAAAAAAACATTTTGATATGTCTGAACACATCTTATAGAAAAACAAAATGTGCCAATAGATCAAATTAATATTTGGCATAAAACTTACCGACACTTTCGATATGCGTCATTTTTCTCAACTTGATCGAATACATCTTATATGCCTTTAATATGAATAATTCAATTTCACAGAAACAAGCATTCAACATGCAGAATTATGCAAGGGCGTAAACAGCTTTTTGCAGGAGGGGGGTAATGGAGTTTGGGACCCGATGACCCTGTACATCGGGTCTATCAACAAAATCTTTACACATCGCAAACAGCACAAAATGTCCAATATTTGAACAAAGAACGGACATATCCAGTCGTTTAAACGTCCATTGAGCGTCCATACACGATACAAATTACACACTATTGAACGATAAATGGAGGACCATTTTCAGGCTCTACTTGTATCAAACATGTACTTTCTGTTAGTTCTGGACCATGAGTGGACATAAAATGGACCATATAATGTACATACACAACATTCTACATGCAATGAGCAATGGGAAAATTGGAAAACTGTCGACAACAGCACTTCATGAATTAAAATGTCGGAGCCAATTTTTACAATTTCGAATAATAGAAGATCTTAGGGTTTGAAAAACTCAAGATGCATCGGACAATAATCAAGAATCCCATTTTTTTTTATTTTTTCTTTCTTGCATTTTGTTTCCAAGGGGTTGTGCTGATTTGTAGACCAAAAGTAACTTCTGGATTCTTCATTTCAAAATAAATTTTGGTTACGAAAGTTTCGTGCCAAAATAGCAAAAGATAAGGTTTTTGCAACTTTTGTAGGGTTTCGATAAGTGCTACGCCTGCCAAGGAGGCAAACCACGGGTTCGGATCTAGCAGATCAAAACCCGATAGAACCAGTGAGAAAATTTTTCTGATGAGAACGCCGAATCTAAACCTTGGATAAAACAAAAAAAAAATCGAAACGGACTCAATTTTGTAACTCAACCCTGCGCCAAAAAGATTTCTAAATTTTTCGCCTATGAAGATTAAAGCCCCCCCCCCCCCTTGACTTCAGCCTGATGGAGGTCGACATTTATCAGAGGCTCAGGTGTTCAATTCTCCAAATGATCCGTATACGAATATGCATTTGATTTTCCACACCATTCGTGTACGAATTCAATTGGAGAATTGAGCACCAGAGAATATGTAACTATCGATTATCGAGGGCTAGACAAGTCATTTAAAATACATTTGGAATCATGGCAGCTGGATGCACATAACACCTACAATATAAAGGAAAGTCAAATGGCAACTTGTGACATGTTTTAAGCCAGCAACCAGTAATACATGAAAATGTATTTCGCCAAACATCCACCGCGGCGCTAGAATTTGTTTGCTGTCTTGTTCCTTATTGATTGATCGATTGATAAGCAGAGTTCATTGTCATTGTCAAAAGTTCTTATTATAAGCTTATTGAATTTCATCTTTGTTAAAGTTAACATTTTGAAAATGAGGTGTAATCAGAAGCGTTCCTTATAACAGCTTTTGTGTGATTCCCAATTGTCATGATTTAACAAGTAAGAGACATAGATTTCCTAAGGGTAATGCGGAACTTTTCGCAAAGTCGATTTGTGAGTTGCGGAATCTATCACTGCAGAATAAGACTCATTAACAAATCTATAGATCTTATTTGGTGTGTGATGTCCAGAATCCTCCTGGTTTTAATTCATGGTGATTTTTATCCTAATTATTACGAATAAAATACTTCAATCGATATTTTTTTCAACTCTATCATAATTCTAGATTATTTTTAGTTGTAGGAAAGTTATTCTTGTGATGGATTTTGAGGTGATTCTTATTTAACCAATGTTGGAATTTTATCTCTATCGCTCCGCCCCCTCATTCATTTGTGGGTAAATGAAAAAAACAAAAATTTTATGATTGATTTTTGTGAAACCTTGGCATCGGACAGGAATAGGTAGCAAAAATATAGTTGTATATAATTGATCTCAAAATGCTCGTTTTATTATTTGAAAGCGAATGAAACAGTCGGCACCAATAGGTACTATTTTAACATTGGGTAAATGAGAATAACCATAGTGGATACATTTTTAAATGAATATTCCAGATACTTCCACTCTTGTGGGTATTATAACCATATAATAGTCAAAAAAAGTAAAAACGCCATAAAAACCACTTTCTCTGAACAATTCATCATTAAAATAGTGTTTAGAAAGTTTTGATCGAAAACGTATCTATTTCGTAATTTGGGTTAAATATACATACATATTTTAAAAACAGGAACGAAAGCTCAAAACAATTATAAGCATTTGAAATTGCCGCAGAAATATAACTGCGACAGAAACCTGCAGATGGCGCTGTATGCTGATGTAGATTTTTGTTTTACCATATCCTGTCATAGCAACCATTGGTCAATGATACTTAAAGTATCATTCACATAGGGCAAGGTGACGCGTACATTTCATACGCGCTATTCACATAGTATTAAAGTTGCTCTACCGTGGTAGTGGCGAAGTAGTGGCAAGGTAAAAGATACCAAGCTCCAAACTTTTTGGGGCAAGCGTGTGGCAAATTCTTATCGGAGCCAATCAGAATCGAGTCTATGACAGTCGATTTCTGTCATTTTGAAATTGTCAAAATCTGTCCCAGATCGTATAGTGTTTGAAGAACTTTTACGGCTATGGAGAGCTTAGTTCGGAAATTGGCCGAAGTACTGCCAAATTACCCGGCAATTTGAAGAAGTAACCACAACATAAATAGCAGAAAATCTGGTTTGAAGGAGACGACGTGCGCATGCGTACCACAAGAGTATACCCCACAAATAATTCATTGTGAACAGCGGTAAAAGTATTGCATCAATTTTATACTTCACTTCTACGTTAATTCTACCTTGCCCTATGTGAATGATACTTAAGTCCTGAACGATATTCTTATTTAAAATAATTATTCTATAATAATATGTGTGCACTCACGTCTTTAGTTTAATGAAATTCGCATAAAAGAGCACGTCTTGAAAATAGGGCCAACTAATTTCTGGAGCTTCAGACCCTGATTAAGATTTGTTTTTCTTTACAAAACGGTCCTCCACATTCCTCCAAGTTTTCATACACAAATCAACTATAAAAAAATATATATAGAAAAAAAAAGAGATTGATGCAGCACAAAAAAAACACTGGTAAGATAATCAAAAACTCACCTGGAGCATTCACCAGTTCAGGAACGTCTGCCCAAGCCAACTACTTTTTTTAAGAATCCTTATAGAAAGGATGCTTCAAGTTATACAGATATTCCTGATCTGGATAATCTCTATCAAGAGAGCAATGTTTCAGTCTCTTTCTTCAGATGCTCCACCCTGCGAGTGGTATTCATCAATGTCATTATCAGACACAATATTGTTCAAGTATGACTATGAAGCTTCTGAATTCAATAAAATATCTTTGCTACAGAAAGAAAGAAGGACAATGCAGAATAAAAATAATCACATAATGAAACCCTTGTATCAAAGCTTGGTCCCGATCAAGAAAAAAAAATATGAACACCTTCTTTTTCTTGCAACAGGCTGGTTATACCTTCCCAATACCACGACTTTTTCCAAGGACTTCCTCACAGTGAAAATGTAAGGGATGAAGTATATTCAGATAATGAATAATAATCTTTGTTTTTCATCAGTCTAGATTTTTCAATAATATGCCAATATTTGATTTTTTGGAAGTTTAGGAATGTTAGTTTTTTTATTTTTATGTACCAAGAAATATAATTCTGTTCAAAATAAAAAACATTATATAAATTCTGCGGTATCCTTATTTCACCTGCAATGATTTCAGCATTATAATGAATAGTTTTTAGTTTTGGTCTTGATCTCGAAATATGGACATAGACTACTTGTTACAAAATCAAAGTATCTTAAGTCACTTAAAATGGACATATATGATGTTATCTTTGATACAAAAAAATCCTATGTCTCATATTTATTTTCATAAGAATTAGGTCTAGTAACATTATTCGAGTATTCTGCACACCAAACACAATAAAGTCACGGTTTTACAAAAACTATAATGTTCAATTTTTGCAACTTATACAGTTTTTTTCTTCTTATGAAAAAAGTACTAAATGTGACATAGGGTAAATCGCCCGGTGGTCGGTCACCTAACTGAATTTCCATGTTGACCTGACGTCTAGAAAAAACTGGTTGCTCAAATTACAATTTGAATTATTTTATCTGATAGACTGTAGTATTCTTAATCAGGATATATCATTCAAAACTGTCTAATGTGTTAAGTTTTTTTTTTGTAAAATAAAATATAAAAAATATGCTTTTTCCCAGTTCTCGGCCACTTGATCATTTTCTCGGCCATCAATACGCCAGTTCTCGGCCCGGATGGCCGAAAAAAACATTTTTTGGCCGTGCCATGGAAAAATAAAAAGGGAGATGTGAATATTATTAATAATATATATACAGAGCAAGTTGCTACACATTCGTTAGAATTTAACATTATATATGCACTTTCTTTAAGTTTACGTTTTTTAGAACATGGTTCTTTTGTCAAGATTTTTGAATTTTCCCAATTTATTCTATGATTATTATCAAATGCGTGTTGACAAATTCCCGATTTATGAAATTCCCTTTTTTTCATGTATGATTTATGTTCTTCAATTCTCTTTTTTAAGGGTCGTGAGGTCTCTCCAATATAAAATTTATTACATTCACAGGGAATTTTATAAATTACATTTTTAGTAGACTCATCAATATTATCAGGTCTAGTATTTGTTAAATTAGAGCGAAGTGAGTTATTAGTTTTGAAAATGGTCCGTATATTATATGTTTGACCTAAACGTTTCAGTTTATGAGAAATTCCAGGTATGTATGGAATAATTAAATTAGTTATAGGTATATTCTGATCTCTTTGTCTAGGTTGTTCAAAACTATCAAAACACTTTTTAATAAAATTTACGGGATAATTATTTTTTGACAAAACATCTCTAATGAAATCTTTTTCTAGTTCAAAATCGTCATTATCACAAATTATTTTTGCTCGATCATATAAACTTTTCACCACACCCTTTTTAATATTCAATGGATGATTGGAATTGAAATTAAGATACCTATGTGTGGGTTGGTTTTCTATAAATTTTGGTTTTGAAATTTCGAAGATCTTTTCTAATTAGTATATCTAAAAAGGGAATTTCATTATTTTGTTCTTTTTCAATTGTAAATTTAATCGTGGGTTCTTTATCATTAATGTGAATTGAAAAATCATCAAGTTTTTGTTCATCATACTTATATATAGAAAAAAAATCATCTACATATCTCCACCAAATCATTGGTTTGTATCTATATGTTTCTACATGAATTGTTCCAAAATGTTCCATGAAAATATTACTTAAAAGTGGAGATAAAGGAGAACCCATTGCCATTCCAAAGTCTTGTTGATAAAATTCATTATTATATTGAAAATATGTTGTTTTAACACAAATTGTTAAAAGTTCTAGAATTGCATTAATATCTAAGTCTGTTCTTTCTTTTAAATGTGTATCATTTTCAAGTTTATCTCTTATGATCATCAATGTCTTATCAACAGGTACATTAGTGAAAAGACTTACTACATCAAAACTTATAAGATGATTGGGATTATAATTGATGTTTGATAATTTCTCTAAGAAATGTTGTGAATTTTTTATGTATGATTGTGTGTTGCCTGCTAAAGGAGTGAGTATGTGGTGTCAGTTTAGATCTTTCATTATCTGAAAAAAATCTTTTATGTTTTCTGAGTTTCGAATATATTTGTCTTTCAAAACGTTCTGTTGGATCTTTAGTCAATTTTGTGTAATTTCCATCATTTATTAGAGACATTATTTTATTTTCATAGGTTGTGTTATCTAAAATTACTGTTGCATTACCTTTATCTGCAGGAAGTATTTTTATATTATGATCTGACTTCAAATTTTTTATTGCTAAACGTTCTGCATGATTGATGTTTTGTTTAATATTATAAGATTTATTCAAAATCAATTTTGATCTGATTCTAAATTCTTCTTGTTGTTCTTCTGGTAAATTTTGTGTTGTTGCTTCTATGGATGATATAATATCTAATTTATTTATAATTTTTGGTGTAACAGCAAAATTCAAACCTTTTGATAAAACACTGTTTTCATCATTTGAGAGAATTCGATCAGATAAATTGATAACTGTTTTTTTTATTATGTCATTGTTTGTAGTTTGTTCTGTATTATGATTTAAACTTTCATTAATCAGTTTATTAAATTTATTGACTTGAATATTTTTTTGTTGAGAAAAATATAATTGAAAACTATTATCTAAACAATGACATATATGATCAAAGTCGTAATAAGCAACTTGCATCTCTATATTCCTTTTTGTTATGTTTATATTGAAATTAAGTTTTTCTATATGAGATCTGTGGAATTGAATTCGTTCTCTTATTAACGCTTTACTAGCTCTTTCAAGTATTCGTGTAGATTTTTCATTGGTGTATGATGTTTTAAGTCTAAAAGCTTTAGGTATAATGTTATGTTGTCTACATCTACAAAGAAATGTTAATGAGTTTTTTGAATGAGATAGTTTTTTTATATCATTTTCTAATGATCTAAAAACAGAACATAAATAAGCCCCATACCCATGTCGTATCTCAGGGTGCCTTTTGATAAAACACATATACCTACCACTTTTCTCCAGGCCGGTCGTTTTTAAATTTTTCAATTTTTCCGTTATCACTTTATTCATTTTTTCAATTATCGCATATTTAGTATTTATTGTGTTGCCACATCCTTGTTGCTATGCTTTGATTGAAGTCACCTGCCAACAGTGACATTTGTGGTTGTCAAGTTGTGAGTCTTTGGCGGCGTCGCCAACGATACGGATTTTTCATTGTTTATACGAATGTTTATAACATATTATACGGATGCGAAGTTCATGTCTTTGCGATACGGAATTTTGCAATGGATGACACACGTTGTGATTATTATCATCAGTTGTCATACTATGCACAAGCTCAAACGATAATGATACGGATTTTATAAACGAAAATTTCTGTCAGGTAAATACGGAGTGTTTCAAGAACTGATTTGCATGGCAACGCTGGATTTGAGTCATACTCATAGGTTAGGTTGGTATCAAAGTCCCGCATTGAAACCACATTGTGCTTTGTTTTGTTATTTAAATCAATCAATTCAAATGGATTTACGTACGGCTGAAGACCTATATTCTTTCATACGGCGGCATAACACTGCATTGATAGAGGAGTTGCAAAACTGGGGCCTACTTCGTCGGAACTTGAGATGTCCTCGTCGTAACTGCCGCAGATACTGCGATCTAACGGAAAATGAAAGAGCGGCTCTAGGGCACCACTTTACGTGCAGGCATTACTCAATATTAAGAGGATCCTTCTTTGAGCAAATGAGATTACCTGTACGGAAGGTTTTACAAATTATATTTTTTTGGAATTGTTTAATTCCAGTCGATTTAGTGTCCAGGCTGATGAGCATAGGGTCAACCACAGTGGTTCAACAATACCTCCTGGAAAATCTTGCAAATTCCAGAACATTTCAGTTTAGGAGGTGAAGGACATATTGTTCAAATTGATGAGAGTGTAGTAACCAAAAGAAAATACCATCGGGACGAATGGTACCAGCAAAATGGGTGCTTGGTATGGTGGATACTGTAACCAAGAAAGGGGTAATAGTGTATATCCAAAACCGAAGTACGCAGGCGATTCTAGGACGAATACTAGAAACTGTCAAACCAGGAACCAAAATTTGGACGGACTGCCTGCGGTCCTATGAAGCTTTGAAGATCTTGGGAGGCGTTTCACCGTACATACACAAGACGGTGAATCATTCCCAAAATTTTGTATACCCTGGAAACACAAACATGGTGGAAGGATATTGGTCTCAACTCAAGGGATTTTGTCGAAGGCTTCACGTGCTCCAATCGACGATGCTACCTGAGCATATAGATCATTTTTTGTGGTACGACTTCTACAAAATTCAAGGAAGAAATGTGTTTAATCAAATATCAGAAAGATATACGTTTTAATAATAGCAGTTTCTAACAAGATTCCATTGGTTTATTGTTGAATATTGTATGTTTATATTTCATATTCTGTGGCAATCATTATAATTATTATCTAATTTCTTTTTATTTTTTTTTGCCAAACACAAATTAACCTAAACTGGCCCAATCTAAGGCGACATCAAATTATGTATTTAGTTCGTATACTACGTGATATACTTAACCGCATCGAGTTAAGCACAAGATAAGTTGGGCAGGAGCGTTACTTTTTAAACGATATTCAAGAGAACATCCACCGGCTACGCTGGGCAGGAGCGTACCTTTTAACTTGGGCAGGACCAGCCATATGGGCAGGAGCGTTACTTTTTGAACCATATTTAGGAGAACATCCACCGGCTAAGCTGGGCAGGAGCGTACCTTTTTACTCGGGCAAGAGCAGCCATATGGGCAGGAGCGTACCTTTTCACTCGGGCAGGAGTATCCATAGTGAGGAGCAGCCATATGGGCAGGAGCGTCACTTTTTAAACGATATTTTAGACATGATATTTAGCAGTCAGAACTGTCAGATGTCATGAGAATTAGAATGTCAAAGACCAAAGATGTGATACATTGGCAACGTTGGATCGGAGGTTGAATAACGTCTCATCAAAACATGAAGACTATTTTTGAATATGATCTGGGATTTCGCTCAAGTGACATCCATTTTCACCAGAAAAGCTCACCCAACCTAACGAAAAACGGACCTAAGCCTAACTCGAAACCAACCTGAAAAAACAAACCTTTTCGCCCCAAATCTCGTGAATAATTTGTTCTTTGTTCTCAAAAATGATGAAAAAGGCGATTTTTTGACTTTGCGCAAGTGAATTCATATTCCTTATAAGCAACAAAACGTACCTATGCCAAAAATTTTGCATACAATACCAAAATAGCTGAGAACCGTTTCGTAAATAATTACCTAAATTAATACGGCGCGTATACCCGTCAACCGTCAATCAGGCTCTACCCATGATACTACAAGTGTTTTAGCTGAGAACGTCAAAACAATGTTTTAGTATCATGGGTTCCACCCCTTTTGGCTGATTGATATAGGGTACGGTACCGTAACGCTATAGAATTCGAATCCCATAAATTATTCAATATAATTTAAACTTTGAACACAGCTTTAATCAAAAAACGGCAAAGAAACGCTGGGTTCATTTATAAAGTACATGAACAAGCACGCTAAATAGACACTAGTTTTTGAACGAACTGCACTGGACAATATACCTTTTTGACAGTTCCAGCGCAGCTCCGGTGCGCACTGAAAAAAAAATCAACAAATGGAAAACATTAAAAACAATTTGACAATACAAATGACAGTTGGCACTGTTGATAGCGTAGCAACAAGGTTGTAGCAACACAATAGACAATAAATATGCCAAAATTAAAAAAGTTGAATTTTTTCTTTTAGGATGGAAAATATCGTTAGTGTGAGTCGGTGAGCAGTGAACAAACATTTCAATTATATATATTTCTACCATACTTGCCAGATTATTAACCCACCCAGCACCCCTATTCACTCCCCAGTCCCGTTAGCTTGTTCCATGAATTTTTCTAATTTCCCAAAACTTTTTTCGAAATTTCCTCACCTAAATCGACATATTATATGTCTACAAACATCCTACAATCGAAATCATCAAGGAAAATTTGTTAATTTATGTTTGTCTAAAGTGATTAGCACCAAAAATCAAGTCATGGGATCCTCCACAGTTTTTAAATATACCCGTATGACAATTGCAGTATTTGAAAAGCTATTAAAAATCATCAAACCAAAAACTCAAAGTATCTCGACAGCGCAGATCTGATGATATATCATCTGAAGAAAGGCTTGTTATAACATTTCAGTAAGTATAGTTGTGGATTTTCCACTATTTTATGAAACTCATATAATTTTTATTCAAGGTTCCTCTCACAAGGCATGTCAATGCAAACCTTGGCATGGAACTTTCAAATAGGCCATACCACAGTGCATAAAATCATACATGAAACCTGTGTGACGCTATGGAATGAGCTGCATGAACAATACCCAAAATCTCCCTCAACCTAAGAGGAATGGCTAGGAATGTCAACATACTTCTAGAAGAAATGACATTTTCCTCACTATATTGAGGCTTTGGACGGTAAACATGTCAGTATCCAAGCTCCTGCTCATAGTGGCTCTCTCTATTTCAATTTAAAAAAAAAACAGTATTGTGCTATAAGCTGCTTGTGATAGCATATACAGATTTACTCTAGCTGACATTGAAGCCTATGTTTCTCAGAGTGACGGAGCAGTCTTCAGGAACAGCGTATTTGGACAGAGGCTGGATGAGGATACTTTCAATCTTCCAAAAGCTACTCTTTTAGAAGAAACTTCTTTGAAAATGCCATATTTCATGGTTGCAGATGAAGCTTCTCAATTTAAAGAATTCATAATGAGACCCTAAGAAGGTCAGTGGCGGATCTACGGGGGGCGGGCTACAGGGGCTAGAGCCCCCCCATTGGTCTAATGATCAGTGAGAACATTTTTGAAATTTGAGAAAAATAGAAGTTTTTTCTCATCGGTTTTTTGGTCTGATGAATCCGAATCTGAGGTTTGTATCCTCGACAGGCATCAGCTCACACAACGAAAGCTGCAGAAAACCTCAAAGTTTCGGACTCTTTCCAGTTTTCGAAGTATAACTCGAAAACTAAGCGTTTTTTGATGATAACTATGGAAAAATTTCTTACAAATACGCATGATTACTTTAAACTCTGGACATTTCATGGCGTCGATAGATCGTGTAGAAAAAATGGCATCTCTTGACTTTCTGCCAAAAAATTGAAAACATTATTCTAGGTTCGCACTCCATACACATCCAAAATCAATCATTTCTTAACTATACCTGACTACCTGGTATGTCCTGGTTACATCTGAGGAATTGGCAAAATGATAAATGGATTGAAGTTCTCAAATGCACCATTACTCTTTGATCACTGATGCAAAACCAAAGTTTCATCACATTTTAGGCATAATAATAGGTATGTATATACTTGGATTTTGAGTAGAATCGAAAGACCCAATAATATACAGGGCTTTTCATTTCAAAAAAATAAGTTATGTTAATATCTCGGAAAATCGATAGTCTTTTGTTTGATTTTTCAAAAAGGAAAAAGCTTGCTAGATAACTATACATTCTGATATCTATTTTGGTTCCAATACAGCTGATTGAAATGTATGAAAGATAATGAAACACCCTGTACAAGGTGTCCCAAACTGGACACGTTCTTATGGGAACACCCTTCGTTTGAAGATATAGAAGAAAATCAACTACTCAAATCTTATGAGAAACTCACTGTTGCAAAGAAAACGTTCCTATCTCTTATTCGTTCGGCCGCTAGAGGGCGTTTCTCCGATTTTTTTATATCCGTTAACGTTTTTATTAATAAAGATAATTAATTTTGATGAAAACTTTCTCAATGCAATGGATTATACGGAAAAAAATCCGTAGAATCTATTGCAGTAGGCAGTTTTTTTAAAGAGCGTTTGGATAAGTTCTTAGATAGTTGTAGTTCCCATAGGAACGCGTCTAGTTTGGGACATCCGAAAACTTGTCTAAACGCCCTGTAAAAAAACTGGATTTTGCAATGTCTACGGGAAAAAGTTAGTTAGGTAGTTATGAAAGTGTTCACCAAAATTTAATACTTTTGTTGATAAAAAGTTTTAGGATATGAAGAAATCGACGAAATTCGAGAAACGCCCTCTAGCGGCCAAACGATAAGAGATAGGAAAGTTTTGTTTGCGCTAGTGGGTTTCTCATGGAGTTGAGTTCCGGTCACCTTAGTTTATTTTCTTCTGCTATATCTTCAAAAAGGGGTATTCCCATAAGAACGTGTCCAGTTTGGGAACTCCTGTACATAATATTATCTTTGGCCTGCGTGGTCAGACTTCTTTTTTCATTATTGGCGAAAAAATACATTTTGATATGTCTGAACACATCTTATAGAAAAACAAAATGTACCAATAGATCAAATTAATATTTGGCATAAAACTTACCGACACTTTCGATATGCGTCATTTTTCTCAACTTGATCGAATACATCTTATATGCCTTTAATATGAATAATTCAATTTCACAGAAACAAGCATTCAACATGCAGAATTATGCAAGGGCGTAAACAGCTTTTTGCAGGAGGGGGGTAATGGAGTTTGGGACCCGATGTACAGGGTGTCTATCAACAAAATCTTTACACATCGCAAACAGCACAAAAATGTCCAATATTTGAACAAAGAACGGACATATCCAGTCGTTTAAACGTCCATTGAGCGTCCATACACGATACAAATTACACACTATTGAACGATAGATGGAGGACCATTTTCAGGCTCTACTTGTATCAAACATGTACTTTCTGTTAGTTCTGGACCATGAGTGGACATAAAATGAATATGCACCATATAATGTACATACACACAACATTCTACATGCAATGAGCAATGGGAAAATTGGAAAACTGTCGACAACAGCACTTCATGAATTAAAATGTCGGAGCCAATTTTTACAATTTCGAATAATAGAAGATCTTAGGGTTTGAAAAACTCAAGATGCATCGGACAATAATCAGGAATCCCATTTTTTTTATTTTTTTTTCTTGCATTTCATTTCCAAGGGGTTGTGCTGATTTGTAGACCAAAAGTAACTTCTGGATTCTTCATCTAAAATAAATTTCGGTTACGAAAGTTTCGTGCCAAAATAGCAAAAGATAAGGTTTTTGCAGCTTTCGTAGGGTTTGGATAAGTGCTACGCCTGCCGAGGAGGCAAACCACGGGTTCGGATCCAGCAGATCAAAACCCGATAGAACCAGTGGGAAAATTTTTTTTTTTTTTCTGATGAGAACGCCGAATCTGAACCTTGGATAAAACAAAAAAAAAATCGAATCGGACTCAATTTTGCAACTCAACCCTGCGCCAAAAAGATTTCTAAATTTTTCGCCTATGAAGATTAAAGCCCCCCCCCCCTTGACTTCAGCCTGATGGAAGTCGACATTTATCAGAGGCTCAGGTGTTCAATTCTCCAAATGATCCGTATACGAATATGCATTTGATTTTCCACACCATTCGTGTACGAATTCAATTGGAGAATTGAGCACCAGAGAATATTTAACTATCGATTATCGAGGGCTAGACAAGTCATTTAAAATACATTTGGTATCATGGCAGCTAGATGCACATAACACCTACAATATAAAGGAAAGTCAAATGGCAACTTGTGACAGGTTTTTAGCCAGCAACCAGTAATACATGAAAATGTATTTCGCCAAACATCCACCGCGGCGCTAGAATTTGTTTGCTGTCTTGTTCCTTATTGATTGATCGATTGATAAGCAGAGTTCATTGTCATTGTCAAAAGTTCTTATTATAAGCTTATTGAATTTCATCTTTGTTAAAGTTAACATTTTGAAAATGAGGTGTAAACAGAAGCGTTCCTTATAACAGCTTTTGTGTGATTCGCAATTGTCATGATTTAACAAGTAAGAGAAATAGATTCCCTAAGGATAATGCGGAACTTTTCGCAAAGTCGATTTGTGAATTGCGGAATCCATCACTGCAGAATAAGACTCATTAACAAATCTATAGATCTTATTTGGTGTGTGATGTCCAGGATCCTCCTTGTTTTAATTTATGGTGATTTTTATCCTAATTATTACGAATAAAATACTTCAATCGATATTTTTTTCAACTCTATCATAATTCTAGATTATTTTTAGTTTTAGAAAAGTTATTCTTGTGATGGATTTTGAGGTGATTCTTATTTAACTAATGTTGGAATTTTATCTTTATCGCTCCGCCCCCTCATTCGTTTGTGGGTAAATGAAAAAAAATAAATTTATGATTGATTTTTGTGAAACCTTGGCATCGGACAGGAATAGGTAGCAAAAATATAGTTGTATATAATTGATCTCAAAATGTTCGTTTTATTATTTGAAAGCGAATGAAACAGTCGGCACCAATAGGTACTATTTTAACATTGGGTAAATGAGAATAACCATAGTGGATACATTTTTAAATGAATATTCCAGATACTTCTACTCTTGTGGGTATTATAACCATATTGTCACGTAAGGTGTTAAACTGGGTCTTCGACTGGACCCGCAACACCTGTCGTGCTCTAGGGGACGTAGCTGGGCTGATCAGTAGGGAAACTCAGTTTGTGATAGTAGCCTCAATATATTGTTGCCAACCATACATCAATACAATCTCTTACCACCATAAGATTAGGACGAGCATGTTCTCCGTGGCGTTGTTCCTAGGAGGAGTTATATAACGCTGAAGTTCGACGAAGAGTGAGAGGGGTTACACTACTCACGGGGATAGAAGGGAGTGAGAGGGGTTGCACTACTCACAGGGATCGAAGGGAGTGAGAGGGGTTGCACTACTCACAGGGATAGAAGGGAGTGAGAGGGGTTGCACTACTCACGGGGAGGGAACGAGTAATTAGCGTAGGCCAACTACTACCTGCCGTCTCGCTGAACGTGTCTATTTATAGCAACAAAACTGCTCGCTCAGCGATTCTACCAGTGGCAAATTGGGTGGATTTACACTAAGTATATTTGCCTCCAGTACTAATGTGACATATGCCCTCACCCCGTGAGCATTGGACCCCAATGCCAGAAGAGAACATGCTCCATCCCTTACAAAAAAACTTGAAAAAATATTAACAAATTTTGTGGCCAAAATCTCTCGCTCCGGTCCTGCCATCCATCCGTTTAGTTTTCCCAAGCCCTGGCCTGTGGTACTGCACCGCCGTGCGTTCAACGCTTGTTCACTGCTAATAGTGCTGATGCTTGCGTTTGCAAAAAATTGTTGGCCAGCCGATCTTCCTTGACCTCGGTGATAGTTGCTTATTACAGGGTGTGTATATGGTCCCCTTACTCAGTTCAGAGGGCCGGATCCCTGTAATATGGCTGGAGGTTGTGGATTTCTGGCCGGTTTCGTATTTACCAGTTGGATGGTTGTGGGGACCGGTAGCTGTTATATGAAAAACAAAAGTCTATATAAGTACATCATCCTATACAGGTCAAAACATAATATTAATAACATCTCAAAATAAACAATAACATCCCATATTAAAATCATAAACATATACCCACTAAATCCTTATCTATATCAACTCATCATGAGGGACGGCAGCAGGCGAAAGTATTACTCGGAGACGGAGATCTTCGTGAGGAGGCTGTTGAGGAGGGGTCACCCTGTCATTCCCCGGGTAAGTCTGCTTTTCTTTTTTTTTTTTTTTTTTTTTTTTTTTTCTAGAACGTATGCCTTTCCTTCCCTCCTATATAGCGGCTGCCAATCGTGTTGGTAGATGTGCCGTGCGAGTGTTGGCCTCCCGAGGTACCGGAGGAGGAGCAGGTTCTGTACCACGGACCGTTCCAGGGGGATATCGTGATCCTTACTGCAAAGGTTCGCCCTCGCCGTCCCTTGGTCTATATATACAAGTAGTTTAATAATTAAATTTTTTAAATAAGCTGTAAAAATAACAATGTATATGTATATACACAATTGGTCTCACTGATTCTGTTCACCCTGTACACTGCTAGTTATGTGAGGTATCCGATTGCGCTGTTTCCGACCTGCTTCTCGAGCGGCTCGTCTCTGTCGCAAGTGGAATGAGTTGGCATCTATATTGGCCCTCGCTTTTCTGTTCGGTTATCCTTAGTAAATAGGACGGTGGGATTTCCTGGCTTTGTTCATTGTCCCGGGGGTTGGTGGCTGGTTCTGGATGGGCGGGCTGTTGATTTCTCTGTAAGTACTTAAGAGTGTGTTGGCCTATCTTGAATAGAAGATACATCAGGAAAAGGGATAGTGTTACACACGTTAACGAAAAAATCGTGTCGTGGCGACGTGGGTCTGTGACGTTTTGTGCTGATGTTGGCTGCATGATGGCCAGAGGCGTCCATTGGTTCCGGTGAAATAACAGGTAAAGGAGGGCTATTGAGAGTGTTGTGTTCCAAATTATCATCAGGGTTTGGTTTTCTGTGTGCCAATTATAACCATCGATGGGGGGTTGAGCTTCTACCGATTGACGGATACTATCAATGAGGTCGTTGCTGGAAGTGAGGTTGAGGTATGGGATTTGGAGCGTCCAGTTCTGGTTCAAGCATTCCCCTATTTCATCAAACCTTGTCGGATGGCTAGCTGAGAGAGGATTCAGGACGAATGTTTTTAGAGTCGTCCATGCTGCTGGGAGGGTATGTATTATTTTTAGTTCTCCCTCGTCTTCTTGGCAAGGGAAACGTCTTGGAATCAATATTTTCCCATCTAGTTCTAGGCGGCATTGACAAGGCAAAAATACTTTCAAGGATCCGGGTGCTGACACGTTCGATTTTATTGGCACCGTGGTACTTCCACAGTCCAGCACCATTCCTTCCTGTGGGTGGGTTAACAGGAATTCGTCCTCGCTGATCTCTGTTATGATTAGTAGTGTTGATTGGTGGCACCTCAGTGGACAGTGAGTGGATAGGTCCTGCACCGGTGCTCCGTGCAGAAGTTTTCTAGCACAAGATGGCCCCTGGTGGATTCCCCCCGCAAATCTGGGTAAGTAGCACAGTTTGTCGTGGTAGGGCTTGCAAAGATGTAGGCCTGTTCCTGTTATTTGGCGAGAGTGTGCTGGCTGATCCTGAGCGTTTCTTGAAATGGCCATATATAATACGTCGTGCTCAATAGTGCATGTCTCTCGCCCCCAAGCGAACGGGTGAGTAATAAGTTCAAAAATTTCCCATTTCTGTAATTTTTCCCTAATAGGGACTTTAACGTGCACTACCAATTCCTTGTCGGAGAAACTACATTCTGCTATGGGTAGTTCGTATAGTTTGGCCGTGTCCTGTATTGCCAGCGTATGGTTGCTGATCTCTAATTCCCAAGCCAGTTTCTTCAAATCAAGCTTAAGCGTGGATGGTTTTACGATGCCCATAGGTATATGGTGATGTTTGCAGGCCTGCAAGGTGTCCTGCTTCCGTAAGGCTCTGGTAAGTCTAACCAATTTATTTGATAGATCAAAGTTGTTCTTCAGCAATTCTAGGTTAATGTTGATGTTCGTTTTTTCTTCATCCCTGGCTCTGTTACTGAGCTTTTCTAAGTAGGTCTCCAGTTTCTTTATTTTATCTTCCGTCACTCTGGATGCTTCTGCCGTGTTCTCCTGCATTTTCTGTAGATAACCTGATTCTTGTCCCAGAGTTTTTATTGCCCCTCCTAAACTGTTTGTAACAGAGTTCAAACGGTTCCTCAATTGATCAGCGTCCATCGTCAAGGAGTCCAATTTTTGCTGGGTAGCCACGCCACAACACCAGTTTAGACCTTCTCCGATAAATGCCAGAGCTCGTTTGTTCCGTCTGTTTGTTTGTCTCATGTGGGTTAGGTTCCAGCCATCCATCAATTCATCGATTTCAATGTCCACTGACCCTGATGTGATCTCGATCTGTCTTTTCGTTTCGCAATACGTCGTCCTCGAGTCTGTACAGCGAGACCTTGTGGTCCTGAAGGGTACCTCTTCATACCAGGCTGTTCGGTACGTGATTGGTATTGAACCTTCGTAAGTGATGACATGTGGTAATGGTTTCCATGAGGCTCCAGCAGTAATTTCCACTTTCTGGGCGACTGTTGCTTGTCCTTGCAACCTGTAATATATACTCTGTTATTGTCTTTCTTTCCTAAGTCTCCCTCTCGACCGCCCTAATTCCTACGTTCCCTTTGCGCTACTATTCTTCCTCGCCATCCGTACAGCTGAAATAGTCCTCCTCTTGCCCATTTTGTTCCTTTCCTTCCCTTGTTTCTTCATCAATCAGAGCTCCTTCTAATGGAGCATTCTCCGTCCAAGGGTCGTTATATGGTAGCATTCTACAGACGTGCACTGTATCCAAAGCTTTCTTTCTACACCCATGTCTCCTCACTTCGTAGTTGACCTCCCCCAGCCTCCTTGTTACCTCATATGGACCAAACCATCTTAACAGCAATTTTTCGCTTCGTCCTACTTTCCTTACAGGAACAAAAATCTTCACTTTATCTCCTGCCTGAAACTGAAGATCCCTGTGTTTATCGTCGAAGCGCACCTTGTCCTTTTCCTGTTTTCTCTGTATGTTCTCTACTGCTACGGCCCTCATTGCCAGAGCTCTCTCCCGCATCTTCAGCGTATCGGTTGACAGCTCGTTGTCCAAGAGTCCTGCCTCTGGTGGTAAAGTGGGCTCTCTTGCGAAAGTGAGCATGAAGGGGCTGAATTTCGTGGTGTCCTGGATGGCAGTGTTGTATGCGAATGTGACAAAGGGGACATAACTACACCAGTCAGTTTGCTCCGTGTTACAGTACATTGCCAGCATGTCCGCCATGGTTTTATTCAGTCTTTCTGTCAGACCATTGCAACACGGGTGGTAGGCCGTTGTGAATTGCCTGCGCACCCCCATCAATTGTGTCACTTCCTTCACCAATTCTGACTGGAATACTTTTCCTCTGTCACTCAAGATCGTTCTTGGGGCCCCATGGATCAGGATCACTTTTTCTAGTATAAATTGGGCCACTGCCTCGGCTTTCCCATTTGGTAAAGCTGCTGTTATTGCATACCGGGATGCGTAGTCAGTCGTAACTACTATCATTGTCTTGCCCTTGTTGCTACGTCGGAAAGGTCCCAACAGATCAATGCCTACTTTGTCGAAGATTGATCCCACGGGAATTGGTTGTAAGAATCCCGGAGTCTTTCTAAATGGTTGACCTTTCCTAGCTTGGCAATCTATACAGCCCTTCACGTATTTTTCCACATCCTTTGCCATCCCTGTCCAGTAGAACCTATTCCTGATTTTATCCAAGGTTTTACTCAATCCTAAGTGCCCACAGGTCGGTGCAGCATGTAATTCCCACATTATCTCCTCTCTCATGGATTTTGGTACTACCAGCAGGTGTTCCACATCGCCTTGTCCCGTATTGAGTTTGTATAGGCAATCTCCATTTAGTCTAAAATTTTTTGCTCGTCTTCTGATGGCTATAGGTGCGACATCGGGATTAATGATGGTTTCTTTCAGGAGTTTAAGTTCGGGTTCCTTGTCCTGTAGGCTCGCAATTTCCTGGCTTTTCATAGCAAATGTTGGTACCTCATTTTGGTTTTCTATTTCCTCTTCTCCTATTGGAGGTAGTACCGGGTTCCGCGACAAACAATCTGCGTCCATGTGGGTTTTACCAGATTTATACGTAACCTTGTAATCGAACTCCGCGATCTTCAATGCCCACCTTGCCAGTCGTCGGTTGTTATCTTTTATGGAGTCTAGCCAACACAGGGCATGGTGGTCAGAGATCACGGTGACTGGTCGTCCGTAGATTAGGTGTCTAAGATAGCCCAAGGCCCAAACAATGCTAAGTAGCTCCAGCTCGCTGATGGAGTAGTTTTGCTCGCAGGATGACAAACTCCGGCTGACATATGCTATGGGATGGTTTTTCCCGTCTTCACCTTCCTGTAGCAAAATTGCCCCGATTCCGACGGTAGATGCGTCTGTGTGAAGGATTGTCTCTTTTTCCGGGTTGTAGTGATGTAGTACCGGTGCTGATATCAGTCTGTGTTTTAGCTCGTCAAATGCACGTTCTTCCCTTTGCCCCCATTCGAACTTCCTTGTTTTCTTTGTCAATTCGTGCAGCGGTCTAGCAATGACGGCAAAGTTCTGAATAAATTTTCTGTAGAAATTACATAATCCAAGGAAGCTTTGGACATCTTTAACTTTCCTTGGAGTCGGAAATTCCTTCACACAGGCTATTTTTTCGTCATCCGGTAGAATGCCCTCTTTTCCTACTTTGTAGCCCAGGACTCGTATCTCCTCCCTTAAGTATTCGCACTTGCATGGCTTCAGTGTCAAGTTGGCCTGTCGCAACCGTTCGAAGACTTTCCTTAGTTTCATCATATGTTCTTCTTTGGTTTTAGAGAAAATAATGATATCGTCGAGGTATATCAGGATTTCTTTCCATTTTAGGTCCCAGAACACTTGGTCTGCCAATTCCTGGAATGTAGCGGGAGCGTTGCATAATCCGAAGCTCAGTACATTGAACTCGTAGGTACCATGACCTTGTGCGACGAACGCTGTGTACTGCTTGGATTCTTCCTGAATTGGAACCTGCCAATACCCGGAGAACATGTCCAAAGTGCTGAAATATTTTGCTTCTCCCAAGTAAGTCAAAATATCATCTATCTGTGGTAAAGGCCAATTTGACTTTCTGGTCACCGAGTTAAGTTTTCTGTAATCCACGCAGAATCTAGTTTTCCCGTCTTTTTTCTTTACTAGTACGACTGGGCTGGCCCAGGGTGAGTGACAAGGTCTGATCACCTCCCCTTCCAACATCTCTTTTATCTGTTCATCGATGACCTGTCGCTCCTTCTGAGACACTCTATATGGCCTATTTTTAATCGGCTTGGCCTCTCCCACATCTATGACATGCTCCGCGAGGTTGGTACGCCCCATGGTTCTTGTAGATTTTGAAAAAACGTCCTGATATTCCTCCAATAACCTAGCTAAGTCTGTTCTAGTGTTCGGGTTCTCAATGTTTTGTAGGTTATGATCCGCTAGTGTAACTTGGTCTTCATCACGGTTCTCCTGTAAGTGACAGTTCCATGACCCATTTGGTTCTACCTCTGTTGTTTCCAACGTAGCCATCGTTGTGCCTTTGAATATTCTAACTGTGTCTGAGGAAGTTGATCTTAGTTCTATGAATAGTTTGTCTTCGTTGGAGAAGATGTGTGACTGTATATGCGTCTTCATTTTCACCAACTGGTCCAAGTTATATGAGCATGCATAGGCTGTTTCCTCCATCATGTCAGAGCTGGGTGAGAGACCGATTGTCACAGTTTCTCCAGGGCTAATTCTGAAGTCGTCCCCAGCAGTTAATTTAACCCTACTAGGTACGGTGTCTGTTTCTATCGTCATCAGTGCCTCCTTTCGTATCGACATTGGTCGTCTTTTCTTACAGATTATGATGCGAGTCTCCTCCGTCTTGAACAATGTATACATCATTTTTTCCAGGATGTCCCATTCCTCGGAGTTTAAGCGCCATCCCTTTCTTTCGAAAGCTACTTCTTGGTATCCTTCTTCTCTTGCTATACGTCTTATCGTTGCAAGGCACTTGAAAATGTCCTCCAGCGCTGGTTTCTCCTTGCTAGAATTCCTCACGTGTAGAAAGAATGCTGTTTTGCCTCCATGCCTTGACATCGACACTGCTCCTAATGGTCGGCTATGTTTCCTAGATATCGCTGGGAATGCCCTGTGGATCGCTTTAATGCTATTCCTTGTTTGATAGTCACGGGTTACTGCAAAGCCCCGGATTACCAATCTGTGGAGCTTGTGGATGTTCTCGAATTTCCCCTGAACCACTGTTTCTATTTTCTGTTTGTCTATCAGTGAGTGACTCGCCCAGAAAGCCTCTAAACGAAGAGCCGTATCCATCCTGTTTTTATTTCGAAACAGTAGCCCAGAGAATGACACTGGGTGTTGCGTTTCAACATTCCCTTGAAATAGCCTGAATTGGTGGTGTCCATCCAAGATTAGCAGTTTTTTGGAGAGGTCTATTACTGCACTATGTTTGTTTAGAAAGTCTATTCCTAGGATTAGGGGGAAAGGTGAGCTCCCGATAATTTTCACATCTATGTCGCTCTTGAATTGTTCTATTGTCAATTGTATTTTTGCTTCACCTAGCACTGATATCCTATGACCCCCTGCTGTGGCCAATACCGTGGAACTCCTCTTAAGTGTGATGTTTCTTGCCCAGTCACGTTGTAGTACATTATTTTGAGCCCCAGTGTCAACCAGCGCCTGGAGTAATTGGTTGTTTATTTTAACCGTGATGTATGGAATGCTGGATCGGAATGTGTCCCTCTGACAGTGGATGGCTGGGACCCCTAATTCTGCCATCCTCTTTCGTTTGGGTGCTGGGTTCTGCATGATGCTGCGAAGTGGCCTGCTCTGCCACAGTTGTAACATCTGGGACTATTATTGCTACTTCTGGACCCTCTATATCTTGGTTGTGCTGGAGGTTGGTGGTTTGTGGTTTCCATAACCCGGTTGTTCTCTTGGGAGTTATGCCAGTTACTTCTGTAGTTGTACTGCTGTCTAGGCTGAGGATAATAATCTCCCCGTCTATTGGCATTTCCAGGTCGATGGTATTGCTGAACCTGGTTTGGTGCCGGATGTTCTATCGGTACTCTAACCTCCTCTATTTCTTTTTTCGTCGGTGCCCTGTCTATGGTTACCGCTATCTTTTTTAGCTGATCCAGCGAGCTAGGTTGCTTGTTCGGCGGGCTGGTTAACCAGTAGTAGTGGTAATAACTTTCCTCTGATAGGCCTCTGCTGACGAATTTCAGAAAATCCCCGATATCAAATTCGGATTTGTAATCATGGTATAGTACTTGTAACTCGTACAGGAAACTCATTACGGTTTCTCCCTGTTGTTGTTTCCTTTTCTCAACCCGTCTTCTTCTTTCCTCTAAATAATCATTTTCCTCAAACTCCATTTTGAAGTCTTCCAGTATATCAGTCCAGGCGCTATTTACTTTTTCTTTTTTGTATTCCTGAAACCAAATATGTGCTGCACCGCTCAAAAAGGTCTCGAAATAGGCAATTTTCAGTGTGTCGTCCCATCCATTAGCCACGGCCGACCTGTCGTAAGCCTTTATGAACTCTGTGGGAGATGTTTTTCCCGGATGGAAAATTGATGGGCTTACGAATTGTGGTAGCGTTGCTTGTCTAGTTGTGCTGAGTACGTCGGCGATAGTCGTGTTTGCCATGGTGCCCTTTATGATAGTTAGCTGGTCTTCTTGGTCAACGGAGGGTACACTGTCTGAGAGGTTATTAGCTGCTTCTTGCTCGGTACTTTGTTTTTGAACTTCAACGGTCTGGGGTATGGGGACTTCTTGGCTAGCAAACTGCACCTTTACTACCTTCTGTGCATGCGGAATGGGAGAGAGTGCCGGAAACCTGGGTGTGTCCTTTACTGGAGTGAAGATGCTCGCTGCTGTGGAACTTCCTTGGTCTGGTCTAAATTCGTCCAACTCATCCGTATCACTTTTGGACCTAAGGTTGTACCGTGACATCAAATGGAATTTTTTTTCAGGTTCCCCCGTACTCGTCTTGGCAGCGGGAGTGATCGTAGGCGCCTCCACCAAATGTCGCGTAAGGTGTTAGACTGGGTCTTCGACTGGACCCGCAACACCTGTCGTGCTCTAGGGGACGTAGCTGGGCTGATCAGTAGGGAAACTCAGTTTGTGATAGTAGCCTCAATATATTGTTGCCAACCATACATCAATACAATCTCTTACCACCATAAGATTAGGACGAGCATGTTCTCCGTGGCGTTGTTCCTAGGAGGAGTTATATAACGCTGAAGTTCGACGAAGAGTGAGAGGGGTTACACTACTCACGGGGATAGAAGGGAGTGAGAGGGGTTGCACTACTCACAGGGATCGAAGGGAGTGAGAGGGGTTGCACTACTCACAGGGATAGAAGGGAGTGAGAGGGGTTGCACTACTCACGGGGAGGGAACGAGTAATTAGCGTAGGCCAACTACTACCTGCCGTCTCGCTGAACGTGTCTATTTATAGCAACAAAACTGCTCGCTCAGCGATTCTACCAGTGGCAAATTGGGTGGATTTACACTAAGTATATTTGCCTCCAGTACTAATGTGACAATATAATAGTCAAAAAAAGTAAAAACGCCATAAAAACAACTTTCTCTCAACAATTCATCATTAAAATAGTGTTTAGAAAGTTTTGATCGAAAACGTATCTATTTCGTAATTTGGGTTAAATATACATACATATTTTAAAAACAGGAACGAAAGCTCAAAACAATTATAAGCATTTGAAATTGCCGCAGAAATATAACTGCGACAGAAACCTGCAGATGGCGCTGTATGCTGATGTAGATTTTTGTTTTACCATATCCTGTCATAGCAACCATTGGTGAATGATACTTAAAGTATCATTCACATAGGGCAAGGTAGAGGTGAGGTAGAAGTAAATTGTGAATCAAGAATATTTGACGCGTACATTTCATACGCGCTGTTCACATAGAATTAAGGTTGCTTTACCGTGGTAGTGGCGAAGTAGTGGCAAGGTAAAAGATACCAAGCTCCAAACTTTTTGGGGCAAGCGTGTGGCAAATTCTTATCGGAGCCAATCAGAATCGAGTCTATGACGGTCGATTTCTGTCATTTTGAAATTGTCAAAATCTGTCCCATATCGTTTAGTGTTTGAAGAACTTTTACGGCTATGGAGAGCTTAGTTCGGAAATTGGCCGAAGTACTGCCAAATTACCTGGCAATTTGAAAAAGTAACCACAACATAAATAGCAGAAAATCTGGTTTGAAGGAGGCGACGTGCGCATGCATACCACAAGAGTATACCCCACAAATAATTCATTGTGAACGACAGCGGTAAAAGTATTGCATCAATTGTATACTTCACTTCTACGTTAATTCTACCTTGCCCTATGTGAATGATACTTAAGTCCTGAACGATATTCTTATTCAAAATAATTATTCTATAATAATATGCATGTGTGCACTCACGTCTTTAGTTTATTGAAATTCGCATAAAAGAAAACGTCTTGAAAATAGGGCCAACTAATTTCTGGAGCTTCAGAGAGATTTGTTTTTTTTTTACAAAACGGTCCTCCACATTCCTCCAACTTTTCATACACAAATCAACTATAAAAAAATATACATAGTGAAAAAAGAGATTGATGCAGCACAAAAAAAACACTGGTGAGATAATCAAAAACTTCCCTGGAGCATTCACCAGGTCAAAAACATCTGCCCAAGCCAACTACTTTTTTTTAGAATCCTTATAGAAAGGATGCTTCAAGTTATACAGATATTCCTAATCTTGGATAATCTCTATCAAGAGACCAATGTCTATATTACAGTCTCTTTCTTTAGATGCTCCCCCCTGCGAGTGGTATTCATCAATGTCATTATCAAAAGTGTAAAAGTTTGCTGCGAAGAATGAAGAATGTAGAAATAACATTTTTCAAATTGAAGCAACAGGTTATTCCCAACCTATTGTAGTCTGATCCTGCATGAAAAAATGAATTAATCTGGATAGCTAAAGTGAAGATTTCTTTAACGTGTAGTAAAAGCAGAGAAAAATCACGATATTATTGTTTAGATAACAATAGTATTACAATGGCAAAAATAAAGACAATGAGCCTAATGAATAGAATTGAGCAAGTGCTTTTACTATAATACTATCTTTGTCAGTTGTTTAGGAAGAATTGAGCAAGTGCTTTTACTATAATACTATCTTTGTCAGTTGTTTAGGAAGTGTATTCCCAAGTCTATTTTAAGAAATTTAAGTGAAAGCATTTGCTTGTTCTTTATTCTTCAAGCCCAATAAAATGTATGATTCTACACCTTTTCCAATTGTTATTCAGAAAGCATCAGGATGTATTTCACATTGGTCAGTTTAAGTAGTAAGTAGTTATAGTTTATTCAATTTCATTATTGCTTTGTCAACAAAATGTTTCATTTTTGAACAATAAAGCTTTATTTGATTTGATTTGATTTTGATTTATTTCAAACATGTCCTACCTACCTATTTCAGAATTCACCACCGCTTCAGCATCGAAAAATATGCCTGTTGAACGTCAAAAATATTAATTTGGTAATTTGTTTTGTAGTATTGTGTAGGAATATAATATAATGCTTCATTTCATAAAAATGCTCGAGATATTATTATTCCTTTAGTTGTAGCCATTTTTAGATTTGAACACTGAACACTGTCTTTCGAGTGATGCGAAATAAAGATGTTTATAGTCGAACCAGATCAAATGAGGATTCTTAAGGAAGCACCTATCCATAAATATGTACAATGATTTTCCAACAACACTTCTGGTTCTATTGATAACAACAATACCTAATATGTATCTAAATATACTCATCATCTAATTGTGTTGCTTGAGTAAAAACAATCAACTTACCATCACTCTGAGAAGTCCATCTCTCACGTGAGATGTTCTCTTCTGGATAATTGTGAAATGTAGATTTTTAGAAGCAGTAAATGAAATACAAAAATAATGTTCTGTCACTACTGTCGTCCGACTTGTCTTTCACCATATACCTATAAAACTATACAGGGTGATTCTTAAGTTGGTATTTTCCTTTAAACACAGTATAGAATGCAAAAAAATAAAAACATTTTTCAAATAAAACTTCGCCAAAAATGCTTTTTTTTTTTCAAAAAAATTCAAAAAAAGTTCGAACGCTACTGGTAAAAATGTTTAAAAATTTTTTTATCAAAAAATGTTATTCAAAGGTCAAAAGAAGTGTACCAAATTTTGTGGAAATCTCTCTGGAGAGGTAGGAAAGTTATGATTAAAAAGGCATTTTTTTCTTAAAAATTTAACATCCTGTATCTCGGTAACAAAGCATTTTTGGACATAATTTTATTTAAAAAATGTTCTTATTTTCTTGCATTCTATACAGTAGGGCTTGGAATCGTATTCGAATAATTCGACTATTCGACTATCCCACTAGTCGATGTCGACTATTCCAAATAATGGTCAAGAATTTCAAATGCAAATAATTTCTATGATTGTCCCCTGGTGCTCAATTCTCCAATGAAATTCGTATACGAATAGTGTAGGAAATCAAATGCAAATTCGTAAACGGATTAATTGGAGAATTGGGTGCCTGATAGTCGACTATTCGACTATTCGACTATTTAGTCGACTATTCGACTATCCGACTAGTCGATGTCGACTATTCCAAATAACGGTCAAGAATTTCAGATGCGAATTATTTCTATGATTGACGAGGTATTCTTGTTCATATATGTACATATTATGGATTTTGAAAGTATATGTGATCAATTTCAAAATGTGTCAACATAAAAAAAAAATGTTTGTTGAGAGCAAATCAATAATGTCATCATTTATGTCATTGTTTATAAAAATTTTCACTGTTGTATGATTGTTCGAGTTCAAAGTATCAATAATCTCCCATTTGGTTTTAAATCTACTGGAGTTAAATGTAGTACAAGAAAACAAAAAATGTTGTTTTCAGCGACTTATCTTATGCTATACCTACCTAATTAAAACATCTCTATTCATTTATTTAGGTAACCGAATTATACAATAATCGAGCAGTAAAATTCGACTAGTCGAGTATAAAACTAGGTATTTGACTAGTCGAATAGTCACGTAACTAGCTGAAAAATCCGATTTCGACTATTCGACTAGTCGAATATTCGACTATTTATAAATAGATCCGAATAGTCGATGACTATTCGACTATTCGAATAGATTCGGATACATTTTAAACGACTATTCGAATAGTTGAGATTTGGAAAATTCCGAGCCCTACTATACAGTGTTAAAAGGAAAATACCAACTTGAGAATCACCCTGTATACTGACCGCACTAACATTTATCTCATGTGCCAAGCATAAGCCGGCCAAATAGATCGTCAGGTTGAAGTCGTCAAGGTTGTCAAAGTCACGCTTACGCCAAATCAAATGTGGATGGTAGCATATGATTCCTGTTTGCCAAGCGGAAATTTGACAGTTCCACTTCGAAATTAAATTGAATATGACTCAGGCATAACTTCAACCTTAAATTTTCAAATATGTCATAATGATTTTGATATGTCACTCTCAGGAATCAGCTGAAATTCGTGACGTACTTGAAAACGGTCTATTAAATCGGGACTGCAGTTTCTACGCATGAACCGGATCGCCAATATAATGCATTTCGAAAACTTAATAAAAAAATAGCAACAATCCGAGATCGAAAGAAAAAGTCTTTGTTTTCCATGGCGCCGTGCTAAACTTCACAAGCCAAATAGGTGATACTTGGCCACTTAAGTGGAATATTAGACTTCGTAGGACGAAAGCGGTTTCTCCAAAATTCAAAACAAAGCTTTTGCCGCCCGCCGTCAAGCTTGATGGGCAGGATTTGTGCAGGAAACTGTTTCTTGGCTGTTTCGCCGAGACTGCGCAGAGAGGCTCGTCCCGATTCAAAAGTGAGAAGGAATGATATTCTCGTTCTTACACTCAGCTTATGGCAGTATTTCATGTGATCGGTATATAGTTTTATGGGTATATGTCCCTTCACAATCACGAATCATATGGCCTGACCACATGAACGCTTCTCGAAATTCTATTGGCCAGTTCCCAGATTGCTACGAGGTTAGGTGTTTTCCCATGGGTTTAGCTACAAACGGCGGACTGCAAAAGATGGAGATGAACGATCTCTAGCGGTGCGCCAACGGCAGACGGCATGATATAAATGTATGCAGGTGCATTCAAATAATTATATCGAACGTCAAACGTCAGCGTTAGCGGTAACAGCAAACGGCGAGTTTATAAATCCCACTTAAATCGTCTGACGCAGCCATGTATGAAATGGTGCTGTCAGACATGAATGACTGACGACACAAAATTATGCCCCATAGTCTGGCAGTCACATATGACTGACAAAACAAAACAAACTAAATTCAGTATGCCGGCAGTCAGAGTGTTAGATCAATTTGTTACAACCTTTACGGTCGCACTGTATAATAATATAGGTACAGCAAATGCCAAACAACTTTCGATTCACGTCAAAATTGCCACCAGCAAACTCCTTAACAACGTGCTTGATGGCAATTATGACGTAGATCGAAAGTTGTTTGGCATTTGCAATAGTAGCTTATAAAACAATTAACAATCAGCTAGGACACTCTGTTGGCGAAAATGGTTTGCGTCGATCTTTGCGCACGGTGCGCGGCGCCATTTCGGAAAAGCACATTGCAGTAGTGTCGGTGGTGGTTCCGCTATCATAATTTTTTGTTCAATGGATTTTGTATCGATTGATCATATGCGCGCTTAAAAGTGCTGCATACCGATTTATTGTTTATTAAGTGGTGTTTTGTGCTTTTGAGTTATGAGTTTACCAAAGAGAGGACACGGTTGTGTTGGTAAATAGTATAATTGTGATATAAACTAAAATAGGTTGATTATTTGGTGGAATGAATAAAATAATAGCGTCAATAACTATGGTCATATTCTTTTCTTTCTTCAAAATATTATCAGTAAGACGAAATCAATGATAGAATGATTGTGAAAGTTTCCAAAAATCTCCATGTCATCATAGTATTTTTTATTGATTCTCTTCAAATGTATGGGTTTTAGTATTAGTTTTGATTTGATAACCCAATGTTTGTTTCTGGATCAACTAACTACATTTTTTTCTCGTTTTAATTTTCGAATTGTGAAATTACAACATGTATATAAGTATGATTCTTGAATAAATAATCTATTTGTATTGTTCCAGAATGTGTAACGATTTATTTTGCCTTAATCAATACAGTTACCACCAATAATCAGCATAGCACTCCAGTGTAAGCAATAACTAAAGACCTGATAATACGGTTCTGTTACTGTAGAAATAAAATATTGTTAATGCGGCGCTAACTTCTCTCCACGGTGAGAGAGCGACAGCGCGAGTTTGGCCTATCTTACGTCTCTTTCTGTTCCAAAACAATTGGGGAGACCGGGGCAGATTGTAACTAGGGGTACATTGTAACAACCCCAATATCTCTAACACAAGAAGTTTTGCAACACCGCATAGGAGGTGTGCTTCTTTAACATCTTAGTTGCGGTTAGTTTGACATACGCAATTGAACGAGCTCGTCGTGGTTTTTGTGCAGTGTCACCAAGATACGTTTTCACTCATGTAAGTAGATTTCACACCTTTCCGTTTTTTTTTAGGTTTAAAACCCCTTGGATTTGATTAAGGTTTGCATTTATGTTTTACGTGAACGATAACACAATACCTGATAATTCGTACTAGTAATTTCGTCTGTATTTTTTTTGTGATGAAAAAACAAAATAGATTAGCATGGGGGCAGATTGTTACATTTACTATGGGGGAGTTGTAATATGTTACAACTTACCCTGTTTTATGACATGTGATTCAATTTTGTCATTGTTTTTTTTTCAGCATGAGAACATACAAGAAAAAAACTGAAAGAGGTAATACGTCCAAGGAGGATATGGAAGAAGGGATAAGTCGCGTTATGGACAACCATGAAGCGGTGAGATCAGTATCCAGGGCTATGAATATTTGACATGTAACACTTGACAGATATGTCAAAAAAGTCAGAAGTACCCGCAATGCTAAGGGTGACATTGCACCAACACATGTTGGTTATAGCAGCACTCCAGTGTTGAACCAAGACTAATCTGAAGAGCTGGTCAATTACCCAAAATATGCATCCAAAATCTATTTTGGTCTTCCTCCCAGAGTGCGATGTAAAATATGACATCAAAGTTCCTGAACCATGGCATGAAAATAAATGTGCAGGAAAAGACTGGCTAACGTTATTCCTAAAAAAAACAACGATCTTTCTATTCGCACACCAGAAGCTACTGGTTTGCAAAGAGCCACAAACCTCAATAGAAATAACGTTTCGCTATTTTTTGATGAACTGGCAACAGTAAGGGACAAATACAAACTTGATGCAGACGAGACGGGGGTGACAACTGTCCAAAAAGTTAGCCAGGTCATAGCCATAAAAGCCATAAGTTGGCGGCATAACTTCAAGCGAGAGGGGAGTCCTTGTCACTGTATGCGTCAAAGTTGGTGCTATGGGAAACTCAACACCACCTCAATCTATATTTCCCAGAAAAAAGTTTCAAGATCATTTTATAAGAGATGGGCCTCCAGGAAGTATTGGTGCGGCTAACGGTTCAAGTTGGATGACAGCCGATGTGTTTTATGATTTTATGAAACATTTTGTTACTCATGTTCGACCATCTTAGGAAAATCCCGTACTTTTACTTCTAGACAACCACGAATCCCACTTGGCCATGAAAACTATTAATTTTGCTAAGGACAATGATGTGATTATGCTGTCCTTCCCATCGCATTGCTCCCATCGACTTCAGCCTTTAGACAGGAGTGTGTATGGCCCTTTTAAAAAGTATCTTTCAAGTTCACAGGGTTCCTGGCTGAGAAATAATCCTGGAAAATCCATTACAATTTATGAAACTCCCTTCCTTGGTTCGAGATGCACTGCCCCAAGCAATTACCTCTTCAATATATTTTCTGACGATGATTTTCTACCAGCTAGTGTTCCCGATCAGCCGCTAGCGCCCCACCAGATATCTTTGCCCCTTGATGGGGGCGTTGCTCCAGATCAACCATCTACATCTGCTCAATTGACCGAAGCTGAAGTTGAGCATGAAGCAACACAATCGTTAGGAAAAAATCAAGACACTAATACAATGCCAACCAAATTCTCTCTCCAGTATTTGTTTGTCCGCTTCCTAAGGCAGGAGAAAATAAATTGACTTCGAAAGGGCGGAAAAAAAGAGAATCCGCAGTATTAACTGACACTCCAGAAAAAAACGCGCTAGAAGAAGAGCAAAAAAGTCGTGTTTTTAAAAAAGGAAAATAAATAATAAAGCTAATAGTCAAAAAGGTAAAAAGAAGAGTAGTAGAAGAATCTGACGAATCGGACGAATAATGTTTCTGTTTAGTTATTACCGAACCTCACAACCAAAGCAAACCAAAGGAAAAATGGATCAAGTGTTCACAGTGTAAACTTTGGTCTCATGAAGAGTGCACAGATGGAAGGCTCCCCTATATTTGCCAACATTGCGATTTAGAAAGTGACTGATAGTGGGAAAACTTAACCAGTTTTGACGTTTCGTTCGTTTTGTTGCATCTTTGAATGTTTTTTTATGTTCGTTATTCTTGTTAGAAATAAACTAGTTTTGAGTTTTTATATCGATCTCACCCTGAAAAAGATGTTTTTTTGAAGATAGGTTATAAAGCCCTAAAAACAAAGTATGTTACAATTTACCCCGCATGTTCTTACTAATGTTACTATTGGCCCCATGAACGGGGTAGGTTGAAACAGAATCAAGAATATTTTTCCCTGGAGATTCTTGTTTTATTGGCGTTTATTTGCAAATAATATATATTTTCTCGAATACATGAAACTTATCTAAATACGACCTGGAAAAGAATTTTTATGTTTTATGTGGAATTTTCAACATATTGAGAGCAAAGTAGATTTTGTTACAACCTGCCCTGGTCGTCCCTACTTCAAAGGTGCCGCACGAGAGAGTTCCAGCTGATTGTTATTCAAGCTGTGGTAATAATTATTACTTTCACAGTTGAGATCGAGTAGCCGGTCAGTAAGGTCGTGCCTACCTGAATTCTCTGCGTTATACATGTGTTATCATTGTGAGTGCGTTCTTGTTTGTTGGCATATATCATAACGCATACTCAGCATGAGCGAGCCGCCAGCAGACGACAGCGAGATCGAGGTTCTCTGCAACGATCGGCAGGAAGTTGTCAAATAAGAAACAAATGACGAGAATGGAGGAGCAACCAGCCACATTCCATAGCTAGTGAGGCGTTTGGTAAAAACATAGAGATCTACCATGGGGAGAGATAGAACAATCTTTCTTCCAGATCCCAAGCCAGTCAAGCTAGCAGCAGCACGACATCAGAGGACTACAGATCCATCTAGTCGTTCCTACAGGACAACCAGGAACAATTCCATTCCTTCACCCCACATGACGAAAGAAGGCTCCGGGTCATCCTCCGTGGCGTCCTCGGAGGATGGTCCACAGAGTTTGTCCAACAAGAACTCCAGAGCCAGGGCTTCCACCCCTTCTCGGTTTTCCGTTATTGTATCGATAAAGGACAACCAGCTCCACTGATGTTGGTAATACTACCTGCAACCGAGAAACAGATCTTCAACATCAAGAAGATCAATGACATGAAGATCCAAGTGGAAACACGGAGGACAATAAGCCAGATCAGCACAATGCCACAGATGCCAAATGTTTGGACACTCGCAGTCGAAGTGCCAGGCAAACCCCAAGTGCGTGAAGTGCGCCGAAGGCCCTCACCAACTCCTGCCCAAAACCCCCGACAGAGCCCGCTAAATGTGCCAATTGCGACGGACCCCACCCTGCATCCTTCCAGGGGTGTCCCCTAACCCAAACTAACCCAAACACAAGAAGGACCCCAAGCCAGCCACACAGCGACCCAGCAGGCCCCCCATTCCAATGGGGCCTACAAATCTACAGACCTGCAGCCGCCGCCGCAACCTTTCCCCCAGCGACCCAGTGAGGCGACTTCCCGCCTCTCAGAACCAAAACCACTCCTTCTTCTACTAGAGAGGAGAAGTGGCAGATGATCCTGCGACTCCAGGAACAGCAACAAGAGACGTCACGACTGATACAGCTCATGTTGGAGGACTATAACAGTTCTGGATGAGCCAGACTGCTAAGCCAGCAGTACCCAGAGCCACGGACCGTTTCCTCGACCACGTCACGGGAAGCGACGTACAGCCCCCCACCACACTGTTGGACAAAGGCCAACATGCCTCCGAAGAATCAAAAGGGCATTAAGAGAGGTTATTGTATTGTATAACCCCTTATTCTGTATACATATAATTAAGTTAATAATGAGAATTCAAAACGAAACGGAAAATATCACTTTCACAGATTACTTGAAAATGTCTCGCCGCAATCCTATATAATGTACCTCGATATGTACTATGTACCCAGTGCGAAAAAAAGAAGGAAACGTGAACAATTAACATTGAGCCTGCAATCTTACATGGGTGTTTTTGATCTTAATTGGTCCCACTGTAGGTAGGTACAGTGAAAAACATTTGAATTCGCACATAATATTTTAAACAAGCCTCGTAAAATGCTAACAAATCACTTTTGTCAAAATGATTAGTCATAAGTAAACCAAAAAGCTGGTTTTCAATTTTGGTATTGATTATTTCAGCTTAGTTCAAATAATCTTGATACAACAAGATGCATGGTTTCTCGAATATAATAATATTATAAAGTGATGCGATGGGCGAAGGGCAATTGAATTATTGGCTAGTATGTAAGATATTTATGTAGTAGAAAAAATATAAGAAGTTGATAAAAAAAACATTTATTGATTGCATCTCTTTTTTTATTAGATTACTAAATATATCACCTCAAACAAATCCCAGCGCAGATACTACATAATACTTACCGCAGTGGCTTGATAGTTTTTGTTATTCATGGTTTAAAACTAAAATTTATCAAAGTAAACAACCGACACGTTATCAGACACAGTGAAACGATCAAGCAGATCACACGAGTGTTGGTTTATTTCACCTATGCATATTACGAGAGTTGTCAAAAAATAACTACTGTGAGTGCGAATTCATATGCTTTCCACTGTACCTACAGATAATCATTCATGTAAGAGATCTCGACGCGCCAATTTAAAAACCATTAAAATATTGGTTAGGCCTTTTTCACAAACACTAAAAATATAGCTTCTATTGATGTGGATTAGGAAAATGGACCCCGCCTTTAACTTTTTAATTTGACGTTTGGGAAAAAAATGTTTCAAATAAAAGTGAAATGATTTAAAATAGATTTTATAAAAAAATCATTGTTGTTGTTTCATCTTACAGCTTTTCTTTGTCTACTTGATGGTTCCCTCCAAAGTGCAGAAACTTCATCTGAATCTTCTTCATCATTAGATGATGAACCAAGACGGAAGATACAAAAAGTTGAAGGATTTGTGGAAACGACCTCAGATACTATGACACACAAACTTTGTATATCATGTTGATTGGTAAGTGGATATGAGTTAAAAAGTTTCAATGGTTGTTGTTTTTAGGCCGATTTGAACATACTCTACATACAGCCAGGCATGTATGTGGTGAATCACCGATTGGCAGTGAGAAATCGATGTTATCAACACTTAACAAAGATGCGATCGTTTTGGAATCAGCATAAGTTCTGCTCATCGAGTACTTATTCGAGCTATAATTTTTTATCTGATCTTGAAACAAGAATATATTGCAAACAATATATTTCTAATAATTTTTAGAAAAAACATCGAATAAATAACGTTATTGGACCTATTGATGAATCACACGTGAAGATTAACAGACCATCTGAAGATAAAGATATTTATGTCAACAGAAAAGGATATCACAGTTTGATCCTCATTTGATCATTCAAAGATGTTTACTACATGTTTACTAAGTTATGGAGAACCTGGCTCATCAGCCCCGTTTACACTGACGCTTCTTCCTCAAGTTTTAGCGGGTTTTGACTTGACATCTGAAGCACAGCTTATTTACACACAGCTCCACAACTTGGCGGAAAGGGTGTAACGAAGTTACTTTATTTTTTTTCCGTGTTTCAATTTTCTGAAATTAATTAACCATCGCGCACACCGTCTCTCAAACTCAAAATATTCAAAGTCCGCGCTAGTTAATTTTCTATCCGAATAGAGGATTAATTAGATCTTCAGTCAGGAAATATGAGCTGCGCGATTTGACTAAATTTTGGTACTGTCGAGGGGAACGGTAGGTTCCGGCGTGATAAATAGATCACGATTCGACAGTTAGTTAGCGCTCGAGATCTGAACCGTGAAGACGTGCCATTTTTCGACTCTAGCAGACCAAAACCGTGCCATCGTTTTTTTGTGACCACGTGCAGTTTTCCAAGGTAGGATTTTTCCTATTATACCTTCCAATGTTCCCAAGTATGTCTTATCTGTAGTATTTCATTCTAAAATTAACAGGGGTGGGTTTTAACGACAATTCAAATGGGGTTTTTGCTTTTTCTTCTCTTTTCTTCATTTTATCGTCAGGGGTGATTAAGGGAGGGTTTTAACCGTTTCTCAGACAGTGAAATTAAATGACTAAATGCTTGGGAAAATCTGGAAATGCTTGCTTTTGGGTGCTTTTGGAGTTAACATCGATATACGCGCCTTGTCGTGGTTTTGAATGTAATGCACGTCTTATCTATTTCCTTATAATCTCGAAAATCGCACGCATCTTCCTATTTTCGCTAATTCGTCACACGTCGTCTATTTTCTTCATTCTCGATGCACGTTCTAATTGCTTTTATTTTAAACCTCACACATTTACCTTTCATTTTCGCGCCTGTAGTCATTTTCATTCATTTTCTATTTAACCTCTTTTAGTGATCATTTTGTACGCATCCTATTTAACTTTTCATTTTCTTTTCCGTCAGCCATAAACTGCTCGATCGTAATTTTCTGAACAATTCTTTTGGGGTTAATTCGCTTTCCCGTTTACAACCGTTACACACCCTTTCTTTCAATTTTTTTATTTTGCTTGTGATATTAATTTTAGTTGATTTATTTTTCTGCATTCAGGGGAAGTGTGTCCCAACATTTCTGTGGAAAATAAATCTGTTTATTTTGATCAAATCTGCTTTTGCTTATTTTCCTGGTAAGGAAAATCATCCCAACAAACTTTGCGGAAAATATCATCTATTCCAATCTGCCTTTCTAATAGCGATGATATTTAACACCCTCATCGCAGATGAATCCTGGAATTACTTTCTCCACTGTCTAAAGGCTACCCGAAAGGCACTGTGGGCCCTCTACCACATAAATCCAGGGGGTGGCGCTCGAGACTTTGAAGGCTTCACCTTCCAACCCTTAATTAAATTCTATCACCCTATCAAAAAGCGTTACAAAATTGGCGCCCGAGCAGGGACTACGTTTTTTTTTAAATTAAAATTTTCAAAAATTTTAATACATAATTTTCCGTACGCCCGTAGAGTTTCGGAAATATCTTTTGTTTTCCATCACCTCTGGGACTATCTTCCGGAAATTGCGGCGATTTTCCAAAGTTTCGTCTCCAAGGATAAAAATGCCGTTTTTCGCATTTTTTTACGAGTTTTCTGTTTTTCACTGATTTTGAGTCATTCATCCGACCGGGCCTACTACCGTTTGGATAATTTTCCCGAAGGCGAAGGGATCGCTGGAAAATTACTCCGTTTTTTTTAGCTAGGTGCCAATTTTTTTTTTCTTGTTTGACTCAAAAATTAGCGAAAATTAAGTCTAGTCAGAAACAACAGAAAAACATCGAAAATCCGCTGAAATAACTGTTCAGGGTGCCAAAATATTTTTCAGTTTTAAAACATATTTTTCATCATTTAAAATCATATTTCTGTTCACATTTTAAAGTATTCAAGAACCATGCGGTTTACTCCGTATTTACTTGACAAAGTTTTTTTACAAGACAGAGTTTATAAAAACTCGCATTCCATTCCGTCGAACTGGTACATTTCGTATGACCTTCACACTTTTCGCCCGTAGCAACTCACAAAACTCAATATTATTTGAAACATATTTTCGCATTTATCTTCGATTTCTTGGAAGCTGAATTTTTTGTGAATTTTGTTCAAATGCCGGGCGTAGCGAGTTGTACTGAATTCGGAATAATTAAGCGAGTTCTGATAGCAGTTTTGATTTCAAAGTGGATGCGTAGAAATATTGATTATTTTTGAATTCCCGTAATTGCGTCTTGTATTGCTGTTTGAATTTAATTTCTTTAAAGAGTTTTTTTTTGTGTGGTCAATGCAACTTTGATTGTGAAATGATGTAATTAAATTTTGGTAGTCAATTGATCCAATCTAATTTTGGATTTTCCTGAATCAAGCCGTACTGTCGTTTGGTTTTTTTTTCTCTTGATTTAATTGATTGGCCGTTTGCTGTTGGAGCTCAAAGTTGATTTTGAGCTGCCGTGATTGATTCAGTTCCGAATTAATTCGAGTTGATTTTCAATAATTGAATCAAGCTGTTGTTTTTTTTTAATCTGATTTTAATTGACTACGTTTACTCATGAAACTTAGTCTTGATTTCAACGTATTTTTGCCAAGTTTTTTTCGTGTGACGTTTGATTTTTTTTTTAATTAATTGATATCGGGAAATGATGCTGTTCGGGTTCGAACTTTTCCACTTTCTGAGCGCTAACTCAACCGTGTACCGTATAAATTGAAGTTTAATTTTTTTTCCGCCCCGTGCTTCACATTCCTTTCGTAAATTTTTTTTCCTTTATAATAAATTTACCCTGGATACTCATGTACATCTTTGATTATATTTCCGACTTGCTGCTGTTCCATTGTCAACCTGAGTTGACTCAGTTTTTTTCCTATTTCGCTAACCACTTCCAACCCCTAGCGAAATGAATCAGTTAATGATTATTTCTTCTTCCCTTATCCGAACTGCATTGCCACGGGTTGTGGGGTGCGCGTATTTTTTTTTTAAGGGATCCGACGTGGGAAAAGTAGGTGTGGACGAAGAGAAGGCTAACCACTACCAACCCCTAGCGAAATGAACCATCCAAGGATTGTTTCTTTTCTTTTCTTCCCTTATCCGAACTGCATTACCCCGGTTGTGGGGTGTGTTTATATATTTTTTTAAGGGATTCGAGAGGGGGTGGTAGGGGAGGACGAAGAGAGGGGTACCAGGGTGAGGGGCTACGTTGACTTTGAAGGAGCAGACATGGGCAGGAAGATTCTGTACCAGCTACCGCGCAGTCACGTGCCTTTCAAAATAATTCTCTCGCTTTAAACAGAATTCTTTTAAAATCTTAAAACTTTCAACCTAACCGCTGTGACTTGCAATTTTTTTTTGTTCTGATACCTTCTGACACGTGTAGGCCATAACCTACAAGTTTTCGTGCTGTTTTTTTTTTGAACTGATTACCGACTTTAACTCTCCGTCAACGAACACGTGTGGGACAAAACCTGCAATTTTTGTTTATCGCTGTCTTTTTTTTAAAGTGCTTACAGACTTCAATTTATTTTCAAACTTTTAACAAAAGTTTATTTTACCGAATAATTTTTTTTTCCTTTCAACCCGTTTTGGATTACAAAATTGGCTGCCGCAAAAAGCATTTCAAAATGGGCTGCCTCAAAAAAGTGTGTGCGAAATTTACAAGATTGGCTGCCTCATAAACATTTTGTTTTTATTACGTCGTTTTATCCAAATTCATTCGACAGACTTTCTATGAACATTTTGTGCTTATACCTTTTGTCCGACAACTGGAAGAAGATGAATCCCACGCCAGAGACACAATAGGAGCTCAGTCCAGCGATGAAGCCCAGAAACATGCTTCCGTTCCATCTATTAGTACCTTCCTCGCAGCCGATGACCGTCCACGTGCCTGCGTCGACACACAGATGGAGAACCTTTTCTGGCCTTATCTGGCCTGGATCTGCTCAGTTGTTTTATGGGAAAACAAGCTGCTGAACATTGTCGTCAGAAGTATCCAACCATACAATCTTCAGTCCGTGGTGCTAGAGTGGCCATTGGCTATGGAAGCCTACCAGATGCCTCTACAGTTGGGTGAGACCACCCTTTGAGGTATTATGTCACTTTCCACTACGGTCAGCAGAAATTGTGCTGGATATGGATATTCTCCCACGACATGATTGTCATTGATTTTTGAGCACAATGTTCCAGCTGGCAAATTTGCGTAATAACATATTTTTCAGAAGGACACCGAATGTAAACTTGCCTGTAGGAAGAGAGGTGGCCATTCAAACCCACTACTCACAAAGCCATCGCTAGAAGGTCGCTGGCCAAGAAGATACCCGTTGCTGTATCAGTACCACCCCGACCCACCACACCTGAACCAGGTGACATCTCCCTGACTATGGTTCATTATTTGTACTGGAGATGTGGTTTAATCGGGACATCGCCGAGATAGTTGTACTGTAGTGTTCTGTTGTAGATATGGACGAGTCTGTCGTTGCCCTCTATCCCAGAATTGGACAATGTCACGCGGGGATCCCATCAAAGATGTCCGAGCGCCCAAGCCCAAGTCCATCCAGCAGACGTGCTGGAGACTATGGTGCAGGACCCATGGGACGACGTGACGAGGAGCCGTGGAAGAGGCGAGTGCAGCCGTCCCCGTTCCAGAACAAGCCGACCACACCGGAGGACCTACACTTCTTGTGAGTATGGTGGATGCCCGTTTGTGGGATTTGACCACCTTCCGGGACTCGGGGAGAGTACCCGTTTTCCTTTGTAATTCTGTTTCCTTTTACTTATGTTCACGGTGTCATGCATAGCATGGAAAATGTTTAATTCGTAAACATTTTTCTTGTAAGAAGGGGGGGTGTGTAACGAAGTTACTTTATTTTTTTTCCCGTGTTTCAATTTTCTGAAATTAATTAACCATCGAATGTTCAGATCTGTTCTTTTCTAAAATATTTTGAGTACCGCGCACACCGTCTCTCAAACTCAAAATATTCAAAGTCCGCGCTAGTTTATTTTCTATCCGAATGGAGGATTAATTAGATCTTCAGTCAGGAAATATGAGCTGCGCGATTTGACTAAATTTTGGTACTGTCGAGGGGAACGGTAGGTTCCGGCGTGATAAATAGATCACGATTCGACAGTTAGTTAGCGCTCGAGATCTGAACCGTGAAGACGTGCCATTTTTCGACTCTAGCAGACCAAAACCGTGCCACCGTTTTTTTGTGACCACGTGCAGTTTTCCAAGGTAGGATTTTTCCTATTATACCTTCCAATGTTCCCAAGTATGTCTTATCTGTAGTATTTCATTCTAAAATTAACAGGGGTGGGTTTTAACGACAATTCAAATGGGGTTTTTGCTTTTTCTTCTCTTTTCTTCATTTTATCGTCAGGGGTAATTAAGGGAGGGTTTTAACCGTTTCTCAGACAGTGAAATTAAATGACTAAATGCTTGGGAAAATCTGGAAATGCTTGCTTTTGGGTGCTTTTGGAGTTAACATCGATATACGCGCCTTGTCGTGGTTTTGAATGTAATGCACGTCTTATCTATTTCCTTATAATCTCGAAAATCGCACGCATCTTCACATTTTCGCTAATTCGTCACACGTCGTCTATTTTCTTCATTCTCGATGCACGTTCTAATTGCTTTTATTTTAAACCTCACACATTTACATTTCATTTTCGCGCCCGTAGTCATTTTCATTCATTTTCTATGTAACCTCTTTTAGTGATCATTTTGTACGCATCCTATTTAACTTTTCATTTTCTTTTCCGTCAGCCATAAACTGCTCGATCGTAATTTTCTGAACAATTCTTTTGGGGTTAATTCGCTTTCCCGTTTACAACCGTTACACACCCTTTCTTTCAATTTCTTTATTTTGCTTGTGATATTAATTTTAGTTGATTTATTTTTCTGCATTCAAGGGAAGTGTGTCCCAACATTTCTGTGGAAAATAAATCTGTTTATTTTGATCAAATCTGCTTTTGCTTATTTTCCTGGTAAGGAAAATCATCCCAACAAACTTTGCGGAAAATATCATCTATTCCAATCTGCCTTTCTAATAGCGATGATATTCAACACCCTCATCGCAGATGAATCCTGGAATTACTTTCTCCACTGTCTAAAGGCTACCCGAAAGGCACTGTGGGCCCTCTACCACATAAATCCAGGGGATGGCGCTCGAGACTTTGAAGGCTTCACCTTCCAACCCTTGATTAAATTCTATCACCCTATCAAAAAGCGTTACAAGGGTTGGCGCCGATGTCGCGCAGGACTGAAGCTCCGCCCAAGCTGGGAAAACCTATCATCCACTAGCCGTGCCACAGACGCTTTTGGGTCGATAGAATACTTATGCGTTTATTGGACATAGTCGTGCGTATAGCCTTGCGTTGAATATTTTTCTGTGATTTACGTTATTTTTGACTGTTATGAACTTGATTATTTTGACTGTTGTGAACTCTAAGTATTGGTATTGGTATGGGTGGGGGGGTAAACCACTGCCCGGCGAGTAGGCCTTAGAGGCCCCTTTCGCCAACCCCAGGACCATTGCAGTTCTAACTGTTGATTAAGTTGATGATGGAGAACATCACCTAGTTATACAGGGTGTTTCAGAATAACATGCTAATAATAAAGGGGGTGATTCTTGGGCTCATTTTAAGAAAAAAAAATCATATGAACGTATGTCCTAAACGCCTTAACTTTTGAGATACAGGGTGTCAAAGTTTTAAAAAATAGATACTTTTTTTACAATAACTTTGTCATTACTGTAGATATCTTTATGAAATTTGAGTCATGTATTTTAGGCATTAATACTCATTCTTTGATGCACCAACAATTTAATTATTCTGACCAGTGCCGTCCATGCGGGTTTTGGTTTGCATATTTTTTGGGAAAAAAGTTAAGGCGTTTAGGACATACGTTCATATGAATTTTTTTTTCAAATGAGCCCAAGAATCACCCCCTTTATTATCAGCATGTTATTCTGAAACACCCTGTATATTTGAACTAGCGGGACCAATTAATTCAGGCTGATTATTCACTTTTTGACTGTCAGTAACTAATAATACTGCAGTCTACACAGTAACGTTAGCCAGTGAGAGTACCACTTAATGTCGAACAAAAATAATTCCTGCTCACCTCGGGACTCGAACCCGATCAACGCGAACTACCTCTCCAGTGACTTTCGTCGAATGGCGCCTTAGACCACTCAGCCACCTAGTAACTCTAAGAATACTTAAAAATGAGTGAAAAAAAGGCCTGCAGAACATCATCGTGTTAGTGGAGCTAAAAAGTATCTCAACAAAGGGTATAACTCGAATATTTTCTTTTTTGGCTTTCCCAAAGATGATTACCGGTAAGTACTTCTAAGACTAAGTAACTATATGTACGAGTGTCCCAGCAAGGGTGGCCACCGGCCATATCACAGAAACTACTGGACCTAAAAGTTCAGAAAAAAAAAATTATCACTAAAGTGGCCACGAGAAAATGCTGGGAAATATTTATAACTTCGAAATTTTTCCGCTAGGGGGCGCAATCAAAGCTTAAATATTAAAATTCGAAATTTCTCCGGAAATTCTCAGATTGAGGTATATCTTTATCAACATGGTTAGAAAACCTAGACAATTTCACGTCTTTTTGGTACAGGGCTCATTGGCGTACCGATCTTCGTGTGAGTAGGGGAAGGTAGTGAAAGTGTAATTGTTCAAGTGGCTGTAACTTATAAACGACTTGTCCGATTTTGTTGCGTATAGGCTTGTTTGGAAGATAAATACTTTCGTATATCGTATCCAGTGATGCGTGATTGTCTCCAGAAAAGTTGCTAGAAGGCGTAATTTGAATTAAAAACTGTTATTTTCGTTTCACCTCAAGAATTTAAATGGTACGGTATAATTCTGATAACAGAATCGAAATGAAGATTAAATTTACAAGAAAAAACCTCCAAATCGCAGGTTGATATCTTTTCTCGTTTTCGAGTTATGGCCGAGAAAATAATTTTTGACACTCGAAAAGTTGTTTGTTGTGTAGTTTTATTGGAACATGTTTTTTTTATGGTTTCATTAATAATAACTAGTCCAAATTATGTGAAATATGTTCATATATTTTTTCAATGTAAATGTATAGGTAATAAAATTAATTAACTTGCCCAACATTAAGGAAAGAACCTCGGAAAGAACACGAACAAGAACAAAAACAAAAAAAGAACAAACTTTATAAATGTTCGAATTGTCCTCCATCTTGTAAAATACATCTCTCAATTCTGTGCCTACAAATAGAAACAGCTGTTTCTATTTCAATTGGTGCAATGGAATGTATAGCATTCTCAATCCGCTCAATCATATTTTCTCTTGTGGTGGGACGAGTTTTGTAAACGATGTCCTTGATTCGTCCCCACAAGTAATAGTCCAACACAGTTAAATCGGGGGATCTCGGTGGCCATGGGAACAAACTGCCCCTTCCAATCCAGCGATCTGGATAACGGTTGTTTAAAAAATCACGAACTCTCCGTGCATAATGAGCTGGGCAACTGTCATGTTGGTACAACATGGACATCCTAAGACCAATGGGAACATCTTCTAAAAGTATTTGCAAGTCATTTTCTAAAAAGTTCAAATATGATTCACCATTTAAATGGCCATCAATAATATACGGCCCAATAATTTTGTTTCCTAACACTCCGCACCAGACGTTTACACTCCACCTGTTTTGATGATCCACTTCCCGCATCCAGTGTGGGTTTTCCCGCGACCAAAAGTGCATGTTATGCAAATTAACATTTCCAGAACTAGAGAAACGGGCTTCATCGGTCCATAAAATTTGGGAGAGGAATTGAGGATGTTCGTTGCACATTTCTCGAAGCCAATAGCAATGGTCTAGTCGCCTGTTGAAATCATCTTCTGATAGAGCTTGGTGTAAGGAAAGATGGTATGGACGAAGTTTGAAGTCTCTTAAAATTCGGAGCACTGAAGAACGACTTAATCCTAGATGGTGGCAAATTTCTCTTGTGCTCAAATGCGGTGAAGCTTCTACGTAAGCGAGAACGTTTATAATATTGTCTTCATGGTTTCTTACCGGACGTCTTCTGATTGGAACTGGATTGAGCTGTACACTTCCCCGTGTTCTTAAACGTATTGCCATTCGACGAAATACCTTTCTGCTGTAGTGCCTTCGTTCAGGATACCTTGCAGCGTATTCACGTGCCGCAATCGGAGCATTTCCAAAACATTGAAAATATACGGCGAGCATATCAAAAGCCTCGGCATTGGTGTAAGACATTTTAACAGAGAATGTTAAAATGATAATTAAGAGATTGTTATGATTGCAATATCTGTTTCAATTATCTCCATGAAAACCCGCCGATGTTTTTCCACAGCTACCTAGATTTTTTTTCAACCCATCATTGCAATATTTAATACATAATTAGATTGGGATTTATGCTTATCAAAATATTTTTCATTTATTATGAGTTTTGTTCTATTGAAATAACAAATGAAAACAATAAATTTTACATAATTTGGACTAGTTATTATTATTGAAGCCAAAAAAAAAGCAGGTTGCAATAGAACTACACAACAAACAACTTTTCGAGTGTCAAAAACTCTTTTCTCGGCAATAACTTGAAAACGAAAAAAGATATCCACCTGCGTTTTATAGGTTTTTTCTTGTAAATTTAATGTACCTTTCGATGATCTTATCAGAATTATACCATACCATTTAAATTTTTGCGGTAAAATGAAAAACACTGTTTTTAATTCAAGTTACCCCTTCTAGCAATTTTGCTGGAGACAATCACGCACTACTGGATACGATGTTCGAAAGTACTCACATTTATCTTCTAAACAAGCCTATACGCAACAAAATCGGACAAGTCGTTAATAGGTTACAGCTACTTGAACAATCACACTTTCACTTCCTTCCCCTACTCACACGAAGATCGGTACGCCCATGAGCCCTGTACCAAAAAGACGTGAAATTGTCTAGATTTTCTAACCATGTTGATAAAGATATACCTCAATCTGAGAATTTCCGGAGAAATTTCGAATTTTAATATTTAAGCTTTGATTGCGCCCCCTAGCGGAAAAATTTCGAAGTTATAAATATTTCCCAGCATTTTCTCGAGGCCACTTTAGTGATAATTTTTTTTTTCCTGAACTTTTAGGTCCAGTAGTTTCTGAGATATGGCCGGTGGCCACCCTTGCTGGGACACCCTGTATAACTAATATTTCCGGATTTTTTTCATCAGACTATGAATCATAATTACTAATTTTTTGTTACGAAATAGAAATATTTATTTTTTAGTAATTTATCCATGTTTAAAATTTTTTATGACATCAAAGGTCGTATATGTTGATTACCATCACAGATCATACTGTATTGTTCGTTCATAATTTTTCATTTTACACAAATTTGATTCCATTTTGAGCTGCTAGCCATGTCATTTCCATGTGTTAATCGTATCAAAAGTTTTTGCAGACATTTGTATAGTCTGTCTCAAATAAAAAAAATAATGGCCTTATTTTGGCGAGCCCTAGCCCAAGAAACTGTTCACAATCTTTCTAAGGAGCCCTTTGTTATTGGATGAAAATCATGAATAAAATAATGTATCGATACCTGGGGGGCTGTGCGGTGCCGGGTCAGGATGATATTAGTGACATGTTTTATCGCCATTACCTCTGTCTCCGACACGTACTCACACAGGTCCAAGTCCGTAAATTGTAAGTATTCTATTGCCGTCTCGACGGCGACGGTGCGCTGAATTTTGCCGATAATTACTGTCACAAACCATTAACCATAGGAAAATATCAATTTAAAATAACAGCTCTGATAACAAAACAATGACATATCGAGCACCTACTAGTGTAATCAAATGGACCTTACTAATAATATTAATTATTTATTTTCACAGATCTAGGATATGGGCACTGAAAGCCATCCGGGACACGTTTTTACTAAATATAACCGATTACAGCACAAGACCCGCCTCCAATATTTGATTCTAAACTATACTCGAATACAGCACACCGCTCCCAAGTCTAACCGATTACAACTCACCGTGAGTTATTAAGAAATGTGGCATGATAATGTAACGAGTTTCGCTATAGAAAACACTGTTCAGCTTTAGATAATTTATTTTACAAGTCACTATGTACAGAACTCACTATTCACATACAAAATCACAGCTTATTTATGTTTTACGATTTATATTTCACGACGTATTCAGAACTGAACTAACTCCTTGAAATGACGGATCTCATTATATACCCTCGCCAGGATTGAGAGAACAATCCAGATATTTTTAGAAAAGCGAAGAATGTTCGACGCCATCTAGCCTTGCTAGAATGTACCAGAAGCCAATCGATTCCTAACAATTCTACACAATGTGGTGGCTTGCGCATTCACCATGTTTTTGTCACATTGCCCCCTTCTTAAGGCAATTCGTCCCGAGTTGCCTTCATGTCGGTATCGGCAACTGTCCCCAAACCGGCAGCCTGATTTCCTATGGAAGTAGCAGTCCACTGTCCTCTGGTTCGTCCTCCGGGAAGGATAGCAGCACACCAGGATGTCAATACCGCTTTCTTTGAAGATCACCTCCAGCATGCTTTTCACCACTCGCCAGTCCACTCGGTCATTAGTCATCTTCGGAATTGCCAAATGAGTCAGGTCCTGTGACTGCATCAAGTCACGAAGATGACTGAGGGCTTTCCAGACTTCACTGTAGGTGGTCAGATGTTGTGGGAGCTTCTTCGTCACAAGGTAGAACAGGTGTCGTGTCCCATTCGTGATTTGGAGCGGCTTCCCTACCTCTGGCTTTTGTCGTCGCAGATGGTCCAATCGTCCAAATTTTCGTTTAAAAGCTGCAGCAAGTCCACTCCTCATACTGAGGTCTTCAGTGACCCAGTGAGACAACGAGTATTCCGCCGGTGCTTCAAACAAATCCAGCTGCCTCTCTTGGACAACGCCATTCTGGACTTTCTGGCCATTGGAGTGTAGAGACATGAAAGTTTCCAATGACATTTCTTCCTTGGCTGACCTGATCTGCCTCACTTCAGCGTCCTGATCGTCGTGGTTCCCAGCATACCGAGCTAAACGATTGAAGTGAACAACCCTCGGTTTTCCTCGTGGTGGCTTTCGAATCCTGTAGACGTCATTGATTCGCTCCAGAATCTCATACGGGCCCTCCCAAGAACTTTGCAGTTTTGGGGAGAATCCACGTCGCCTCTGTGGGTTGTGAAGCCAAACCAAATCCCCAACCTCGAAGCCTCCTTCTTCGGCCTTCACGTCGTACGCCTCCTTCATCCTGTCGCTGGCACTTTGGATGTTTGGTTGGACTCGTTGATGGATATCGTCCATTTTTCTACGAAGATCACTTGCGTAGTCTTCCCCAGCGACATCCTCACCAGGTGGACAGCCAAACTTCAAATCGCAGGGCAGCCGGAGTTCACGACCCATGATGATCTTGGCAGGTGTTTCGCCCGTCGATTCATGAACTGCTGACATGTACGCCATGAGGAATAGGGGGAGATGCTGATCCCAGTCTCTTTGATGGTCAGAGACAACTTTAACCAAGTGTCGATTGATGGTTCGGTTCATTCGCTCCACCATGCCATCCGATTGTGGGTGTAACGCCGTTGTCCTTGTCTTCTTGATCTTCAAGACATCGCAGACATTCTGGAATAGCGTCGATTCGAAGTTCCTGTCCTGGTCCGAATGCAGCTCCAACGGGACACCGAAACGGCAAAACCATTCCTCAATCAAGACATCGGCAACGGTAGCCGCCTCCTGGTTTGGCAAGGCATACGCTTCAGCCCACTCGCTGAAGTAATCCATGGCGACCAAGATGTATTTATTTCCTTTGTCCGATTCAGGAAAGGGTCCAACCACGTCGATTGCGATCCTTTCAAAGGGGCTTCCCACGTTGTATTGGCGCATAGGAGCTTTTGGCCGTTTCTGGAGTCCGTTACTTGCCGCACATACGGCACATTTTCTGCACCATTCCTTCACATCGGCTTGACAGTTGACCCAGTAAAACCGTTCTTGCAGCTTTCCCAGCGTCTTGGTTACACCCAGATGTCCACCCGTGACGCCATCATGGACCTCTCTCATCACCTCTGTCTGTTTCCAGGAACGACTTACTGCCTCCGATCTTCCGTGCCATCCAGATTCTTCACCAGCCTCTTCAGGATGCCGTCATCAAGAACCATCGAGTCCCATTGAGCCCAGTAGGACTTCACGGTGGTCGAGAACCGCGCGACTTCTTGCCAGGTTGGTCGTTGGCCTGCCTGTTTCCATCCGATGACAAGCTTCAGATCTGGATCTTTCTCCTGGTCCTCGCGAAGCGCCTTAGACTGCCAGGAATCATCCACCACAGTCGTCCTGCAAGTGCTCGCCTCCTTTTCCTCGGCTCTTTGACAGTGCTTACATTGTTCTGGACAAGGTCTCCTGGATAGGGCATCAGCGTTGTTGTGGCTGGATCCAGCTCGATGTTCCGTGTCAAAGTTGAACTCTTGAAGTCTCTCAATCCAACGAGCAACTTGACCCTCCGGATTCTTGAACTGTAGGAGCCATTTGAGCGCGGCGTGGTCGGTTCTCAGCAGAAACTTTCTTCCGTAGAGGTACTTGTAGAAGTGCTCTACCCCTTTGACTACTGCCAGTAGTTCCCTTCTCGTGACGCAGTAGTTCCGTTCCGGCTTCGACAAGGTTTTGCTGAAATAGCCGATCACCCTTTCGTGTCCCTGCTGGATCTGGGACAGCACTGCACCAAGTCCTACATTACTGGCATCTGTATCCAGGATGAAGTTCCCCTCAGGTAGTGGGTAGCCTAGGATGGGCGCGGTGGCAAGTGCCCGTTTAAGCGTGTCAAAGGCCTCCTGACAATCCTCGTCCCAGTGAAAGCGTCTCTGTGCCTCTGTGAGCCTGTGAAGAGGCCGGGCGATGTTCGCAAATCCCTGGACATAACGCCGGTAGTACGTGCACAGACCCAAGAAACTTCTTAGCTCGTGGAGGTTCTTTGGTACTGGCCACTCCTTAACTGCCTCCACCTTTTGCTGGTCAACGGATACACCCTCAGCCGACACGATATGACCCAGGTATTGTACTTTCCTCCGGAACAGTTGGCATTTCTTTGGACTCAGCTTCAAACCGGAACTTCTGAGTCTCTGGAATACCTCTTCCAAGTTCTTCAGATGGTCTTCAAATGATTTGCCAACCACAATTATGTCATCCAGGTATACCAGACATGTTGACCAGGATAGTCCTTTGAGCACAGTCTCCATCAGCCGCTCGAACGTAGCAGGTGCGTTGCATAAGCCGAATGGCAACGCTGAAAGCAGTCTTCTCTCGATCTTCAGGGGCCATTTCTACCTGCCAATATCCGCTTTTGAGGTCCAGGGTTGAGAAGATCTTCGATCCGGCCAAGGTATCCAAAGTGTCGTCAATCCGTGGTAGCGGGTAGCTGTCCTTCTTCGTCACGTTGTTCAGCTGACGATAGTCCACACAGAATCGAGTTGAACCGTCCTTCTTTTTAACCAGAACAACTGGCGATGACCACGGACTACTAGAAGGCTCGATGACACCGCCTTTCTCCATGTCCTTGATGATCTTGTCCGCCTCCTCCTTCTTGGCCAAAGGTAGTCTTCTAGCTGTTTGGCGGATCGGTCGTGCTCCCTCTGTGTGGATGGTGTGCCGCACCACGTTCGTTCGGCCCTTTTCCCCAGTCCCGTTGTCGAAGATGTCGCCGTAATTCCTTATCAGGTTTCTCAATCGTTGTTTTTGTCTCTTATCCAGATCTTTCGAAGAGGTGACAACTAACTTCTCCATCTCTCCGGTGAACTCAGAGATGGTTTGCTGAGTCTCACATACTTGTCGCACCACAGAGGAAATTGACGAGCAGAGCCCCAAAACTGTGTCCCTTGCCAAACTTACAGAGTGATAGTTGACGTTCATCACTCTCACGGGCACAGTCTTTCCCACATGTACCAGGCTCTTTCCACATGCAATGCCTCGTCCTACTTCAGAATCGTGTATTTTAGGCTCAAACATCACGATGTTTCCTTCTTTCATCTTCCCTTCCAGGCGAGCCCACAAAATCATCTCGCTCCTCTCAGGAATTGAAGAATCCCCAGCCAGCAAAACACGAACTGTCTCTTCCTCTCTACTATGCATTATCACCTCTTCGTTGTTGATTTTCAGTGTTCCATATTTGAAATCTAATTGGAAGCCTTGGGTGTTCATGATGTCCATTCCGATTATGATTTCTTTCTCAATATCGGCAACCAGCATTGGATGTTCGAAGCTGGTGCTTCCCAGAGTCACTGCTGCCTCCACTTCACCATGTATCCTAGCCAAGTCTCCTGTTGCCGTCCGTAGTCGCCACTTTGTTGGTTTAATCATTGTCGGTGTTGTGACAATGTCGAACCTGATGATAGACTTCGTCGCACCTGTATCCAGCAGCATGGTGCGTTTCTCTCCATTAACCCAGCCATCCACAAACACGCTGTTCAGTTTGTGTCCTAAAGAAGCAACTATGGCGGTTTCCCTTGGGGCATACTGGCTACAGGTCGACGATTGCCCCTTCGCATCGACCTTCTCTAGTTTTCCGACGTCAAAGAAGGTGCCCGTCTCTCGCTTCTTGCATCGACTACGAATGTGGCCAAGCTCTCCACAGTTCCAGCATTGCAGCTTCCTTCGCTTGGACGCCTCTATCTCTTTGACGACCCTCCTCACAGTTGCTTCGACGGTGTCTTCTTCCAGAGGATCCGTCTCCTCCACCCTTCGCACGCGTGCAGGAACCTTCACAGACTGCTTCGCCGCTTCGAATTCCAAAGCTTTGGCCAGTGCTTCAACCAGTCTATCGGGACGATGGAGTATCAGTGACTGCCGAATCTCCTGGTCTCGAAGTCCATCCAAGAAGGCCTGAACTGCAAGCCTCTCCATAACGTTCTCTGGCGTGGTTGGATAAGCCAGTCGTGCAAGGCGAGCAACATCCGCTTCAAACTCCTGCAAGGTCTCGTTGGTCTTCTGAATGCGATTTTTCAACTGAGAGTGGTAGACGTGCTCCAAGTGAGTTTGACCATATCGCAGTTCCAGATGCTTGACTAGTACATCGTAGTCCTCCTGTTCCTGGGTGTTCAGCGTCTGCTGGATCTCCGTTGCCTCCCCACGAAGCGCCAGAGTTAGTGCCAGAGCTTTTTCTGTTGCGGTCCATCCATTTGCCCTTGCTGCTGCATCGAACTGGCGATGGTAATTGTTCCAGGACAGCTTGCCATCAAACTGAGGGGCTTTCATGTGGACTCGCACGGTATCAGACTCCATTTTAGCACCTTTGCTCTCGAATGTCACTTCTGGTTGTTTCTTAATCACTGCTACTTGTCTTCGCACTTCCTCGATTTCTTCTTCCAAAGTCTTCATTGTATCTCCAAGTTTTGCTTCAAATCGTTGCTCAAGGTTCTCAATTTCTTCCGTTACCTGATCCTTCCAGAAGTTGTAGTTGTCCGCCAGCTATTCCTTGATTTTCTCCTCCATTATTCTAGAAGATTCTACAAACTTCTCTTCCATTTTTCTGGAGTTCTCTTCCATGGCTCTGGAAGATTCTTCCAATTTATCTTCCAATCTCTTGGACAATTTCTCAACTACCGCGTTGAGATCGGGAATTTCAAATTGGAACGTATCAGGATCCATGCCTTCTTCCATTAAAGCCTCACGAAGCCTCGTTTGTAGATCAGTTTTCTTACCGCTACTATCCAGGTCACGCTCCTCCAGCTCCCTCTTCAACTCGGCGACCTTCAATCCGGTTAAAATCACTAGTTTCGCAGCCATCACAGCGAATATTTATGTCCGTTTCTATAGCACACAATAAATCCCACTTTCGACACCAATGTAACAAGTTTCGCTATAGAAAACACTGTTCAGCTTTAAATAATTTATTTTACAAGTCACTATGTACAGAACTCACTATTCACATACAAAATCACAGCTTATTTATGTTTTACGATTTATATTTCACGACGTATTCAGAACTGAACTAACTCCTTGAAATGACGGATCTCATTATATAACCTCGCCAGGATTGAGAGAACTATCCAGATATTTTTAGAAAAGCGAAGAATGTTCGACGCCATCTAGCCTTGCTAGAATGTACCAGAAGCCAATCGATTCCTAACAATTCTACACAATGTGGTGGCTTGCGCATTCACCATGTTTTTGTCACAATAATACAAATGGATAGAACTTCATCAATGATCGAGACATGATGAAAGGCGTTTAAATTGTGTGCTTTTAGATAAAGGAATGTACAAGTACAAATTTTCTTTAACAAAAAATGTCTCACTGAAACAATCCTATCTTTTTCAAATTCCACCTAACAAGCCATAAATTCATAAAATAATGAATGTATGATTTTTGATTTTTTACCTTTCTTGCTTAGGCGTATTTTTCTTTTACTACGTGCATCAGTTGATTGGACTTTTAATAATTTTCCTTTTCGCCTGATCCATTGTTTGTTAGCTAAAACTGAATCCAACTGACCCTCTGTGTTCATGACCTTCAGATTTCCCACAAATTTCTCTATTAAATTTGTATTACAGTTTTCATTTTGTGCTAACTCCGCAACACGATCGAATTCTGTTTTTAGTTCTTCCACTTCGTGCTTATGTTCTTCGAGACCAAAAATTATTATAGTTGATGAGCAAATCGAAACTGTCATTCCTAGATGGTCTTACAGGATATATTATTATTTGTCATGTTAGTCATGGAATCCGATTGTGATTCGTCAATTATTTATTTGATGTACTAGAGGGTTCCTCTGATTTCTTGGGTTCGTCATTCTCTCATGTTTTCGTGTTTTCAAAAAAAATATATATTTTTTTCTCCGGTTGCTAAATGAACGATAAGTTTTCTGACATCTTCCGTCAGCGGATTACATGATGTTGATGTAATATCTAAATCAAATGAATTCTCCACAGCACATGAAAATGTGCAAAAAGCTTCTCCAGTGTCACTAGTTCATTTCGTAACAACAGTGTAGTGTACATTTTTGTCTGGGGATGACGAAACAAAAAGTTTCATCATCTATTCTTGTGACTATGAAGGATACTGTTTCAGCTTTTAGTGATTTGGATTATGTCTGGCGCCTTTAGTGGTTGTGGGGTTGATTCACAGCCAAAAGTCACCTAAAGTAAATAAACTACACGTGATGAGATATATCGAAACGAATGAACTGATAACATGTTTTGGTTTATCTGATGTGACCGTTCAATCGTTTCGCTATGTCTAATCACGTGTAGTTTGTTTACCCACTTTTGGTGACTTAGTTGTGAATCGTCTGAAGTAAATTTAACTATGGAATTCAACAGCGCAACAACATTTTTTAAGTTTTGTATGTGGGAATGTGCACATAATATTATATTTATACGATCAACAAAACAAACTACAAATTATTTAGCGGTTAAATGAAACATTCATCATCTTCTGAATGTATTGCTAATAAGATAAAATTCAAAAGAGACTGGATTATTTCAATAAGACATATTTTGTTTAAGAAAATTTGTACTTGCTCAGCTTTTCAACGTTTTTCATAATCGATTGATGAAATCCATTTATTTGCACTGTGCCATATTTTTCATTTATTCAGAGAGATAGAGATAGAGAGATAGAGATATGGAGGGGTAGCATGCGCCATCCTTCTACTCAGACCACTCAGGCGGCCCCTCACTCGGGGTTTACCCGTCGAGCCAGCCAACAGCGTTGATGTATTTCAAGACTGTGGCGGCCAAGCCCCCGATCGAGGCCAAGTCTGGCCATCTTTCCCCCATAATGGATTCTCTGATATTCACGAGGGCTGGGCAGTGGCAAAGGACATGCCCAGCACTCTCGTCATCCTCGTGGCATCCCTTACAAGTCGGATCTGTTACCACACCCAACGTGTTGAGGTGTTCATTTGGCTTACAATGTCCCGTAGGCATTCCCGCCAGTTTTCCAAGGTTGCTACGCGAGAGTTCAAGGAGGTACTGGGTTCGCGAAGCCTCGGGGCCGTGTATAGAGGCACTCGAGTGCCCAAACCAAATGTAGCTCGGAATCAAGGCATCAGTTCGATACTCCACCAGAGTCTGTCTTGTGACAGCCTCCAGAAATATACGAGCATGTCCTGGGCCCCACTTTCTCCCGCAAAGGAGATGGATGGCATGCAGCCTTATTGCTGTTCTTTCTGCCTCGCCTCTCAAGAATGCATCAAGAGGCGGCAGGCACAGCAGCACCTGCATTGCCATTGTTGATGTGGATCTCATTGCAGGCATGCTAATCTTTGTAGTTGCTGCATTCTGTTCTGAGATGTCACTTGTTTGGTTTTAGTCCACCACACAATAGCTCCGTACACGAACATTGGTCTGATTACGGCCGTGTAGATCTAGTGGACAATTCTGGGCGACAACCCCCAGACCTTGCCAATCGCTCCTCTACATTGCCAGAATGCTCTTGTGACCTTCTTAGATTTTTCGCTTAAGTGCTTGCTCCAGTTGAGGGTTCTATCTAGAATGATTCCTAGGTATTTACCCTCTTTAGAGATGCCGAGTTGCACACCACACAGGAGAGGTGGTTTAAGGTTGGCCAACTTCCTTTTCCTGGTAAAAAGTACGAGCTCGGTTTTGGTTGGATTTACAGATAGTGCGTTTTCATCATAACCATTTTTCCACCAGTTTCAAAGCAGCCTGCATAACCAGTAGTGTGGGATCCCTGTTCATTGAGATTCTTTATGAGGCCGTTGACTACCATGTTCCATAGAAGGGGTGACAGCACGCCTCCCTGGGGGCAGCCTTTGCTCACCAGTGCCTTCACCGTAGTGTCTCACGTCTTTAGTTGAACCGTTCTGTTTTTCAGCATGCAACAGATCCAGCCAGCAATGGTTGGGTCTACGTTGTGCCTAGCTAGAGCAAGTTCTACACTTTTAAAAGTCGTTTTGTCGAAGGCGCCTTCTATGTCTAGGAATACCCCTAGTGCCGACTGTTTGTGAAAGAGCGCTTCTTCTATTCTTTGAAATACACTATGTAGAGCAGTTTCTGTTGATTTTCCAGGTTGATACGCGTGTTGATTAGGGTGGATTTCCCACAGAGGCAGGTAGACATCCCTAATCTGTCTGTCACAGAGCCTTTCCAGAGTCCTCATCATAAATGAAGTTAAACTGATAGGTCTGTAAACTTTTGGGTGAGTGTAGTCGTCCTTACCAGGTTTGGGGATGAACGCTACTCTTAACTCTCTCCATCTTAACGGTATATAGCTTAGGGCTAATCTCGCCTTGAACAAAGTTCTAGGTATCCAATAATGACCTCCAGACTCCATTGAAGCATAGCCGGGAACACACCATCAGTTCCCGCGGACTTGAAAGGTTTGAAGGTCTTTATTGCCCAGGCTATTTTTTCTTTTGTCATCACCTTGTCGATGATCATCCCGCCTACTCCGGTGGAAAACGGTTGATCGTCTGATGATACGTGGCCATCAGTGCTGTTGACGATTTCACATTCTGGAAAGTGAGTATCCAGTAATAGTTTTGCCGTATCTTCAGAGGTGGTGGTATATGTTCCATCACTCTTCTTGAGACAGCTTGGCTGCATGAAGGGGTCTCTCGAGAGTGCCTTCTTGAGCCTCAAGGCTGACGATGTATCAGAGACCTCGCTGCAGAAGCTCCTCCATGCCGTTCTTTTCTTTTCTCTAAGTTTCTTCTTAAAGGTTTTTCTATGCTCCTTAAATTCTTGCCATTTGCCGTTTGTTTTCGCCCGGAAGAAAGCCTTCTTAGCATCTTTCCTTGGTTTGTCCATCTCTCTGTCTCATCCAGGAATGTTGGTTTTATCCCTATGGGCAGCGAGAGAAAAGGAATGCTCGAAAGCTTTCGTCAGGCTACCGTATAGAAAGTTTAGACTCTCCTCTTTTTCCTCCGTGCTAGTCAGAGTTTGTAGGGGGGCTCCTTTCTCTATCATTTCCTTCAGAGTGCTAACAAACATCGGAATGTTCGTTTCACGCGGGTTTCTGAACGGTTTGCTTTTTGGTGGTTTAATAAGCAGTTTGAACTTTATCCATCTGTGATCCGATAGATATGTCGGTGGAGACGTGCCATCCTGCTATCTTATCGCTAATGTTTATAGATGCAAAAGTCAGATCTATTATCGTTTGGTGTATAGACGTTACAAACGTGGGTTCGCAGCCTCTATTCACTATACTTAGATTTGTTTTTGTTAAAAATTCAAGTAGTAACCTACTCCTATCATTGGTGTCCTTGTTTCCCCACACTGTATGGTGCGCAGTAGCGTCACAACCAATGATGAGGTTCGACTTGTCCTTCTCACATTGGCTCACAGTTCTTGCAAGCTCGACTGACGGGACCGGTTCTCCAGGGTCTTGTGGGAGGTAAGCTTAGACCAGAGTGACCTCAACTCGATCATCACCCTCACCTACCGAGATTTGCACGACAGTGACGTCGGAGCTGGATAGCTGAGGAACGATGCTTGCTTGGAACTGTGCAGGTACGTATATACATGTCCTTGGTTTGCTTCCTTTCGGGTTGTAGTAGACAGTGCCTTGTAGCAACAACTCCTATATAATAAGGACTAAGTGCTCACAAAATGTTCTGGTGTGACGCCACCTATGTAGGCCCCGATGTAGGCCTTTTATCGATTCATACTTCAAAAATCCTATTACCTTATCCCCGTAGGCCTGGCAACGCAAACAATCATGTTTGTTTATGCTCTTGTCAAAGCAATTCAAATGTCTTTCAGTTTGAATGTTTTTTGAACGTTAAAGGCTTAGCCTTTAACGGCTAGACACACAAAGATTATCCAGTGCCTGATTTTTGCGATGAATACCAAGGCCAGTTTATTCGTTGGTTGTATAAAAGCGCTGATTACATGGCAGTTGAAAAGAAAATTTAGTGAATGCAAGATGTCCAGCAGGTCATCCTCCGACGAAGAATCTGTGCCACTTACTTACTAAAAAACGTTTTTCAAACATGCAAAGACCAATCCAAAGTTCACACATAAGTTAATAACGAGGGGGTAGTTCATGCTCTTCACTGGAGGCAGGCAGATGAAATCTGTTAATCGAGAGTACCCCTTTATTCAGAGTTTTTGCATGTACTATAAGCGATGTGGGGATTTTTCTTATGACAAAATATAACTAGCAAACTATCCACACTTTTTGAGGTTTTGAAATGACAATTTGTTTGTCGAAGTCAGCTATTCTGGAAATTATCATAGTGTTCCCCAAGGTTGTATCATGGGCCTACATTGATGACGTCAAACGGCCAGCACTTTGGCCTTGTTTTCCAGGAGGTATTGCTTGTAGTCCTCCTAGTCCACATACTTTGTTTTTCACCACCCAGGGCTCTTGGATAAGGGCGATGGTGTTATTGTTATTGCCTAGGTGCCGTTGTATGTTAGCCATGGCCGCCCGGCAGTGTTGGAGGTTTCCCTGGATTACGTTTATACTGTCTATCGCGGGTTGTTTTTTCCTTTCTTGTTTCCAAGAAGAGGATTTACATGTAGCCCTGAGAGTGAGGGTTCGAGTCTTCGGACTCAAAAAGCTTCTCCTCAACGTCAGATGTGAGGCTGCTAGTTTCCATAGCAGCCTCCGTCGTCGCCGAGGGGTGCTCAGGTCAGGGTTTAGCCGCGCCCTGGATAATTTTGATGTGGAGGGAGCTGAATTTGTAATTCAGCTTCCCATGGACTCTGCGTCCTCTTTTGGGACACCAACCACAAGGAGTTGTCCTCGGTGAGGCTCCTCCTTAACGTCTCTAAGAAAGAGGTGCCACCTGTCAACATTTGCCCAAGGGTTCTGCCCCTTGAGCAGACGCTTGACGCAGTCAATGTCTTCGGGCGGCCCCAGTCTGTCCACTGGGATTGCTTCCAATCTAGCTCCCTCCCATAAAGGGGGAAGACCAGCGACAGTCCTCCGCAGCCAGCCTACGGACCCCTGATCGTTGCAGAGGATTCTCAGGATCTCTCCTCCGTGGCTGAATCCCCCATTGAATGTAGGAGGGACCGTGTCGGAGGTGCCAGGAGAGGCTAGAAGTGCATCAAGCTCTCTAAGAAGATCCGCGCCTGATCCGCAGAGTTCCTTCCCATGGAGTCGTTGCGGTTCACTACAGCCATTCTGAGATGGCTCACGACCGCGAAGCTCCTTGGTGGATCTCTTTTTTGATTGAATGCTGGTCTGAGTTTTTTACCAGGGTTCAGCTTTTCCTGCTGTTCCTCTGATCCATCCGAACACTTTTCAGATTTCCTCCCCATTGAATCTTTAGGCGGCCTACCCTTTGTAGTTCACTGTTATCTAGATTACGCGCCTGGGAGGTTGGCCTTAGAGGCCAGCTCTCCGGTAGCGCTTGCGGTTTCGGCAGCCTGCGGGGTCACTCTCGGACCGGAAGGTTTGCCCATTTATTCACAGTGAGTTGTAATCGGTTTGACTTGGGAGCAGTGTGCTCTATTCGGATATAGTTTAGAATGAAATATTGGGAGGCGTGTTTTGTGCTGTAGTCGGTAATATTTAGTAAAAACGCATCTGGGACGACCTGCTTGAAAAAGTAAATGACTTGCATAGAAGCTACTCATTATGTGAAATCCATTTTGAAGAGAGCATGTTTACTAATTTCTTTCATACAAGATTATTAGCTACTGCAATTCCTACCTTATTTCCGGCGTCCCTTGAAGGCAGTAGTAGAATTTTTACGACCGAACATTCATACAGTGCTCCGCCCTTGCAACCTCCTGCTAAAATACGAGTCCTTGATAACAGAGTGTTGGTTCAAGCAGGAGTTTCAGCTCAAATTGAATCAGGTACATATATTTTATTAGATGTCCAGCTTCTGTCACGTTTCAAAATGAACAGAAAATATTTTCTATAATATTGTGACGAAACATGTGTTCAGCGGACCAAAATTGGTGGGGCACCGGATATTCGTACCACAGCCACCACATTGTGTAGAATTTGCTTCTGGTACATTTCTAGTGAAACTAGATGGCGTCGAATATTCTACGCTGTTCTGGGTGTTAGAATATTTTCCCAATCCTGGCGAGAGGATATAAGTCTGTCAATTTGGGAAATGAGTTCAGATATTGACTGGCCGCGAAATATAAATTGTAAAACATAAATAGGCTGCGATTGTGACATAAATACTTGTGATCGTGCGGTAGTCACTTTGAATAAATAAATTAAAACTGGACAAGTGTTTTCTATGGTGAAATTTGTTACATTGGTGTCAAAAGTGGAATTTATTCTGTGCTATACAAACAGACATAGATATTCGGTGTAATGGCTGCGAAACTAGTGAGTGTTTTTAACCGGATTGAAGGTAGCCGAGTTGAAGAGGGAGTTGGAGGAGCCTGACCTGGATGCAAGCGGGAAGAAGGCTGATCTACAACAAATGCTTCTTGAGGCTTTGATGGATGAAGGCATGAATCCTGATACGTTTGAATTTGAGATTCCTGATCCCAACGCAGTGGAGATATTGTCCAGGATAATTCAAGAGAACTCAAGAAAAGTGGAAGATAAATTGGAAAAAAAGTCCGAAAACCTCCCAGATCTATGAAAAAAAAGCTCGAAGAATCTTCCAGAGATATGGGAAAAAAGCTGGAAAAATCTTCTGGAACTGTGAAAGAGATCAAGGAACAATTGGCGGACCACTACAACTGTCTGAAGGATCATGTAGCGCAAGAAATCGAGAACCTTGAAAAACAATTTGAAGCAAGATTTGAAGATACAGTGGAGACCCTTGAAGAAGAAATGGCGCAGATGAGAAGGCAAGGCCCATTTCTATCTTGTTGCCCTTTCTTTGTATGTTTGTCATCAATCTAGTCAAAATTTCATCTAACGCTCTCTGTATCTGCGGCAAACTCTTCACTGCTGTTTGGGTTCCTCTTCTTTTGCTGCTTTCGTCAAAGAAATCACCCACTACGTCTTGTATCTTTGATGCACTAAATACGGGAGAAATATGTTTTTGATGATACGTCGCAGACATAAGATTAGTTTGATTAGCTGACGCAAGTTTTGAGTAGTGTTTCATCTGTATTGGTTGGAATTCTACGAATTTTGGATTGTCTTTGTCTTTGACGAAACATTTCCCTAGTCCTTCTCTAGTTTGCCATGATCCTTGGTTGGTTATTTGTGACAAAACCGAAAGATCTTCTTTGTATGTTCCGTATATACTGTGGAATAGTATTTGGGCCGCTTGAGTTTCTGACATGTTCTCTTCCATTATGAATTTCAACCCTCCTGCTAACATGTATACGTATTGGCCACCATGACTTGACACGTTGAAATGCCTCAGTATGTCGTCTCCTCCCACAAATTCGGTTACTCTTCCCTCTCTTGTTATTTTTCCTCCCTCACTCGGCATTGAATGTACCATAACCAACAGATTTAATAACACTGTACACAATCGCTTGACACCAAATTAGTTTCTGAGCTCAAAATTTCAAAATTGGTGTCAGAGGTGTGTTCAGGGGTGAAAACACCATTTTTTCATTCCGGTTTATTCGAACATATTTAAAGGTATGTGGTATTTTTTTTCTTAAAAATAACTCGGGAATCACCATTGGTATTGGTATTGGTATGGGTGAAGGGGCAAATCACCGCCCGGCGAGTAGGCCTTAAAGGCCCTTTTCGCCAACCCCAGGACCATCGCATTTCTAACTTGATGATGGAGAACATCCCCTGGTTATATATTTGAACTAGTGGGACCAATTAATTTAGGCTAATTATTTTAAATGTTTGACTGTCAGTAATCGATAATACTGCAGTCTACTCAGTGACGTTAGCCAGTGAGAGTACCACTGAATGTCGAGCAGAAATGATTCCTGCTCACCTCGGGTCTCGAACCCGATCATCGCGAACTACCTCTCTGGTGACTTTCGTCGAATACGGCGCCTTATACCACCCAGCCACCTAGTCGCTGAGGGGCGTGAATCCCCATACCAATTTGTTTAGCAATGTTTAGGAAACACTCTATAATAACCTGGATAAAACAGTAGAACCTACTACTGCAGCCCCTCAATGGCCCCCAGTCTATTACAAAAACCTTTAAATACAGGCCTAAAACCAATGAAAGCAAAAATTTCAACCATGAGACATTACGTTTCTATGGCATCCGAAAGTAAATGAGACGTTCAAACATTGTCTGACTCAATAAAATAATAATATATATCATTGGTTTGACAACTTGTTCATCTGGTATCAAGACAGGAAAAGATAATATCTACATATATTTCTAGTAGTCTTGGAGATAAAAAGGATTTTCGCTGTCCCCGTTATTTTCACGCACAAGTGTAGGTACGTACCTATCTATTTCTCTTCCAGGATTTTGTATAATACTACAGTAAGTAAAAATAGCTATTCTTTAACAGATTCGAGATCATTGATTCAAAATATCCAGTTGAAGTCAGATGATTTAGATTTTCTTTGTTTTGCGATTTGTGTTAATGTTCACGTTTTTTTATTATCACCCCATAGAATTATGAGTTTTTAGAGGATGCGGCAACATTGGTTTGCGTTTCTTGTATCCAGTTTATTTGGACCAATGAGGATTTTGTTCATTGGCCGCATGCAATGTGCGAGAAAATTGCGTAGACTCTTCATTGGCCAAATACGGCGTCAAATTTCGCGGGAAAATGTCGTAGATTTCTCATTGGCCGAATGCACGGCATCTTATTGTTTGGCGGTAAATTTTCATAGATTTCTTTTTGCTACTGGCTAGCAGGAATGACTGAAAATTTTCGACCAATAAAGAAAGTCCGTTCAAAGTGGGGAAGAAAATCGAGCCTATAAATATTTGCCACTTTGACTTTGTTCTGTTGTATTCTTATCAGAAGCGTGTGGTGTGCGAGTGTGCTAGTGTTGTGATATTTTATATTTTGGTGGTGCGTTTGTTTCTGTTACTGATACTATTTCTGTGATCGATGGCGGATCTCGTGGGGAATTCACCCCGTTTATTGGCGGGGCGATTGGAGTATCCTCATTTGATAAACTACCTGACAACGGGTGGGGATACTCCCGAGGAAAAGTCGGCGGCTAACCTGTCCGGTTTAAGGCTGATGGAGCATTTTGGTATCATCCCGTCCATTGACGACTTGATTCCCTGAATCGCTCAAAATTGCAACGAGCAAATGAAGGCGATAAGGGATCGAGGCCGGAAGATTGGTTGGCGTTTCCAGTGCTCCGCTCGTCACAAAATCTCACCGACCAACACAACGTTTCTTGACCATGCACGTACTGCTGATTTAGGCAGCGACTACATTCTGCGCATTGTCTATAGCTGGATGATAAGCAAGCCTCTCACGGAACTTGTCGCCGAATTAGACATTACACAGGATACAGCCGTTGCCTGGTATCAGTACTGTGTGCGTCGAAAATTTCGTGGCACGATTTTCAACCCATCGGAGGACCTGGAGACATTGTGGAGGTCGATGAGACCAAACTGATGTAGAGAAAATACAATGTCGGTCGGCTGGGTATGATGAGAGACGGCTGGGTTTTTGGTAGAGTCAGTGGGTCCATGAAAAAACGATTTGCAGTATTGGTAGAAAATCGTTTCGCAGCGGCTCTTCTACCAATAATGGAAGAACGTATCGATCGTCAGTCCTTCATTTGTTCCGACGAATGGAGGGCTTACAATCGATGTGGTGGTCTATTTTCCGGTCACGGAACGGTAAACCACTCCGTGAATTTCCTGAATCCTCCAAAAGATGAGGTGCCTCTTTTTTACCCAAATGGTCGATTTAACCCGGCATGTCTGGATGGCCAATATCGGCGCCATAGACCTGAAGGTATGGAACCTGTTAGGTAAGTAGAACATTTATTTGAACTTGTCAATTCAATCATCAATTCGATTGATCAGATATCACACTCAGAACATAGAGAGGGCATGGAGGGGGCTTAAAAAGATCTATCGGGGATGTAACCGTATTGGGTACGGTTCATTTTACATCGGTGAATGGATGTACAAAGAGAATGTGCTTTGCGGGTATGACTCCAACAAGCTAAGATTCCAGAGGCTGTGCAGGGATGTTTCGCGGGCATACCCGGGTCCCGGCAAGCATGTTATGGATAATAACTTGGCACACTGCCAATGTCCGGAATGCTGAGTCATGCTTTCAGGAACATCGGGGGAATTCCGACTTATTCGGTTTTGAGTCGGTGGCGCTATCCTACCCTAATCTCCGGCATTGAGCTAGGGCCTAATTTGCTCACGCAGTAAACCACCCTCTCATTCCAGAAATAAAGTAACTTGTCCCTTTTTCTTTGTTACCTCATTATTCTTCATTCTTTTTCACCTAAGAGAAACAAAGAGCGTGTCAATATTATTCAATAATATGTACACTGCTTCAGATTTAATTTGTCATACTTTCAAAAGGCTGTAAGATATTTATTTTTTGAGCTAAAATGTCGACCAAAAAAAGAAAGTGTAGGGTTTTTCGTGAAGTTTTGTGCTATTGAGTCAAATATTTTCTTAACTGTCAAATGTCAAAATTATTGACATAACTTACTTTTTTTAAATGGCACACCCTATATATCATTACATATTTAGAAAGGCATCTTTTTTCTGATCCCGAAAATATAGCACATATGCCCTTTCTATTCACTAGTTTAGAGCAAATTGGTATAAAAATTATTGAAATTGTAATTTTTTTAGCATGAAGATGCACGAGTCATTTGTTTCCAATAATTGTCAGGGTTGCACTCGAATTGTCAAATCTTTTACGTGAAAACTGTTTCTTTACAGTAATTTGGTGAAAATAAATAAATGTGTATACTTAACACTATTTTACATTATATTACAGAGAAGCTTATAGGTAGCTTTTTTATTTCTAAATCTAGAAACAAGTGTAATACATGAAAGATGTGCGGAATTTTGTCGAGAATTCAGACGAACAATTTTCAGTATACCTTTGCATTTGAAAAATTTTAAGTAAATTCAGAAAATGTCCGCATATTATACTGGATACAATCGTCTGTTTTGATCGGAATCATTTGAAATCTCAAAATTGTGAAAGAGGAGAATCTCCTCTTCAAAATTAGACCATGATCGCGTCAATCGGTTGGGTTGTTTCAAAAAATCAAAATAAACAAATTTGAAGGAGATTTCTCAATAAATCCATAGCGGTACTCATTTATATTTGTTTCCATTTAAAAATCACGGAAAAACAGCAATTTTGTGTTTTGATAGCACCGTTACGCCATCTTGTGGCTATCTTGGGAAGATCTGATATATTTCCAGCATTTTCTCCAATCCATATTACCTAGTAATTTTTTTCCGCAAGTCTCTGGGATGCCCAGTTTCTGAGATCTGGCACCTTGCCATTCTTGAATAGTCACCCTGTACTGAATCTTCGAAGAGTTGGGTAATATCTTGGCAGGTGTTTACCGGAATCAACTTACACAAACGGAATATCGGCTGCGACGATTAGAGGACATTAGACAGTTTTCGTTGCTCAAAAAATGCAGCTCCGGTTAACGCTAACTGACAACTTTGACATTTGGATTTCATTTATCGTGTATTGATACGGATATATAGTCATAGCGGTTAACATAGCGAAACGGATGCGCAGTAGAAGAAAATATCTGATTTGACATTTGATTGTCAATGTTTTGAAGTTTGATTTGTTTTTGTTTATACTTTCGCTCGATTCAAGAATCAAGACCAAGATAATTTACCCAAAATGAATCCAAATCAAGAAACGGCAGGTTTCTTAGAAACAATCAGGCGAAACCGAGTTCGGTTTACCGATGAAGATGACCAGATCTTACTAAGTGAAATACTGGCAAATAATCCATATGGGGATGTATCAAAATGGACTGTGGTTGTTTCCAATTTTTTGGAGGTTACTGGAAAAGAGGTGTCTGTGAGGGAAGTTAAAGAACATATTACATATGTATTGAAAAAGTTTGAGGGAAAAGAAAGGGTCAACGTTTTCCGGTAAGTGTCAGATGTTTATTTGGCATGATTTGGCTTTTGTCGATTGTTATGAGTGTGTCTTTTTCAATTTTCAATAGTAGAGTATATGGTATAGGATGAATCGACAGATGAATGTTTGGGTTAGTTCGTGTGAATTAACAAAATATATTGTACATATACAGTGCGGCTCTGAGTCTGAATGTCAATGCCGAGTGGAGAGTTCTATTTTACAATTTTTTTCAGTTCAGGGGTTGAAGAACCGGAGATCAACCTAGACCATTTGCTACAACAAGTACTAGACCTGATTAACACAATTGTAGCTGACAAAAAAAAGATCAAGTTACATAAAAAATCTGCTGAAAATGCAAAATTGCTTCGGGATGATTTTGCAAACAGTCTTTTGAATCCTGATCACAACAGAACAGCTTATAATCAAGAACTGTTGAACGAATCGGTCAGTCATGATGAGAAAAATATACTTATTGATTTTGTATCAGGTAAGTTATAGCCTTTTGTCGTCTCCAATATCCGAGCCAATATCCAAATGAATATCAGCCACAATGAACTGGTGTTGGTACATGTGAAAGTTTATGTTATTTATGAAGTTTCTTGTTATTTACTTGAACCTAATCATCGTACTCATTTCAGAGTTATATCGGTTTACAGTAAACATCTTTTGATTGACAACAAATACGATTACGAATGATTTTTACAAAAATGTCATATAAAACCCACTAGCCCAAGCCCAGTAAAGTTGGTCGGCTTATAGGGGTCGACAAAAAAAAATCTTAACACAATGATATTTCCAGGGATGCTTGAGGACTGCCTCCTCAGCATTCAACCAAAAAATCTAACTCGAACTCCTGGTACGTTTTGCCCTAAAGAGGTGGGTTCCTGAATATTTATTTGGAGAAAAATGACCTTAAAAAAAGTTATAGAGGACCAAGATCTAAACAATTTTGCCTTATAAACAGACTCTTGAAACTTACAACTTTCCTTAGTTAACAAATTAAAGTCTTTTTTACAAAATGGAAGTAGATCAGCCCGTCGAACAAGGCACAAACAAAAGGCCTAGGGATGAGACAGTTGATCCAGACGATGGAACATCGATATCAAGCGCAAAAAAGCCAGAATTGAACCCAACCAAGACAGAAAGATGAAGTGCCTAAAGATGATAATTAACACATTTAGAAGAATCCATGCCCTCGTGTTCCCTAATGCTCTAAATGATTATAAAAACATAACAGTAGGAAATCAAATAACAAACATAATTTTTACTGTATTCTCAATCAAAAGACAAATGGCAAATGGGCACAACGGCAACGCTGAAAGGAAGGCCAGAGACAAAAAGAGCTTCACAATTACAAGTTTGGCAAGAAAATATGACGTCACTCTGGATGAAGCAATGGCAGCGATGACAGAAGCAGCTAGAGAGAACGGCTTGGAATTCAAGAAATTTGGTCCAAATGATGCTGAAAATTGGTATGGGACTGCTCTGCCTTATCTGGACTTTTTTGCTTGCAACCAGTACCGGGTGAATGAGCTAAGAACAGGCCATAGTTTGATGCCAATCAAGCGCCAGGACGGACACAGCACCAGCTTTCCTGTTGCTAAATACGGCCTAACAGGAGCACACCATGTATTGTTGGAGGGCTGCACTTTTCCACCAGAAAAAAGATGCTCCATGGCACAGTCACTTGGCCCCATGACGGCAATGCTGCTTCACATAAGGACTGAAGAAAAGTTCCGGAAGAAATGGACAGATGCAGCTAAGAGAGCCTTTGCGCATATTCCTTTCATAGATGAGATACTGCAGGCGGTGAAAGGAAGAAAAGCTGAAGAAGTGTCCAATGTCTTGTACTTACTGGCAGAAGTAACATTGCTAACTACAGGCAGACAAGCCAACCGAATGTTTTTGCCATTAAATCTGTTGGTTATGGTACATTCAATGCCGAGTGAGGGAGGAAAAATAACAAGAGAGGGAAGAGTAACCGAATTTGTGGGAGGAGACGACATACTGAGGCATTTCAATGTGTCAAGTCATGGTGGCCAATACGTATACATTTCAGCTAGATTATGGAGGATGAGAAAAGACCCATCTAAGAAACCAAAATGTTCATATGGGGTGGTGATGTTATCAGACGGAGGGGCTAGACCATGGACTAGTTGCAATTCACCCCTCGAGGAAACTTGCTTAAGGGAAAGGAACATAGTAACAGAGGAAGACAAGAACTACCTATTAAGAATAAGGAATCCAGAAAACCCCTTCAGTGTCGAACCATCTGACGAAGTGATCTACTCCAAAGAGCATGAGTCCCTAATCCTAAGTACCGTGGAAACTCCTAGAACATGCTTCCATTACCTGAAAAAATCAAACAGAACGTTAGACCGGAAAGAAAAAGTCGAAGAGTCTATGGAAAAACAATGTAATCACGAAGCGAGTAAGATTATTTCTTTGCTGGACCCAACCACAATGATTGTGGCACCCAACTCTGGAGTTTCCATTTCTGAACACATTGAAGCTGTTCTGTGCATTGAGAAAGCTGATTTGGCCACTACCGAAGAAGATGGAGAAATGTACAATAGGGCAATTGGTATTTTGGAGAATGGCCAAGTTGACTTAGAAGAAGAAGATCAATTGGACCTGGATGACGAAGACAATTGGGAAACAGATATTTAAACAATATTCAGAAAGAGTAAGACAGCAATACTTAATAGATTCTACAAGGCAACAAATTAAATGGTCAGTATTTCAATTTTATGGACAGTACTCTTTGCCATTATTTTATTACCCTTGGTCAGTATGATAATAAATGGTCGGTTGAAATAATGAAGGGTCAGTAACATAAAGAAGTGGTCAGTAAAAATAATAAATGGTCAGTATAATAATAAATGGTCGGTTGAAATAATTAACGGTTAGTTATATGAAGAAATGGTCAGTAAAAATAATGAAGGGTCAGTAACATAAAGAAGTGGCCCGTAAAAATAATAAATGGTAGATATAAATAATCAAGAGTCATAAAAAAACGATCAGATAAATTAGTAAATGCCTGGTGAAAATAATGGACAGTCCATAAAATCAATAAAGCGACAGTAAAATAATGAATGGTTGGTCATATATTTTATTTCGTATAAATACAAAAAAAATTACAACGGAACGAAACACAACTTAGTAAAGAGAAAACACTCTGCCTCTACGTCATGATGAAGTAGTCAGATAGGTTCTTTTTAGAGGCGGATTTAGTTTGGGTTAGTTAGGGTTAGTTTGTGTTGGTAATAGAAATTGATGAAAAATATGCAGCGGCTCGTTGGTTAGCACTGGCCATTTATTATTTCTCACTCTACATTTGTGGAATTATTACCAGCTAGGTCATACTGACATTTCATAAATTTTTACTGACCATTAGAATCACAATAGTGAACATAGAAATACAGGCCAAATGGTACTTTTACTGCTCAAAAATTCCATTTTTACTTATCATTTTTAACAGAAATACTGAGTCTTTTACAATGTTATACTGACTGCCTGTGATATTACTGATATTATACTGTACATAATGAATTAAATACTGTTCAGTTTATTACAACCCATTCTACAATATATGCCACTGAGAACATCATGGAGAACTGTGACACAAACAAATGTCAAAATCAATACAAACTAATCGTAGACGAAAGCCCACATGCAAGTGTGACAATAAACCCAAACAAAGTGTCATTAGAAATACAAAGAGAATATGAGAATGTGATTTACTCTCAGAGATGGAGGTACACAGCATACTGTTACCAAGGGAGCTTATTTGACTCGAACACAGGATGCTCAATAAATGAACTGGACAAAAATTTCAACAAAACAGAGGCATTGATGTATTGCAGAGACAATAAATGCCCTATGGGACATACCTGTGCAGATGGTGTATCTAGCCTTGCAAACAAATGCCTTGTCGAAGATATAGTCAACATGTACGGAGGACCCAATTATGGACATACTTTCATACAAAACAATCACTTGGGTTTGTAAACACTCCTTTTCTCCACCGAACAGTACCCATTTCTATCTTGTTGCCCTTTCTTTGTATGTCTGTCATCAATCTAGTCAAAATTTCATCTAACGCTCTCTGTATCTGCGGCAAACTCTTCGCTGCTGTTTGGGTTCCTCTTCTTTTGCTGCTTTCGTCAAGGAAATCACCCACTACGTCTTGTATCTTTGATGCACTAAATACGGGAGAAATATGTTTTTGATGATACGTCGCAGACATAAGATTAGTTTGATTAGCTAACGCAAGTTTTGAGTAGTGTTTCATCTGTATTGGTTGGAATTCTACGAATTTTGGATTGTCTTTGTCTTTGACGAAACATTTTCCTAGTCCTTCCCTAGTTTGCCATGATCCTTGGTTGGTTATTTGTGACAAAACCGAAAGATCTTCTTTGTATGTTCCGTATATACTGTGGAATAGTATTTGGGCCGCTTGAGTTTCTGCATGTTCTCTTCCATTATGAATTTCAACCCTCCTGCTAACATGTATACGTATTGGCCACCATGACTTGACACGTTGAAATGCCTCAGTATGTCGTCTCCTCCCACAAATTCGGTTACTCTTCCCTCTCTTGTTATTTTTCCTCCCTCACTCGGCATTGAATGTACCATAACCAACAGATTTAATGACACTGTACACAATCGCTTGACACCAAATTAGTTTCTGAGCTCAAAATTTCAAAATTGGTGTCAGAGGTGTGTTCAGGGGTGAAAACAACATTTTTTCATTCCGGTTTATTCGAACATATTTATAGGTATGTGGTATTTTTTTTCTTAAAAATACCTCGGGAATCACCATTGGTATTGGTATTGGTATGGGTGAAGGGGCAAATCACCGCCCGGCGAGTAGGCCTTGAAGGCCCTTTTCGCCAACCCCAGGACCATTGCATTTCTAACTTGATGATGGAGAACATCCCCTGGTTATATATTTGAACTAGCGAGACCAATTAATTTAGGCTAATTATTTTAAATTTTTGACTGTCAGTAATCGATAATACTGCAGTCTACTCAGTGACGTTAGCCAGTGAGAGTACCACTGAATGTCGAGCAGAAATGACTCCTGCTCACCTCGGGTCTCGAACCCGATCATCGCGAACTACCTCTCTGGTGACTTTCGTCGAATACGGCGCCTTATACCACCCAGCCACCTAGTCGCTGAGGGGCGTGAATCCCCATACCAATTTGTTTAGCAATGTTTAGGCAACACTCTGTAATAACCTGGATAAAACAGTAGAACCTACTACTGCAGCCCCTCAATGGCCCCCAGTCTATTGCAAAAACCTTTAAATACAGGCCTAAAACCAATGAAAGCAAAAATTTCAACCATGAGACATTACGTTTCTATGGCATCCGAAAGTAAATGAGACGTTCAAACATTGTCTGACTCAATAAAATAATAATATATATCATTGGTTTGACTACTTGTTTATCTGGTATCAAGAAGAGAATAGATAATCTCTACATATATTTCTAGTAGTCTTGGAGATAAAAAGGATTTTCGCTGTCCCCGTTATTTTCACGCACAAGTGTAGGTACGTACCTATCTATTTCTCTTCCAGGATTTTGTATAATACTACAGTAAGTGAAAATAGCTATTCTTTAACAGATTCGAGATCATTGATTCAAAATATCCAGTTGAAGTCAGATGATTTAGATTTTCTTTGTTTTGCGATTTGTGTTGATGTTCACGTTTTTTAACTCTCACCCCATAGAATTATGAGTTTTTAGAGGTTGCGGCAACATTGGTTTGCGCTTCTTGTATCCAGTTTATTTGGACCAATGAGGATTGGCCGCATGCAATGCGCGAGAAAATTGCGTAGACTCTTCATTGGCCAAATACGGCGTCAAATTTCGCGGGAAAATGTCGTAGATTTCTCATTGGCCGAATGCACGGCGCGGCGCGTCTTATTGTTTGGCGGTAAATTTTCATAGATTTTTTTTTGCTACTGGCTAGCAGGAATGACTGAAAATTTTCGACCAATAAAGAAAGTCCGTTCAAAGTGGGGAAGAAAATCGAGCCTATAAATATTTGCCACTTTGACTTTGTTCTGTTGTATTCTTATCAGAAGCGTGTGGTGTGCGAGTGTGCTAGTGTTGATATATTTTATTATTTTGGTGGTGCGTTTGTTTCTGTTACTGATACTATTTCTGTGATCGATGGCGGATCTCGTGGGGAATTTACCCCGTTTATTGGCGGGGCGATTGGAGTATCCTCATTTGATAAACTACCTGACAACGGGTGGGGATACTCCCGAGGAAAAGTCGGCGGCTAACCTGTCCGGTTTAAGGCTGATGGAGCATTTTGGCATCATCCCGTCCATTGACGACTTGATTCCCTGAATCGCTCAAAATTGCAACGAGCAAATGAAGGCGATAAGGGATCGAGGCCGGAAGATTGGTTGGCGTTTCCAGTGCTCCGCTCGTCACAAAATCTCACCGACCAACACAACGTTTCTTGACCATGCACGTACTGCTGATTTAGGCAGCGACTACATTCTGCGCATTGTCTATAGCTGGATGATAAGCAAGCCTCTCACGGAACTTGTCGCCGAATTAGACATTACACATGATACAGCCGTTGCCTGGTATCAGTACTGTGTGCGTCGAAAATTTCGTGGCACGATTTTCAAGACCTGGAGACATTGTGGAGGTCGATGAGACCGAACTGATGTAGAGAAAATACAATGTCGGTCGGCTGGGTATGATGAGAGACGGCTGGGTTTTTGGTGGAGTCAGTAGGTCCACGAAAAAACGATTTGCAGTATTGGTAGAAAATCGTTCCGCAGCGGCTCTTCTACCAATAATGGAAGAACGTATCGATCGTCAGTCCTTCATTTGTTCCGACGAATGGAGGGCTTACAATCGATGTGGTGGTCTATTTTCCGGTCACGGAACGGTAAACCACTCCGTGAATTTCCTGAATCCTCCAAAAGATGAGGTGCCTCTTTTTTACCCAAATGGTCGATTTAACCCGGCATGTCTGGATCGCCAATATCGGGGCCATAGACCTGAAGGTATGGAACCTGTTAGGTAAGTAGAACATTTATTCGAACTTGTCAATTCAATCATCAATTCGATTGATCAGATATCACACTCAGAACATAGAGAGGGCATGAAGGGGGCTTAAAAAGATCTATCGGGGATGTAACCGTATTGGGTACGGTTCATTTTACATCGGTGAATGGATGTACAGAGAGAATGTGCTTTGCGGGTATGACTCCAACAAGCTAAGATTCCAGAGGCTGTGCAGGGATGTTTCGCGGGCATACCCGGGTCCCGGCAAGCATGCTATGGATATTAACTTGGCACACTGCCAATGTCCAGAATGCTGAGTCATGCTTTCAGGAACATCGGGAGAATTCCGACCTATTCGGTTTTGAGTCGGTGGCGCTATCCTACCCTTATCTCCGGCATTGAGCTAGGGCCTAATTTGCTCACGCAGTAAACCACCCCCTCATTCCAGAAATAAAGTAACTTGTCCCTTTTTCTTTGTTACCTCATTATTCTTCATTCTTTTTCACCTAAGAGAAACAAAGAGCGTGTCAATATTATTCAATAATATGTACAGTGCTTCAGATTCAATTTGTCATACTTTCAAAAGGCTGTAAGATATTTATTTTTTGAGCTAAAAGGTCGACCAAAAAAAGGAATTGTAGGGTTTTTCGTAAAGTTTTGTGCTATTGAGTCAAATATTTTCTTAACTTTCAAATGTCAAAATTATTGACATAACTTACTTTTTTTAAATGGCACACCCTATATATCATTACATATTTACAAAGGCATCTTTTTTCTGATCCCGAAAATCAAGCACATATGCCCTTTCTATTCACTAGTTTAGAGCAAATTGGTATAAAAATTATTGAAATTGTAATTTTTTTAGCATGAAGATGCACGAGTCATTTGTGTCCAATAATTGTCAGGGTTGCACTCGAATTGTCAAGTCTTTTACGTGAAAACTGTTTCTTTACAGTGATTTGGTGAAAATAAATAAATGTGTATACTTAACACTATTTTACATTAAATTACAGAGAAGCTTATAGGTAGCTTTTTTATTTCAAAATCTAGAAACAAGTGTAATACATGAAAGATGTGCGGAATTTTGTCGAGAATTCAGACGAACAATTTTTGGTATACCTTTGCATTTGAAAAATGTTAAGTAAATTCAGAAAATGTCCGTATATTATACTGGATACAATCGTCTGTTTAGATCGGAATCATTTGAAATCTCAAAAGAAAGAGGAGAATCTCCTCTTCAAAATTAGACCACGATCGCGTCAATCGGTTGGGTTGTTTCAAAGTTATGAGCATTCTTGCGTTGTAAGGTTTGAAAGCTGATACCTATCTTATTTGACATGCTAGAAAAAAAATCATAATGAACAAATTTGAAGGAGATTTCTCAATAAATCCATAGCGGTACTCATTTATATTTGTTTCCATTTAAAAATCACGGAAAAACAGCAATTTTGTGTTTTGATAGCACCGTTACGCCATCTTGTGGCTATCTTGGGAAGATCTGATATATTTCCAGCATTTTCTCCAATCCATATTACCTAGTAATTTTTTTCCGCAAGTCTCTGGGATGCCTAGTTTCTGAGATCTGGCACCTTGCCATTCTTGAATAGTCACCCTGTACTGAATCTCCGAAGAGTTGGGTAATATCTTGGCAGGTGTTTACCGGAATCAACTTACACAAACGGAATATCGGCTGCGACGATTAGAGGACATTAGACAGTTTTCGTTGCTCAAAAAATGCAGCTCCGGTTAACGCTAACTGACAACTTTGACATTTGGATTTCATTTATCGTGTATCGATACCGATATATAGTCATAGCGGTTAACATAGCGAAACGCATGCGCAGTAGAAGAAAATATCTGATTTGACATTTGATTGTCAATGTTTTGAAGTTTGATTTGTTTTTGTTTATACTTTCGCTCGATTCAAGAATCAAGACCAAGATAATTTACCCAAAATGAATCCAAATCAAGAAACGGCAGGTTTCTTAGAAACAATCAGGCGAAACCAAGTTCGGTTTACCGATGAAGATGACCAGATCTTACTAAGTGAAATACTGGCAAATAATCCATATGGGGATGTATCAAAATGGACTGTGGTTGTTTCCAATTTTTTGGAGGTTACTAGAAAAGAGGTGTCTGTGAGGGGAGTTAAAGAACATATTACATATGTATTGAAAAAGTTTGAGGGAAAGGAAAGGGTCAACGTTTTCCGGTAAGTGTCAGATGTTTATTTGGCATGATTTGGCTTTTGTCGATTGTTATGAGTGTGTCTTTTTCAATTTTCAATAGTAGAGTATATGGTATAGAATGAATCGACAGATGAATGTTTGGGTTAGTTCGTGTGAATAAACAAAATATATTGTACATATACAGTGCGGCTCCGAGTCTGAATGTCAATGCCGAGTGGAGAGTTCTATTTTACAATTCTTTTCAGTTCAGGGGTTGAAGAACCGAAGATCAACCTAGACCATTTGCTACAACAAGTACTAGACCTGATAAACACAATTGTAGCTGACAAAAAAAAGATCAATCTACATAAAAAATCTGCTGAAAATGCAAAATTGCTTCGGGATGATTTTGCAAACAGTCTTTTGAATCCTGATCACAACAGAACAGCTTATAATCAAGAACTGTTGAACGAATCGGTCAGTCATGATGAGAAAAATATACTTATTGATTTTGTATCAGGTAAGTTATAGCCTTTTGTCGTCTCCAATATCCGAGCCAATATCCAAATGAATATCAACCACAATGAACTGGTGTTGGTACATGTGAAAGTTTATGTTATTTATGAAGTTTCTTGTTATTTACTTGAACCTTATCATCGTACTCATTTCAGAGTTATATCGGTTTACAGTAAACATCTTTTGATTGACAACAAATACGATTACGAATGATTTTTGCAAAAATGTCATATAAAACCTACTAGCCCAAGCCCAGTAAAGTTGGTCGGCTTATAGGGGTCGACAAAAAAAAACCCTTACACAATGATATTTCCAGGGATGCTTGAGGAGTGCCTCCTCAGCATTCAACCAAAAGATCTGACTCGACCTCCTGGTACGTTTTGCGCTGAAGAGGTGGGTTCCTAAATATTTATTTGGAGAAAAATGACCTTAAAAAAGATTATAGAGGACCAAGATCTAAACAACTTTGCCTTATAAACAGACTCTTGAAACTTACAACTTTTCTTAGTTAACAAATTAAAGTCTTTTTTACAAAATGGAAGTAGATCAGCCCGTCGAACAAGGCACAAACAAAAGGCCTAGGGATGAGACAGTTGATCCAGACGATGGAACATCGATATCAAGCGCAAAAAAAGCCAAAATTGAACCCAACCAAGACAGAAAGATGAAGTGCCTAAAGATGATAATTGACACATTTAGAAGTATCCATGCCCTCGTGTTCCCTAATGCTCAAAATGATTATAAAAACATAACAGTAGGAAATCAAATAACAAACATAATTTTTACTGTATTCTCAATCAAAAGACAAATGGCAAATGGGCACAACGGCAACGCTGAAAGGAAGGCCAGAGACAAAAAGAGCTTCACAATTACAAGTTTGGCAAGAAAATATGACGTCACTCTGGATAAAGCAATGGCAGCGATGACAGAAGCAGCTAGAGAGAACGGCTTGGAATTCAAGAAATTTGGTCCAAATGATGCTGAATATTGGTATGGGACAGCTCTGCCTTATCTGGACTTTTTTGCTTGCAACCAGTACCGGGTGAATGAACTAAGAACAGGCCATAGTTTGATGCCAATCAAGCGCCAGGACGGACACAGCACCAGCTTTCCTGTTGCTAAATACGGCCTAACAGGAGCACACCATGTATTGTTGGAGGGCTGCACTTTTCCACCAGAAAAAAGATGCTCCATGGCACAGTCACTTGGCCCCATGACGGCAATGCTGCTTCACATAAGGACTGAAGAAAAGTTCCGGAAGAAATGGACAGATGCAGCTAAGAGAGCCTTTGCGCATATTCCTTTCATAGATGAGATACTGCAGGCGGTGAAAGGGAGAAAAGCTGAAGAAGTGTCCAATGTCTTGTACTTACTGGCAGAGGTAACATTGCTAACTACAGGCAGACAAGCCAACCGAATGTTTTTCCCATCAAATCTGTTGGTTATGGTACATTCAATGCCGAGTGAGGGAGGAAAAATAACAAGAGAGGGAAGAGTAACCGAATTTGTGGGAGGAGACGACATACTGAGGCATTTCAATGTGTCAAGTCATGGTGGCCAATACGTATACATTTCAGCTAGATTATGGAGGATGAGAAAAGACCCATCTAAGAAACCAAAATGTTCATATGGGGTGGTGATGTTATCAGACGGCGGGGCTAGACCATTGACTAGTTGCAATTCACACCTCGAGGAAACTTGCTTAAGGGAAAGGAACATAGTAACAGAGGAAGACAAGAACTACCTATTGAGAATAAGGAATCCAGAAAACCCCTTCAGTGTCAAACCATCTGACGAAGTGATCTACTCCAAAGAGCATGGGTCCCTAATCCTAAGTACCGTGGAAACTCCTAGAACATGCTTCCATTACCTGAAAAAATCAAACAAAACGTTAGACCGGAAAGAAAAAGTCGAAGAGTCTATGGAAGAACAATGTAATCACGAAGCGAGTAAGATTATTTCTTTGGTGGACCCAACCACAATGATTGTGGCACCCAACTCTGGAGTTTCCATTTCTGAACACATTAAAGCTGTTCTGTGCATTGAGAAAGCTTTGGCCACTACCGAAGAAGATGAAGAAATGTACAATAGGGCAATTGGTATCTTGGAGAATGGCCAAGTTGACTTAGAAAAAGAAGATCAATTGGACCTGGATGACGAAGACAATTGGGAAACATATATTTAAACAATATTCAGAAAGAGTAAGACAGCAATACTTGATAGATTCTACAATATATGCCACTGAGAACATCATGGAGAACTGTGACACAAACAAATGTGAAAATCAATACAAACTATTCGTAGAAGAAAGCCCACATGCTAGTGTGACAATAAACCCAAACAAAGTGTCATTAGAAATACAAAGAGAATATGAGAATGTGACTTACTCTCAGAGATGGAGGTACACAGCATACTGTTACCCAGAGCTTATTTGACTCGAACACAGGATGCTCAATAAATGAATTAGACAAAAATTTCAACAAAACAGAGGCATTGATGTATTGCAGAGACAATAAATGCCCTGAAGGACATACCTGTGCAGATGGTGAATGTGTATCTAGCCTTGCAAACAAATGCCTTGTCGAAGATATAGTCAACATGTACGGAGGACCCAATTATGGACATACTTTCATACAAAACAATCACTTGGGTTTGTAAACACTCCTTTTCTCCACCGAACAGTACCCATTTCTATCTTGTTGCCCTCTCTTTGTATGTCTGTCAATCTAGTCAAAATTTCATCTAACGCTCTCTGTATCTGCGGCAAACTCTTCTCTGCTGTTTGGGTTCCTCTTCTTTTGCTGCTTTCGTCAAAGAAATCACCCACTACGTCTTGTATCTTTGATGCACTAAATACAGGAGAAATATGTTTTTGATGATACGTCGCAGACATAAGATTAGTTTGATTAGCTGACGCAAGTTTTGAGTAGTGTTTCGTCTGTATTGGTTGGAATTCTACGAATTTTGGATTGTCTTTGTCTTTGACGAAACATTTCCCTAGTCCTTCTCTAGTTTGCCATGAACCTTGGTTGGTTATTTGTGACAAAACCGAAAGATCTTCTTTGTATGTTCCGTGTATAATGTGGAATAGTATTTCAGCCGCTTGTGTTTCTGACATGTTCCCTTCCATTATGAATTTCAACCCTCCTGCTAACATGTATACGTATTGGCCACCATGACTTGACACATTGAAATGCCTCAGTATGTCTTCTCCTCCCACAAATTCGGTTACTCTTCCCTCTATTGTTATTTTTCCTCCCTCACTCGGCATTGAATGTACCATAACCAACAGATTTAATGACACTGTACACAATCGCTTGACACCAAATCAGTTTCTGACCTCAAAATTTCAAAATTGGTGTCAGAGGTGTGTTCAGGGGTGAAAACACCATTTTTTCATTCCGGTTTATTCGAACATATTTATAGGTATGTGGTATTTTTTTTATTAAAAATACCTCGGGAATCACCATTGGTATAGGTATTGGTATGGGTGAAGGGGCAAATCACCGCCCGGCAAGTAGGCCTCAAAGGCCCTTTTTGCCAACCCCAGGACCATTGCATTTCTAACTTGATGATGGAGAACATCCCCTGGTTATATATTTGAACTAGCGGGACCAATTAATTTAGGCTAATTATTTTAAATTTTTGACTGTCAGTAATTGATAATACTGCAGTCTACTCAGTGACGTTAGCCAGTGAGAGTACCACTGAATGTCGAGCAGAAATGATTCCTGCTCACCTCGGGTCTCGAACCCGATCACCGCGAACTACCTCTCTGGTGACTTTCGTCGAATACGGCGCCTTATACCACCCAGCCACCTAGTCGCTGAGGGGCGTGAATCCCCATACCAATTTGTTTAGCAATGTTTAGGAAACACTCTATAATAACCTGGATAAAACAGTAGAACCTACTATAGCAGCCCCTCAATGGCCCCCAGTCTATTACAAAAACCTTCAAATACAGGCCTAAAACCAATGAAAGCAAAAATTTCAACCATGAGACATTACGTTTCTATGGCATCCGAAAGTAAATGAGACGTTCAAACATTGTCTGACTCAATAAAATAATAATATATATATTATTGGTTTGACTACTTGTTCATCTGGTATCAAGACAAGAATAGATAATATCTACATATATTTCTAGTAGTCTTGGAGATAAAAAGGATTTTCGCTGTCCCCGTTATTTTCACGCACAAGTGTAGGTACGTACCTATCTATTTCTCTTCCAGGTTTTTGTATAATACTACAGTAAGTAAAAATAGCTATTCTTTAACAGATTCGAGATCATTGATTCAAAATATCCAGTTGAAGTCAGATGATTTAGATTTTCTTTGTTTTGCGATTTGTGTTGATGTTCACGTTTTTTTATTCTCACCCCATAGAATTATGAGTTTTTAGAGGATACGGCAACATTGGTTTGCGCTTCTTGTATCCAGTTTATTTGGACCAATGAGGATTTTGTTCATTGGCCGCATGCAATGCGCGGGAAAATTGCGTAGACTCTTCATTGGCCAAATACGGCGTCAAATTTCGCGGGAAAATGTCGTAGATTTCTCATTGGCCGAATGCACGGCGCGGCGCGTCTTATTGTTTGGCGGTTAATTTTCATAGATTTTTTTTTGCTACTGGCTAGCAGGAATGACTGAAAATTTTCGACCAATGAAGAAAGTCCGTTCAAAGTGGGGAAGAAAATCGAGCCTATAAATATTTGCCACTTTGACTTTGTTCTGTTGTATTCTTATCAGAAGCGTGTGGTGTGCGAGTGTGCTAGTGTTGTGATATTTTATATTTTGGTGGTGCGTTTGTTTCTGTTACTGATACTATTTCAGTGATCGATGGCGGATCTTGTGGAGAATTTACCCCGTTTATTGGCGGGGCGATTGGAGTATTCTCAGTAGGTCCACGAAAAAACGATTTGCAGTATTGGTAGAAAATCGTTCCGCAGCGGCTCTTCTACCAATAATGGATGAACGTATCGATCGTCAGTCCTTCATTTGTTCCGACGAATGGAGGGCTTAAAATCGATGTGGTGGTCTATTTTCCGGTCACGGAACGGTAAACCACTCCGTGAATTTCCTGAATCCTCCAAAAGATGAGGTGCCTCTTTTTTACCCAAATGGTCGATTTAACCCGGCATGTCTGGATCGCCAATATCGGGGCCATAGACCTGAAGGTATGGAACCTGTTAAGTAAGTAGAACATTTATTCGAACTTGTCAATTCAATCATCAATTCGATTGATCAGATATCACACTCAGAACATAGAGTGGGCATGGAGGGGGCTTAAAAAGATCTATCGGGGATGTAACCGTATTGGGTACGGTTCATTTTACATCGGTGAATGGATGTACAGAGAGAATGTGCTTTGCGGGTATGACTCCAACAAGCTAAGATTCCAGAGGCTGTGCAGGGATGTTTCGCGGGCATACCCGGGTCCCTATATATCATTACATATTTAGAAAGGCATCTTTTTTCTGATCCCAAAAATATAGCACATATGCCCTTTCTATTCACTAGTTTAGAGCAAATTGGTATAAAAATTATTGAAATTGTAATTTTTTTAGCATGAAGATGCACGAGTCATTTGTTTCCAATAATTGTCAGGGTTGCACTCGAATTGTCAAATCTTTTACGTGAAAACTGTTTCTTTACAGTAATTTGGTGAAAATAAATAAATGTGTATACTTAACACTATTTTACATTAAATTACAGAGAAGCTTATAGGTAGCTTTTTTATTTCTAAATCTAGAATCAAGTGTAATACATGAAAGATGTGCGGAATTTTGTCAAGAATTCAGACGAACAATTTTCAGTATACCTTTCAATTGAAAAATTTTAAGTAAATTCAGAAAATGTCCGCATATTATACTGGATACAATCGTCTGTTTTGATCGGAATCATTTGAAATCTCAAAATTGTGAAAGAGGAGAATCTCCTCTTCAAAATTAGACCACGATCGCGTCAATCGGTTGGGTTGTTTCAAAGTTATGAGCATTCTTGCGTTGTAAGGTAGTGAGGTTTGAAAGCTGATACCTATCTTATTTGACATGCTAGAAAAAAAATCAAAATAAACAAATTTGAAGGAGATTTCTCAATAAATCCATAGCGGTACTCATTTATATTTGTTTCCATTTAAAAATCACGGAAAAACAGCAATTTTGTGTTTTGATAGCACCTTTACGCCATCTTGTGGCTATCTTGGGAAGATCTGATATATTTCCAGCATTTTCTCCAATCCATATTACCTAGTAATTTTTTTCCACAAGACTCTGGGATGCCTAGTTTCTGAGATCTGGCACCTTGCCATTCTTGAATAGTCACCCTGTACTGAATCTTCGAAGAGTTGGGTAATATCTTGGCAGGTGTTTACCGGAATCAACTTACACAAACGGAATATCGGCTGCGACGATCAGAGGACATTAGACAGTTTTCGTTGCTCAAAAAATGCAGCTCCGGTTAACGCTAACTGACAACTTTGACATTTGGATTTCATTTATCGTGTTTCGATACGGATATATAGTCATAGCGGTTAACATAGCGAAACGCATGCGCAGTAGAAGAAAATATCTGATTTGACATTTGATTGTCAATGTTTTGAAGTTTGATTTGTTTTTGTTTATACTTTCGCTCGATTCAAGAATCAAGACCAAGATAATTTACCCAAAATGAATCCAAATCAAGAAACGGCAGGTTTCTTAGAAACAATCAGGCGAAACCGAGTTCGGTTTACCGATGAAGATGACCAGATCTTACTAAGTGAAATACTGGCAAATAATCCATATGGGGATGTATCAAAATGGACTGTGGTTGTTTCCAATTTTTTGGAGGTTACTGGAAAAGAGGTGTCTGTGAGGGAAGTTAAAGAACATATTACATATGTATTGAAAAAGTTTGAGGGAAAAGAAAGGGTCAACGTTTTCCGGTAAGTGTCAGATGTTTATTTGGCATGATTTGGCTTTTGTCGATTGTTATGAGTGTGTCTTTTTCAATTTTCAATAGTAGAGTATATGGTATAGGATGAATCGACAGATGAATGTTTGGGTTAGTTCGTGTGAATTAACAAAATATATTGTACATATACAGTGCGGCTCTGAGTCTGAATGTCAATGCCGAGTGGAGAGTTCTATTTTACAATTTTTTTCAGTTCAGGGGTTGAAGAACCGGAGATCAACCTAGACCATTTGTGTAGCTGACAAAAAAAAGATCAAGTTACATAAAAAATCTGCTGAAAATGCAAAATTGCTTCGGGATGATTTTGCAAACAGTCTTTTGAATCCTGATCACAACAGAACAGCTTATAATCAAGAACTGTTGAACGAATCGGTCAGTCATGATGAGAAAAATATACTTATTGATTTTGTATCAGGTAAGTTATAGCCTTTTGTCGTCTCCAATATCCGAGCCAATATCCAAATGAATATCAACCACAATGAACTGGTGTTGGTACATGTTATTTATGAAGTTTCTTGTTATTTACTTGAACCTAATCATCGTACTCATTTCAGAGTTATATCGGTTTACAGTAAACATCTTTTGATTGACAACAAATACGATTACGAATGATTTTTACAAAAATGTCATATAAAACCCACTAGCCCAAGCCCAGTAAAGTTGGTCGGCTTATAGGGGTCGACAAAAAAAAATCCTAACACAATGATATTTCCAGGGATGCTTGAGGACTGCCTCCTCAGCATTCAACCAAAAGATCTAACTCGAACTCCTGGTACGTTTTGCGCTGAAGAGGTGGGTTCCTAAATATTTATTTGGAGAAAAATGACCTTAAAAAAAGTTATAGAGGACCAAGATCTAAACAATTTTGCCTTATAAACAGACTCTTGAAACTTACAACTTTTCTTAGTTAACAAATTAAAGTCTTTTTTACAAAATGGAAGTAGATCAGCCCGTCGAACAAGGCACAAACAAAAGGCCTAGGGATGAGACAGTTCATCCAGACGATGGATCATCGATATCAAGAACAAAAAAAGCCAGAATTGAACCCAACCAAGACAGAAAGATGAAGTGCCTAAAGATGATAATTAACACATTTAGAAGAATCCATGCCCTCGTGTTCCCTAATGCTCTAAATGATTATAAAAACATAACAGTAGGAAATCAAATAACAAACATAATTTTTACTGTAATCTCAATCAAAAGACAAATGGCAAATGGGCACAACGGCAACGCTGAAAGGAAGGCCAGAGACAAAAAGAGCTTCACAATTACAAGTTTGGCAAGAAAATATGACGTCACTCTGGATGAAGCAATGGCAGCGATGACAGAAGCAGCTAGAGAGAACGGCTTGGAATTCAAGAAATTTGGTCCAAATGATGCTGAAAATTGGTATGGGACTGCTCTGCCTTATCTGGACTTTTTTGCTTGCAACCAGTACCGGGTGAATGAACTAAAAACAGGCCATAGTTTGATGCCAATCAAGCGCCAGGACGGACACAGCACCAGCTTTCCTGTTGCTAAATACGGCCTAACAGGAGCACACCATGTATTATTGGAGGGCCGCACTTTTCCACCAGAAAAAAGATGCTCCATGGCACAGTCACTTGGCCCCATGACGGCAATGCTGCTTCACATAAGGACTGAAGAAAAGTTCCGGAAGAAATGGACAGATGCAGCTAAGAGAGCCTTTGCGCATATTCCTTTCATAGATGAGATACTGCAGGCGGTGAAAGGGAGAAAAGCTGAAGAAGTGTCCAATGTCTTGTACTTACTGGCAGAGGTAACATTGCTAACTACAGGCAGACAAGCCAACCGAATGTTTTTCCCATCAAATCTGTTGGTTATGGTACATTCAATGCCGAGTGAGGGAGGAAAAATAACAAGAGAGGGAAGAGTAACCGAATTTGTGGGAGGAGACGACATACTGAGGCATTTCAATGTGTCAAGTCATGGTGGCCAATACGTATACATGAAATGTATACGTATTTCAGCTAGATTATGGAGGATAAGAAAAGACCCATCCAAGAGACCAAAATGTTCATATGGGGTGGTGATGTTATCAGACGGCGGGGCTAGACCATTGACTAGTTGCAATTCACACCTCGAGGAAACTTGCTTAAGGGAAAGGAACATAGTAACAGAGGAAGACAAGAACTACCAATTAAGAATAAGGAATCCAGAAAACCCCTTCAGTGTCGAACCATCTGACGAAGTGATCTACTCCAAAGAGCATGGGTCCCTAATCCTAAGTACCGTGGAAACTCCTAGAACATGCTTGCATTACCTGAAAAAATCAAACAGAATGTTAGACCGGAAAGAAAAAGTCGAAGAGTCTATGGAAGAACAATGTAATCACGAAGCGAGTAAGATTATTTCTTTGGTGGACCCAACCACAATGATTGTGGCACCCAACTCTGGAGTTTCCATTTCTGAACACATTGAAGCTGTTCTGTGCATTGAGAAAGCTGATTTGGCCACTACCGAAGAAGATGAAGAAATGTACAATAGGGCAATTGGTATTTTGGAGAATGGCCAAGTTGACTTAGAAGAAGAAGATCAATTGGACCTGGATGACGAAGACAATTGGGAAACAGATATTTAAACAATATTCAGAAAGAGTAAGACAGCAATACTTAATAGATTCTACAAGGCAACAAATTAAATGGTCAGTATTTCAATTTTATAGACAGTACTCTTTGCCATTATTTTATTTCCCTTGGTCAGTATGATAATAAATGGTCGGTTGAAATAATGAAGGGTCAGTAACATAAAGAAGTGGTCAGTAAAAATAATAAATGGTCAGTATAATAATAAATGGTCGGTTGAAATAATTAACGGTTAGTTATATGAAGAAATGGTCAGTAAAAATAATGAAGGGTCAGTAACATAAAGAAGTGGCCAGTAAAAATAATAAATGGTAGATATAAATAATCAAGAGTCAGTATCATAAAAAAACGATCAGATAAATTAGTAAATGCCTGGTGAAAATAACGGACAGTCCATAAAATCAATAAAGCGACAGTAAAATAATGAATGGTTGGTCATATATTTTATTTCGTATAAATACAAAAAAATTTACAACGGAACGAAACACAACTTAGTAAAGAGAAAACACTCTGCCTCTACGTCATGATGAAGTAGTCAGATAGGTTCTTTTTAGAGGCGGATTTAGTTTGGGTTAGTTAGGGTTAGTTTGTGTTGGTAATAGAAATTGATGAAAAATATGCAGCGGCTCGTTGGTTAGCACTGGCCATTTATTATTTCTCACTCTACATTTGTGGAATTATTACCAGCTAGGTCATACTGACATTTCATAAATTTTTACTGACCATTAGAATCACAATAGTGAACATAGAAATACAGGCCAAATGGTACTTTTACTGCTCAAAAATTCCATTTTTACTTATCATTTTTAACAGAAATACTGAGTCTTTTACAATGTTATACTGACTGCCTGTGATATTACTGATATTATACTGTACATAATGAATTAAATACTGTTCAGTTTATTACAACCCATTCTACAATATATGCCACTGAGAACATCATGGAGAACTGTGACACAAACAAATGTAAAAATCAATACAAACTAATCGTAGACGAAAGCCCACATGCAAGTGTGACAATAAACCCAAACAAAGTGTCATTAGAAATACAAAGAGAATATGAGAATGTGATTTACTCTCAGAGATGGAGGTACACAGCATACTGTTACCAAGGGAGCTTATTTGACTCGAACACAGGATGCTCAATAAATGAACTGGACAAAAATTTCAACAAAACAGAGGCATTGATGTATTGCAGAGACAATAAATGCCCTATGGGACATACCTGTGCAGATGGTGTATCTAGCCTTGCAAACAAATGCCTTGTCGAAGATATAGTCAACATGTACGGAGGACCCAATTATGGACATACTTTCATACAAAACAATCACTTGGGTTTGTAAACACTCCTTTTCTCCACCGAACAGTACCCATTTCTATCTTGTTGCCCTTTCTTTGTATGTCTGTCATCAATCTAGTCAAAATTTCATCTAACGCTCTCTGTATCTGCGGCAAACTGTTTGCTGCTGTTTGGGTTCCTCTTCTTTTGCTGCTTTCGTCAAAGAAATCACCCACTACGTCTTGTATCTTTGATGCACTAAATACGAGAGAAATATGTTTCTGATGATACGTCGCAGACATAAGATTAGTTTGATTAGCTGACGCAAGTTTTGAGTAGTGTTTCATCTGTATTGGTTGGAATTCTACGAATTTTGGATTGTCTTTGTCTTTGACGAAACATTTCCCTAGTCCTTCCCTAGTTTGCCATGATCCTTGGTTGGTTATTTGTGACAAAACCGAAAGATCTTCTTTGTATGTTTCGTATATACTGTGGAATAGTATTTGGGCCGCTTGAGTTTCTGCATGTTCTCTTCCATTATGAATTTCAACCCTCCTGCTAACATGTATACGTATTGGCCACCATGACTTGACACGTTGAAATGCCTCAGTATGTCGTCTCCTCCCACAAATTCGGTTACTCTTCCCTCTCTTGTTATTTTTCCTCCCTCACTCGGCATTGAATGTACCATAACCAACAGATTTAATGACACTGTACACAATCGCTTGACACCAAATTAGTTTCTGAGCTCAAAATTTCAAAATTGGTGTCAGAGGTGTGTTCAGGGGTGAAAACACCATTTTTTCATTCCGGTTTATTCGAACATATTTATAGGTATGTGGTATTTTTTTTCTTAAAAATACCTCGGGAATCACCATTGGTATTGGTATTGGTATGGGTGAAGGGGCAAATCACCGCCCGGCGAGTAGGCCTTGAAGGCCCTTTTCGCCAACCCCAGGACCATTGCATTTCTAACTTGATGATGGAGAACATCCCCTGGTTATATATTTGAACTAGCGAGACCAATTAATTTAGGCTAATTATTTTAAATTTTTGACTGTCAGTAATCGATAATACTGCAGTCTACTCAGTGACGTTAGCCAGTGAGAGTACCACTGAATGTCGAGCAGAAATGACTCCTGCTCACCTCGGGTCTCGAACCCGATCATCGCGAACTACCTCTCTGGTGACTTTCGTCGAATACGGCGCCTTATACCACCCAGCCACCTAGTCGCTGAGGGGCGTGAATCCCCATACCAATTTGTTTAGCAATGTTTAGGCAACACTCTGTAATAACCTGGATAAAACAGTAGAACCTACTACTGCAGCCCCTCAATGGCCACCAGTCTATCACAAAAACCTTTAAATACAGGCCTAAAACCAATGAAAGCAAAAATTTTAACCATGAGACATTACGTTTCTATGGCATCCGAAAGTAAATGAGACGTTCAAACATTGTCTGACTCAATAAAATAATAATATATATCATTGGTTTGACTACTTGTTTATCTGGTATCAAGACAAGAATAGATAATATCTACATATATTTCTAGTAGTCTTGGAGATAAAAAGGATTTTCGCTGTCCCCGTTATTTTCACGCACAAGTGTAGGTACGTACCTATCTATTCTCTTCCAGGATTTTGTATAATACTACAGTAAGTGAAAATAGCTATTCTTTAACAGATTCGAGATCATTGATTCAAAATATCCAGTTGAAGTCAGATGATTTAGATTTTCTTTGTTTTGCGATTTGTGTTGATGTTCACGTTTTTTAACTCTCACCCCATAGAATTATGAGTTTTTAGAGGTTGCGGCAACATTGGTTTGCGCTTCTTGTATCCAGCTTATTTGGACCAATGAGGATTTTGTTCATTGGCCGCATGCAATGCGCGAGAAAATTGCGTAGACTCTTCATTGGCCAAATACGGCGTCAAATTTCGCGGGAAAATGTCGTAGATTTCTCATTGGCCGGATGCACGGCGCGTCTTATTGTTTGGCGGTAAATTTTCATAGATTTTTTTTTGCTACTGGCTAGCAGGAATGACTGAAAATTTTCGACCAATAAAGAAAGTCCGTTCAAAGTGGGGAAGAAAATCGAGCCTATAAATATTTGCCACTTTGACTTTGTTCTGTTGTATTCTTATCAGAAGCGTGTGGTGTGCGAGTGTGCTAGTGTTGTGATATTTTATATTTTGGTGGTGCGTTTGTTTCTGTTACTGATACTATTTCTGTGATCGATGGCGGATCTCGTGGGGAATTTACCCCGTTTATTGGCGGGGCGATTGGAGTATCCTCATTTGATAAACTACCTGACAACGGGTGGGGATACTCCCGAGGAAAAGTCGGCGGCTAACCTGTCCGGTTTAAGGCTGATGGAGCATTTTGGCATCATCCCGTCCATTGACGACTTGATTCCCTGAATCGCTCAAAATTGCAACGAGCAAATGAAGGCGATAAGGGATCGAGGCCGGAAGATTGGTTGGCGTTTCCAGTGCTCCGCTCGTCACAAAATCTCACCGACCAACACAACGTTTCTTGACCATGCACGTACTGCTGATTTAGGCAGCGACTACATTCTGCGCATTGTCTATAGCTGGATGATAAGCAAGCCTCTCACGGAACTTGTCGCCGAATTAGACATTACACATGATACAGCCGTTGCCTGGTATCAGTACTGTGTGCGTCGAAAATTTCGTGGCACGATTTTCAAGACCTGGAGACATTGTGGAGGTCGATGAGACCAAACTGATGTAGAGAAAATACAATGTCGGTCGGCTGGGTATGATGAGAGACGGCTGGGTTTTTGGTGGAGTCAGTAGGTCCACGAAAAAACGATTTGCGGTATTGGTAGAAAATCGTTCCGCAGCGGCTCTTCTACCAATAATGGAAAAACGGATCGATCGTCAGTCCTTCATTTGTTCCGACGAATGGAGGGCTTACAATCGATGTGGTGGTCTATTTTCCGGTCACGGAACGGTAAACCACTCCGTGAATTTCCTGAATCCTTCAAAAGATGAGGTGCCTCTTTTTTACCCAAATGGTCGATTTAACCCGGCATGTCTGGATCGCCAATATCGGGGCCATAGACCTGAAGGTATGGAACCTGTTAGGTAAGTAGAACATTTATTCGAACTTGCCAATTCAATCATCAATTCGATTGATCAGATATCACACTCAGAACATAGAGAGGGCATGGAGGGGGCTCAAAAAGATCTATCGGGGATGTAACCGTATTGGGTACGGTTCATTTTACATCGGTGAATGGATGTACAGAGAGAATGTGCTTTGCGGGTATGACTCCAACAAGCTAAGATTCCAGAGGCTGTGCAGGGATGTTTCGCGGGCATACCCGGGTCCCAGCAAGCATGCTATGGATATTAACTTGGCACACTGCCAATGTCCAGAATGCTGAGTCATGCTTTCAGGAACATCGGGAGAATTCCGACCAATTCGGTTTTGAGTCGGTGGCGCTATCCTACCCTTATCTCCGGCATTGAGCTAGGGCCTAATTTGCTCACGCAGTAAACCACCCCCTCATTCCAGAAATAAAGTAACTTGTCCCTTTTTCTTTGGTACATCATTATTCTTCATTCTTTTTCACCTAAGAGAAACAAAGAGCGTGTCAATATTATTCAATAATATGTACAGTGCTTCAGATTTAATTTGTCATACTTTCAAAAGGCTGTAAGATATTTATTTTTTGAGCTAAAAGGTCGACCAAAAAAAGGAATTGTAGGGTTTTTCGTAAAGTTTTGTGCTATTGCGTCAAATATTTTCTTAACTGTCAAATGTCAAAATTATTGACATAACTTACTTTTTTTAAATGGCACACCCTATATATCATTACATATTTACAAAGGCATCTTTTTTCTGATCCCGAAAATATAGCACATATGCCCTTTCTATTCACTAGTTTAGAGCAAATTGGTATAAAGATTATTGAAATTGTAATTTTTTTAGCATGAAGATGCACGAGTCATTTGTTTTCAATAATTGTCAGGGTTGCACTCGAATTGTCAAATCTTTTACGTGAAAACTGTTTCTTTACAGTAATTTGGTGAAAATAAATAAATGTGTATACTTGACACTATTTTACATTAAATTACAGAGAAGCTTATAGGTAGCTTTTTTATTTCTAAATCTAGAAACAAGTGTAATACATGAAAGATGTGCGGAATTTTGTCGAGAATTCAGACGAACAATTTTCAGTATACCTTTGCATTTGAAAAATTTTAAGTAAATTCAGAAAATGTCCGCATATTATACTGGATACAATCGTCTGTTTTGATCGGAATCATTTGAAATCTCAAAATTTTGGAAGAGGAGGATCTCCTCTTCAAAATTAGACCACGATCGCGTCAATCGGTTGGGTTGTTTCAAAGTTATGAGCATTCTTGCGTTGTAAGGTTTGAAAGCTCATACCTATCTTATTTGACATGCTAGAAAAAAAATCAAAATAAACAAATTTGAAGGAGATTTCTCAATAAATCCATAGCGGTACTCATTAATATTTGTTTCCATTTAAAAATCACGGAAAAACAGCAATTTTGTGTTTTGATAGCACCGTTACGCCATCTTGTGGCTATCTTGTGAAGATCTGATATATTTCCAGCATTTTCTCCAATCCATATTACCTAGTAATTTTTTTCCGCAAGTCTCTGGGATGCCTAGTTTCTGAGATCTGGCACCTTGCCATTCTTGAATAGTCACCCTGTACTGAATCTTCGAAGAGTTGGGTAATATCTTGGCAGGTGTTTACCGGAATCAACTTACACAAACGGAATATCGGCTGCGACGATTAGAGGACATTAGACAGTTTTCGTTGCTCAAAAAATGCAGCTCCGGTTAACGCTAACTGACAACTTTGACATTTGGATTTCATTTATCGTGTATCGATACGGATATATAGTCATAGCGGTTAACATAAAGGAACGTATGCGCAGTAGAAGAAAATATCTGATTTGACATTTGATTGTCAATGTTTTGAAGTTTGATTTGTTTTTGTTTATACTTTCGCTCGATTCAAGAATCAAGACCAAGATGATTTACCCAAAATGAATCCAAATCAAGAAACGGCAGGTTTCTTAGAAACAATCAGGCGAAACCGAGTTCGGTTTACCGATGAAGATGACCAGATCTTACTAAGTGAAATACTGGCAAATAATCCATATGGGTATGTATCAAAATGGACTGTGGTTGTTTCCAATTTTTTGGAGGTTACTGGAAAAGAGGTGTCTGTGAGGGAAGTTAAAGAACATATTACATATGTATTGAAAAAGTTTGACGGAAAAGAAAGGGTCAACGTTTTCCGGTAAGTGTCAGATGTTTATTTGGCATGATTTGGCTTTTGTCGATTGTTATGAGTGTGTCTTTTTCAATTTTCAATAGTAGAATATATGGTATAGGATGAATCGACAGATGAATGTTTGGGTTAGTTCGTGTGAATTAACAGAATATATTGTACATATACAGTGCGGCTCTGAGTCTGAATGTCAATGCCGAGTGGAGAGTTCTATTTTACAATTTTTTTCAGTTCAGGGGTTGAAGAACCGGAGATCAACCTAGACCATTTGCTACAACAAGTACTAGACCTGATTAACACAATTGTAGCTGACAAAAAAAAGATCAAGTTACATAAAAAATCTGCTGAAAATGCAAAATTGCTTCGGGATGATGTGCAAACAGTCTTTTGAATCCTGATCACAACAGAACAGCTTATAATCAAGAACTGTTGAACGAATCAGTCAGTCATGATGAGAAAAATATACTTATTGATTTTGTATCAGGTAAGTTATAGCCTTTTGTCGTCTCCAATATCCGAGCCAATATCCAAATGAATATCAGCCACAATGAACTGGTGTTGGTACATGTGAAAGTTTATGTTATTTATGCAGTTTCTTGTTATTTACTTGAACCTAATCATCGTACTCATTTCAGAGTTATATCGGTTCACAGTAAACATTCTTTGATTGACAACAAATACGATTACGAATGATTTTTACAAAAATGTCATATAAAACCCACTAGCCCAAGCCCAGTAAAGTTGGTCGGCTTATAGGGGTCGACAAAAAAAAATCCTAACACAATGATATTTTCAGGGATGCTTGAGGACTGCCTCCTCAGCATTCAACCAAAAGATCTAACTCGAACTCCTGGTACGTTTTGCGTTGAAGAGGTGGGTTCCTAAATATTTATTTGGAGAAAAATGACCTTAAAAAAAGTTATAGAGGACCAAGATCTAAACAATTTTGCCTTATAAACAGACTCTTGAAACTCACAACTTTCCTTAGTTAACAAATTAAAGTCTTTTTTACAAAATGGAAGTAGATCAGCCCGTCGAACAAGGCACAAACAAAAGGCCTAGGGATGAGACAGTTGATCCAGACGATGGAACATCGATATCAAGCGCAAAAAAAGCCAGAATTGAACCCAACCAAGACAGAAAGATGAAGTGCCTAAAGATGATAATTAACACATTAAGAAGAATCCATGCCCTCGTGTTCCCTAATGCTCTAAATGATTATAAAAACATAACAGTAGGAAATCAAATAACAAACATAATTTTTACTGTATTCTCAATCAAAAGACAAATGGCAAATGGGCACAACGGCAACGCTGAAAGGAAGGCCAGAGACAAAAAGAGCTTCACAATTACAAGTTTGGCAAGAAAATATGACGTCACTCTGGATTAAGCAATGGCAGCGATGACAGAAGCAGCTAGAGAGAACGGCTTGGAATTCAAGAAATTTGGTCCAAATGACGCTGAAAATTGGTATGGGACTGCTCTGCCTTATCTGGTGAATGAGCTGAGAACAGGCCATATTGATGCCAATCAAGCGCCAGGACGGACACAGCACCAGCTTTCCTGTTGCTAAATACTAACAGGAGCACACCATGTATTGTTGGAGGGCTGCACTTTTCCACCAAAAAAAGATGCTCCATGGCACAGTCACTTGGCCCCATGACGGCAATGCTGCTTCACATAAGGACTGAAGAAAAGTTCCGGAAGAAATGGACAGATGCAGCTAAGAGAGCCTTTGCGCATATTCCTTTCATAGATGAGATACTGCAGGCGGTGAAAGGGAGAAAAGCTGAAGAAGTGTCCAATGTCTTGTACTTACTGGCAGAAGTAACATTGCTAACTACAGGCAGACAAGCCAACCGAATGTTTTTCCCATCAAATCTGTTGGTTATGGTACATTCAATGCCGAGTGAGGGAGGAAAAATAACAAGAGAGGGAAGAGTAACCGAATTTGTGGGAGGAGACGACATACTGAGGCATTTCAATGTGTCAAGTCATGGTGGCCAATACGTATACATTTCAGCTAGATTATGGAGGATGAGAAAAGACCCATCTAAGAAACCAAAATGTTCATATGGGGTGGTGATGTTATCAGACGGAGGGGCTAGACCATGGACTTGTTGCAATTCACCCCTCGAGGAAACTTGCTTAAGGGAAAGGAACATAGTAACAGAGGAAGACAAGAACTACCTATTAAGAATAAGGAATCCAGAAAACCCCTTCAGTGTCGAACCATCTGACGAAGTGATCTACTCCAAAGAGCATGGGTCCCTAATCCTAAGTACCGTGGAAACTCCTAGAACATGATTCCATTACCTGAAAAAATCAAACAGAACGTTAGACCGGAAAGAAAAAGTCGAAGAGTCTATGGAAAAACAATGTAATCACGAAGCGAGTAAGATTATTTCTTTGGTGGACCCAACCACAATGATTGTGGCACCCAACTCTGGAGTTTCCATTTCTGAACACATTGAAGCTGTTCTGTGCATTGAGAAAGCTGATTTGGCCACTACCGAAGAAGATGAAGAAATGTACAATAGGGCAATTGGTATTTTGGAGAATGGCCAAGTTGACTTAGAAGAAGAAGATCAATTGGACCTGGATGACGAAGACAATTGGGAAACAGATATTTAAACAATATTCAGAAAGAGTAAGACAGCAATACTTAATAGATTCCACAAGGCAACAAATTAAATGGTCAGTATTTCAATTTTATGGACAGTACTCTTTGCCATTATTTTATTTCCCTTGGTCAGTATGATAATAAATGGTCGGTTGAAATAATGAAGGGTCAGTAACATAAAGAAGTGGTCAGTAAAAATAATAAATGGTCAGTATAATAATAAATGGTCGGTTGAAATAATTAATGGCCCCCAGTCTATTACAAAAACCTTTAAATACAGGCCTAAAACCAATGAAAGCAAAAATTTCAACCATGAGACATTAGGTTTCTATGGCATCCGAAAGTAAATGAGACGTTCAAACATTGTCTGACTCAATAAAATAATAATATATATCATTGGTTTGACTACTTGTTTATCTGGTATCAAGACAAGAATAGATAATATCTACATATATTTCTAGTAGTCTTGGAGATAAAAAGGATTTTCGCTGTCCCCGTTATTTTCACGCACAAGTGTAGGTACGTACCTATCTATTTCTCTTCCAGGATTTTGTATAATACTACAGTAAGTGAAAATAGCTATTCTTTAACAGATTCGAGATCATTGATTCAAAATATCCAGTTGAAGTCAGATGATTTAGATTTTCTTTGTTTTGCGATTTGTGTTGATGTTCACGTTTTTTAACTCTCACCCCATAGAATTATGAGTTTTTAGAGGTTGCGGCAACATTGGTTTGCGCTTCTTGTATCCAGTTTATTTGGACCAATGAGGATTTTGTTCATTGGCCGCATGCAATGCGCGAGAAAATTGCGTAGACTCTTCATTGGCCAAATACGGCGTCAAATTTCGCGGAAAAATGTCGTAGATTTCTCATTGGCCGAATGCACGGCGCGGCGCGTCTTATTGTTTGGCGGTAAACTTTCATAGATTTTTTTTTGCTACTGGCTAGCAGGAATGACTGAAAATTTTCGACCAATAAAGAAAGTCCGTTCAAAGTGGGGAAGAAAATCGAGCCTATAAATATTTGCCACTTTGACTTTGTTCTGTTGTATTCTTATCAGAAGCGTGTGGTGTGCGAGTGTGCTAGTGTTGTGATATTTTATATTTTGGTGGTGCGTTTGTTTCTGTTACTGATACTATTTCTGTGATCGATGGCGGATCTCGTGGGGAATTTACCCCGTTTATTGGCGGGGCGATTGGAGTATCCTTATTTGATAAACTACCTGACAACGGGTGGGGATACTCCCGAGGAAAAGTCGGCGGCTAACCTGTCCGGTTTAAGGCTGATGGAGCATTTTAGCATCATCCCGTCCATTGACGACTTGATTCCCTGAATCGCTCAAAATTGCAACGAGCAAATGAAGGCGATAAGGGATCGAGGCCAGAAGATTGGTTGGCGTTTCCAGTGCTCCGCTCGTCACAAAATCTCACCGACCAACACAACGTTTCTTGACCATGCACGTACTGCTGATTTAGGCAGCGACTACATTCTGCGCATTGTCTATAGCTGGATGATAAGCAAGCCTCTCACGGAACTTGTCGCCGAATTAGACATTACACAGGATACAGCCGTTGCCTGGTATCAGTACTGTGTGCGTCGAAAATTTCGTGGCACGATTTTCAAGACCTGGAGACATTGTGGAGGTCGATGAGACCAAACTGATGTAGAGAAAATACAATGTCGGTCGGCTGGGTATGATGAGAGACGGCTGGGTTTTTGGTGGAGTCAGTAGGTCCACGAAAAAACGATTTGCAGTATTGGTAGAAAATCGTTCCGCAGCGGCTCTTCTACCAATAATGGAAGAACGTATCGATCGTCAGTCCTTCATTTGTTCCGACGAATGGAGGGCTTACAATCGATGTGGTGGTCTATTTTCCGGTCACGGAACGGTAAACCACTCCGTGAATTTCCTGAATCCTCCAAAAGATGAGGTGCCTCTTTTTTACCCAAATGGTCGATTTAACCCGGCATGTCTGGATCGCCAATATCGGGGCCATCGACCTGAAGGTATGGAACCTGTTAGGTAAGTAGAACATTTATTCGAACTTGTCAATTCAATCATCAATTCGATTGATCAGATATCACACTCAGAACATAGAGAGGGCATGGAGGGGGCTTAAAAAGATCTATCGGGGATGTAACCGTATTGGGTACGGTTCATTTTACATCGGTGAATGGATGTACAGATGGAATGTGCTTTGCGGGTATGACTCCAACAAGCTAAGATTCCAGAGGCTGTGCAGGGATGTTTCGCGGGCATACCCGGGTCCCGGCAAGCATGCTATGGATATTAACTTGGCACACTGCCAATGTCCAGAATGCTGAGTCATGCTTTCAGGAACATCGGGAGGATTCCGACCTATTCGGTTTTGAGTCGGTGGCGCTATCCTACCCTTATCTCCGGCATTGAGCTAGGGCCTAATTTGCTCACGCAGTAAACCACCCCCTCATTCCAGAAATAAAGTAACTTGTCCCTTTTTCTTTGTTACCTCATTATTCTTCATTATTTTTCACCTAAGAGAAACAAAGAGCGTGTCAATATTATTCAATAATATGTACAGTGCTTCAGATTTAATTTGTCATACTTTCAAAAGGCTGTAAGATATTTATTTTTTGAGCTAAAAGGTCGACCAAAAAAAGGAATTGTAGGGTATTTCGTAAAGTTTTGTGCTATTGAGTCAAATATTTTCTTAACTGTCAAATGTCAAAATTATTGACATAACTTACTTTTTTTAAATGGCACACCCTATATATCATTACATATTTACAAAGGCATCTTTTTTCTGATCCGGAAAATATAGCACATATGCCCTTTCTATTCACTAGTTTAGAGCAAATTGGTATAAAAATTATTGAAATTGTAATTTTTTTAGCATGAAGATGCACGAGTCATTTGTGTCCAATAATTGTCAGGGTTGCACTCGAATTGTCAAGTCTTTTACGTGAAAACTGTTTCTTTACAGTGATTTGGTGAAAATAAATAAATGTGTATACTTGACACTATTTTACATTAAATTACAGAGAAGCTTATAGGTAGCTTTTTTATTTCTAAATCTAGAAACAAGTGTAATACATGAAAGATATGCGGAATTTTGTCGAGAATTCAGACGAACAATTTTTAGTATACCTTTGCATTTGAAAAATGTTAAGTAAATTCAGAAAATGTCCGTATATTATACTGGATACAATCGTCTGTTTAGATCGGAATCATTTGAAATCTCAAAAGGAAGAGGAGAATCTCCTCTTCAAAATTAGACCACGATCGCGTCAATCGGTTGGGTTGTTTCAAAGTTATGAGCATTCTTGCGTTGTAAGGTTTGAAAGCTGATACCTATCTTATTTGACATGCTAGAAAAAGAATCATAATAAACAAATTTGAAGGAGATTTCTCAATAAATCCATAGCGGTACTCATTTATATTTGTTTCCATTTAAAAATCACGGAAAAACAGCAATTTTGTGTTTTGATAGCACCGTTACGCCATCTTGTGGCTATCTGGGGAAGATCTGATATATTTCTAGCATTTTCTCCAATCCATATTACCTAGTAATTTTTTTCCGCAAGTCTCTGGGATGCCTAGTTTCTGAGATCTGGCACCTTGCCATTCTTGAATAGTCACCCTGTACTGAATCTCCGAAGAGTTGGGTAATATCTTGGCAGGTGTTTACCGGAATCAACTTACACAAACGGAATATCGGCTGCGACGATTAGAGGACATTAGACAGTTTTCGTTGCTCAAAAAATGCAGCTCCGGTTAACGCTAACTGACAACTTTGACATTTGGATTTCATTTATCGTGTATCGATACGGATATATAGTCATAGCGGTTGACATAGCGAAACGCATGCGCAGTAGAAGAAAATATCTGATTTGACATTTGATTGTCAATGTTTTGAAGTTTGATTTGTTTTTGTTTATACTTTCGCTCGATTCAAGAATCAAGACCAAGATAATTTACCCAAAATGAATCCAAATCAAGAAACGGCAGGTTTCTTAAAAACAATCAGGCGAAACCAAGTTCGGTTTACCGATGAAGATGACCAGATCTTACTAAGTGAAATACTGGCAAATAATCCATATGGGGATGTATCAAAATGGACTGTGGTTGTTTCCAATTTTTTGGAGGTTACTAGAAAAGAGGTGTCTGTGAGGGGAGTTAAAGAACATATTACATATGTTTCGAAAAAGTTTGAGGGAAAGGAAAGGGTCAACGTTTTCCGGTAAGTGTCAGATGTTTATTTGGCATGATTTGGCTTTTGTCGATTGTTATGAGTGTGTCTTTTTCAATTTTCAATAGTAGAGTATATGGTATAGAATGAATCGACAGATGAATGTTTGGGTTAGTTCGTGTGAATTAACAAAATATATTGTACATATACAGTGCGGCTCTGAGTCTGAATGTCAATGCCGAGTGGAGAGTTCTATTTTACAATTCTTTTCAGTTCAGGGGTTGAAGAACCGGAGATCAACCTAGACCATTTGCTACAACAAGTACTAGACCTGATTAACACAATTGTAGCTGACAAAAAAAAGATCAATCTACATAAAAAATCTGCTGAAAATGCAAAATTGCTTCGGGATGATTTTGCAAACAGTCTTTTGAATCCTGATCACAACAGAACAGCTTATAATCAAGAACTGTTGAACGAATCGGTCAGTCATGATGAGAAAAATATACTTATTGATTTTGTATCAGGTAAGTTATAGCCTTTTGTCGTCTCCAATATCCGAGCCAATATCCAAATGAATATCAACCACAATGAACTGGTGTTGGTACATGTGAAAGTTTATGTTATTTATGAAGTTTCTTTTTATTTACTTGAACCTAATCATCGTACTCATTTCAGAGTTATATCGATTTACAGTAAACATCTTTTGATTGACAAAAAATACGATTACGAATGATTTTTACAAAAATGTCATATAAAACCTACTAGCTAAAGCCCAGTAAAGTTGGTCGGCTTATAGGGGTCGACAAAAAAAAACCCTTACACAATGATATTTCCAGGGATGCTTGAGGACTGCCTCCTCAGCATTCAACCAAAAGATCTGACTCGACCTCCTGGTACGTTTTGCGCTGAAGAGGTGGGTTCCTAAATATTTATTTGGAGAAAAATAACCTTAAAAAAGATTATAGAGGACCAAGATCTAAACAACTTTGCCTTATAAACAGACTCTTGAAACTTACAACTTTTCTTAGTTAACAAATTAAAGTCTTTTTTACAAAATGGAAGTAGATCAGCCCGTCGAACAAGGCACAAACAAAAGGCCTAGGGATGAGACAGTTGATCCAGACGATGGAACATCGATATCAAGCGCAAAAAAAGCCAAAATTGAACCCAACCAAGACAGAAAGATGAAGTGCCTAAAGATGATGATTAACACATTAAGAAGAATCCATGCCCTCGTGTTCCCTAATGCTCTAAATGATTATAAAAACATAACAGTAGGAAATCAAATAACAATCATAATTTTTACTGTAAATGGCAAATGGGCACAACGGCAACGCTGAAAGGAAGGCCAGAGACAAAAAGAGCTTCACAATTACAAGTTTGGCAAGAAAATATGACGTCACTCTGGATGAAGCAATGGCAGCGATGACAGAAGCAGCTAGAGAGAACGGCTTGGAATTCAAGAAATTTGGTCCAAATGATGCTGAATATTGGTATGGGACAGCTCTGCCTTATCTGGACTTTTTTGCTTGCAACCAGTACCGGGTGAATGAACTAAGAACAGGCCATAGTTTGATGCCAATCAAGCGCCAGGACGGACACAGCACCAGCTTTCCTGTTGCTAAATACGGCCTAACAGGAGCACACCATGTATTGTTGGAGGGCTGCACTTTTCCACCAAAAAAAGATGCTCCATGGCACAGTCACTTGGCCCCATGACGGCAATGCTGCTTCACATAAGGACTGAAGAAAAGTTCCGGAAGAAATGGACAGATGCAGCTAAGAGAGCCTTTGCGCATATTCCTTTCATAGATGAGATACTGCAGGCGGTGAAAGGGAGAAAAGCTGAAGAAGTGTCCAATGTCTTGTACTTACTGGCAGAAGTAACATTGCTAACTACAGGCAGACAAGCCAACCGAATGTTTTTCCCATCAAATCTGTTGGTTATGGTACATTCAATGCCGAGTGAGGGAGGAAAAATAACAAGAGAGGGAAGAGTAACCGAATTTGTGGGAGGAGACGACATACTGAGGCATTTCAATGTGTCAAGTCATGGTGGCCAATACGTATACATTTCAGCTAGATCATGGAGGATAAGAAAAGACCCATCTAAGAGACCAAAATGTTCATATGGGGTGGTGATGTTATCAGACGGAGGGGCTAGACCATGGACTAGTTGTAATTCACACCTCGAGAAAACTTGCTTAAGGGAAAGGAACATAGTAACAGAGGAAGACAAGAACTTCCTATTAAGAAAAAGGAATCCAAAAAACCTCTTCAGTGTCGAACCATCTGACGAAGTGATCTACTCCAAAGAGCATGGGTCCCTAATCCTAAGTACCATGGAAACTCCTAGAACATGCTTCCATTACCTGAAAAAATCAAACAGAACGTTAGACCGGAAAGAAAAAGTCGAAGAGTCTATGGAAGAACAATGTAATCACGAAGCGAGTGAGATTATTTCTTTGGTGGACCCAACCACAATGATTGTGGCACCCAACTCTGGAGTTTTCATTTCTGAACACATTAAAGCTGCTCTGTGCATTGAGAAAGCTGATTTGGCCACTACCGAAGAAGATGAAGAAATGTACAATAGGGCAATTGGTATCTTGGAGAATGGCCAAGTTGACTTAGAAGAAGAAGATCAATTGGACCTGGATGACGAAGACAATTGGGAAACAGATATTTGAACAATATTCAGAAAGAGTAAGACAGCAATACTTAATAGATTCTACAATATATGCCACTGAGAACATCATGGAGAACTGTGACACAAACAAATGTAGAAATCAATACAAACTGATCGTAGAAGAAAGCCCACATGCTAGTGTGACAATAAACCCAAACAAAGTGTCATTAGAAATACAAAGAGAATATGAGAATGTGATTTACTCTCAGAGATGGAGGTACACAGCATACTGTTACCAAGGGAGCTCATTTGACTCGAACACAGGATGCTCAATAAATGAACTAGACAAAAATTTCAACAAAACAGAGGCATTGATGTATTGCAGAGACAATAAATGCCCTATACGACATACCTGTGCAGATGGTGAATGTGTATCTAGCCTTGCAAACAAATGCCTTATCGAAGATATAGTCAACATGTACGGAGGACCCAATTATGGACATACTTTCATACAAAACAATCACTTGGGTTTGTAAACACTCCTTTTCTCCACCGAACAGTACCCATTTCTATCTTGTTGCCCTCTCTTTGTATGTCTGTCATCAATCTAGTCTAAATTTCATCTAACGCTCTCTGTATCTGCGGCAAACTCTTCGCTGATCTTTGATGCACTAAATACAGGAGAAATATGTTTTTGATGAAACGTCGCAGACATAAGATTAGTTTGATTAGCTGACGCAAGTTTTGAGTAGTGTTTCGTCTGTATTGGTTGGAATTCTACGAATTTTGGATTGTCTTTGTCTTTGACGAAACATTTCCCTAGTCCTTCTCTAGTTTGCCATGATCCTTGGTTGGTTATTTGTGACAAAACCGAAAGATCTTCTTTGTATGTTCCGTATATAATGTGGAATAGTATTTGGGCCGCTTGTGTTTCTGACATGTTCCCTTCCATTATGAATTTCAACCCTCCTGCTAACATGTATACGTATTGGCCACCATGACTTGACACATTGAAATGCCTCAGTATGTCTTCTCCTCCCACAAATTCGGTTACTCTTCCCTCTATTGTTATTTTTCCTCCCTCACTCGGCATTGAATGTACCATAACCAACAGATTTAATGACACTGTACACAATCGCTTGACACCAAATCAGTTTCTGACCTCAAAATTTCAAAATTGGTGTCAGAGGTGTGTTCAGGGGTGAAAACACCATTTTTTCATTCCGGTTTATTCGAACAAATTTATAGGTATGTGGTATTTTTTTAATTAAAAATACCTCGGGAATCACCATTGGTATAGGTATTGGTATGGGTGAAGGGGCAAATCACCGCCCGGCGAGTAGGCCTTGAAGGCCCTTTTCGCCAACCCCAGGACCATTGCATTTCTATCTTGATGATGGAGAACATCCCCTGGTTATATATTTGAACTAGCGGGACCAATTAATTAAGGCTAATTATTTTAAATTTTTGACTGTCAGTAATTGATAATACTGCAGTCTACTCAGTGACGTTAGCCAGTGAGAGTACCACTGAATGTCGAGCAGAAATGATTCCTGCTCACCTCGGGTCTCGAACCCGATCACCGCGAACTACCTCTCTGGTGACTTTCGTCGAATACGGCGCCTTATACCACCCAGCCACCTAGTCGCTGAGGGGCGTGAATCCCCATACCAATTTGTTTAGCAATGTTTAGGAAACACTCTATAATAACCTGGATAAAACAGTAGAACCTACTATAGCAGCCCCTCAATGGCCCCCAGTCTATTACAAAAACCTTTAAATACAGGCCTAAAACCAATGAAAGCAAAAATTTCAACCATGAGACATTACGTTTCTATGGCATCCGAAAGTAAATGAGACGTTCAAACATTGTCTGACTCAATAAAATAATATTATATATCATTGGTTTGACTACTTGTTCATCTGGTATCAAGACAAGAATAGATAATATCTACATATATTTCTAGTAGTCTTGGAGATAAAAAGGATTTTCGCTGTCCCCGTTATTTTCACGCACAAGTGTAGGTACGTACCTATCTATTTCTCTTCCAGGTTTTTGTATAATACTACAGTAAGTAAAAATAGCTATTCTTTAACAGATACGAGATCATTGATTCAAAATATCCAGTTGAAGTCAGATGATTTAGATTTTCTTTGTTTTGCGATTTGTGTTGATGTTCACGTTTTTTTATTCTCACCCCATAGAATTATGAGTTTTTAGAGGATGCGGCAACATTGGTTTGCGCTTCTTGTATCCAGTTTATTTGGACCAATGAGGATTTTGTTCATTGGCCGCATGCAATGCGCGGGAAAATTGCGTAGACTCTTCATTGGCCAAATACGGCGTCAAATTTCTCGGGAAAATGTCGTAGATTTCTCATTGGCCGAATGCACGGCGTGGCGCGTCTTATTGTTTGGCGGTAAATTTTCATAGATTTTTTTTTGCTACTGGCTAGCAGGAATGACTGAAAATTTTCGACCAATAAAGAAAGTCCGTTTAAAGTGGGGAAGAAAATCGAGCCTATAAATATTTGCCACTTTGACTTTGTTCTGTTGTATTCTTATCAGAAGCGTGTGGTGTGCGAGTGTGCTAGTGTTGTGATATTTTATATTTTGGTGGTGCGTTTGTTTCTGTTACTGATACTATTTCAGTGATCGATGGCGGATCTTGTGGAGAATTTACCCCGTTTATTGGCGGGGCGATTGGAGTATTCTCATTTGATAAACTACCTGACAACGGGTGGGGATACCCCCTAGGAAAAGTCGGCGGCTAACCTGTCCGGTTTAAGGCTGATGGAGCATTTTGGCATCATCCCGTCCATTGACGACTTGATTCCCTGAATCGCTCAAAATTGCAACGAGCAAATGAAGGCGATAAGGGATCGAGGCCGGAAGATTGGTTGGCGTTTCCAGTGCTCCGCTCGTCACAAAATCTCACCGACCAACACAACGTTTCTTGACCATGCACGAACTGCTGATTTAGGCAGCGACTACATTCTGCGCATTGTCTATATAGCTGCGTCGAAAATTTCGTGGCACGATTTTCAACCCATCGGAGGACCTGGAGACATTGTGGAGGTCGATGAGACCAAACTGATGTAGAGAAAATACAATGTCGTTCGGCTGGGTATGATGAGAGACGGCTGGGTTTCTGGTAGAGTCAGTAGGTCCACGAGAAAACGATTTGCAGTATTGGTAGAAAATCGTTCCGCAGCGGCTCTTCTACCAATAATGGAAGAACGTATCGATCGTCAGTCCTTCATTTGTTCCGACGAATGGAGGGCTTACAATCGAAGTGGTGGTCTATTTTCCGGTCACGGAACGGTAAACCACTCCGTGAATTTCCTGAATCCTCCAAAAGATGAGGTGCCTCTTTTTTACCCAAATGGTCGATTTAACCCGGCATGTCTGGATCGCCAATATCGGCGCCATAGACCTGAAGGTATGGAACCTGTTAGGTAAGTAGAACATTTATTCGAACTTGTCAATTCAATCATCAATTCGATTGATCAGATATCACACTCAGAACATAGAGAGGGCATGGAGGGGGCTTAAAAAGATCTATCGTGGATGTAACCGTATTGGGTACGGTTCATTTTACATCGGTGAATGGATGTACAGAGAGAATGTACTTTGCGGGTATGACTCCAACAAGCTAAGATTCCAGAGGCTGTGCAGGGATGTTTCGCGGGCATACCCGGGTCCCGGCAAGCATGCTATGGATATTAACTTGGCACACTGCCAATGTCCGGAATGCTGAGTCATGCTTTCAGGAACATCGGGAGAATTCCGACTTATTCGGTTTTGAGTCGGTGGTGCTATCCTACCCTAATCTCCGGCATTGAGCTAGGGCCTAATTTGCTCACGCAGTAAACCACCCTCTCATTCCAGAAATAAAGTAACTTGTCCCTTTTTCTTTGTTACCTCGTTATTCTTCATTCTTTTTCACCTAAGAGAAACAAAGAGCGTGTCAATATTATTCAATAATATGTACAGTGCTTCAGATTTAATTTGTCATACTTTCAAAAGGCTGTAAGATATTTATTTTTTGAGCTAAAATGTCGACCAAAAAAAGGAATTGTAAATATTTTCTTGACGGTCAAATGTCAAAATTATTGAAATAACTTACTTTTTTTAAATGGCACACCCTATATATCATAACATATTTAGAAAAGCATCTTTTTTCTGATCCCGAAAATATAGCACATATGCCCTTTCTTATCACTAGTTTAGAGCAAATTGGTATAAAAATTATTGAAATTGTAATTTTTTAGCATGAAGATGCACGAGTCATTTGTTTCCAATAATTGTCAGGGTTGCACTCGAATTGTCAAATCTTTTACGTGAAAACTGTTTCTTTACAGTAATTTGGTGAAAATAAATAAATGTGTATACTTAACACTATTTTACATTAAATTACAGAGAAGCTTATAGGTAGCTTTTTTATTTCTAAATCTAGAAACAAGTGTAATACATGAAAGATGTGCGGAATTTTGTTGAGAATTCAGACGAAAAATTTTCAGTATACCTTTGCATTTGAAAAATTTTAAGTAAATTCAGAAAATGTCCGCATATTATACTGGATACAATCGTCTGTTTTGATCTGAATCATTTGAAATCTCAAAATTGTGGAAGAGGAGGACCTCCTCTTCAAAATTAGACCACGATCGCGTCAATCGGTTGGGTTGTTTCAAAGTTATGAGCATTCTTGCGTTGTAAAGTTTGAAAGCTCATACCTATCTTATTTGACATGCTAGAAAAAAAATCAAAATAAACAAATTTGAAGGAGATTTCTCAATAAATCCATAGCGGTACTCATTCATATTTGTTTCCATTTAAAAATCACGGAAAAACAGCAATTTTGTGTTTTGATAGCACCGTTACGCCATCTTGTGGCTATCTTGGGAAGATCTGATATATTTTCAGCATTTTCTCCAATCCATATTACCTAGTAATTTTTTTCCGCAAGTCTCTGGGATGCCTAGTTTCTGAGATCTGGCACCTTGCCATTCTTGAATAGTCACCCTGTACTGAATCTTCGAAGAGTTGGGTAATATCTTGGCAGGTGTTTACCGGAATCAACTTACACAAACGGAATATCGGCTGCGACGATCAGAGGACATTAGACAGTTTTCGTTGCTCAAAAAATGCAGCTCCGGTTAACGCTAACTGACAACTTTGACATTTGGATTTCATTTATCGTGTATCGATACGGATATATAGTCATAGCGGTTAACATAGCGAAACGCATGCGCAGTAGAAGAAAATATCTGATTTGACATTTGATTGTCAATGTTTTGAAGTTTGATTTGTTTTTGTTTATACTTTCGCTCGATTCAAGAATCAAGACCAAGATAATTTACCCAAAATGAATCCAAATCAAGAAACGGCAGGTTTCTTAGAAACAATCAGGCGAAACCGAGTTCGGTTTACCGATGAAGATGACCAGATCTTACTAAGTGAAATACTGGCAAATAATCCATATGGGGATGTATCAAAATGGACTGTGGTTGTTTCCAATTTTTTGAAGGTTACTGGAAAAGAGGTGTCTGTGAGGAAAGTTGAAGAACATATTACATATGTATTGAAAAAGTTTGAGGGAAAAGACAGGGTCAACGTTTTCCGGTAAGTTTCAGATGTTTATTTGGCATGATTTGGCTTTTGTCGATTGTTATGAGTGTGTCTTTTTCAATTTTCAATAGTAGAGTATATGGTATAGGATGAATCGACAGATGAATGTTTGGGTTAGTTCGTGTGAATTAACAAAATATATTGTACATATACAGTGCGGCTCTGAGTCTGAATGTCAATGCCGAGTGGAGAGTTCTATTTTACAATTTTTTTCAGTTCAAGGGTTGAAGAACCGGAGATCAACCTAGACCATTTGCTACAACAAGTACTAGACCTGATTAACACAATTGTAGCTGACAAAAAAAAGATCAAGTTACATAAAAAATCTGCTGAAAATGCAAAATTGCTTCGGGATGATTTTGCAAACAGTCTTTTGAATCCTGATCACAACAGAACAGCTTATAATCAAGAACTGTTGAACGAATCGGTCAGTCATGATGAGAAAAATATACTTATTGATTTTGTATCAGGTAAGTTATAGCCTTTTGTCGTCTCCAATATCCGAGCCAATATCCAGATGAATATCAACCCCAATGAACTGGTGTTGGTACATGTGAAAGTTTATGTTATTTATGAAGTTTCTTGTTATTTACTTGAACCTAATCATCGTACTCATTTCAGAGTTATATCGGTTTACAGTAAACATCTTTTGATTGACAACAAATACGATTACGAATGATTTTTACAAAAATGTCATATAAAACCTACTAGCCCAAGCCCAGTGAAGTTGGTCGGCTTATAGGGATCGACAAAAAAAAATCCTAACACAATGATATTTTCAGGGATGCTTGAGGACTGCCTCCTCAGCATTCAACCAAAAGATCTGGCTCGAACTCCTGGTACGTTTTGCGCTGAAGAGGTGGGTTCCTAAATATTTATTTGGAGAAAAATGACTTTTAAAAAAGTTATAGAGGATCAAGATCTAAACAACTTTGCCTTATAAACAGATTCTTGAAACTTACAACTTTTCTTAGTTAACAAATTAAAGTCTTTTTTACAAAATGGAAGTAGATCAGCCCGTCGAACAAGGCACAAACAAAAGGCCTAGGGATGAGACAGTTGATCCAGACGATGGAACATCGATATCAAGCGCAAAAAAAGCCAGAATTGAACCCAACCAAGACAGAAAGATGAAGTGCCTAAAGATGATAATTAACACATTTAGAAGAATCCATGCCCTCGTGTTCCCTAATGCTCTAAATGATTATAAAAACATAACAGTAGGAAATCAAATAACAAACATAATTTTCACTGTATTCTCAATCAAAAGACAAATGGCAAATGGGCACAACGGCAACGCTGAAAGGAAGGCCAGTGACAAAAAGAGCTTCACAATTACAAGTTTGGCAAGAAAATATGACGTCACGTCACTCTGGATGAAGCAATGGCAGCGATGACAGAAGCAGCTAGAGAGAACGGCTTGGAATTCAAGAAATTTGGTCCAAATGATGCTGAAAATTGGTATGGGACTGCTCTGCCTCATCTGGACTTTTTTGCTTGCAACCAGTACCGGGTGAATGAACTAAGAACAGGTCATAGTTTGAGGCCAATCAAGCGCCAGGACGGACCCAGCACCAGCTTTCCTGTTGCTAAATACGGCCTAACAGGAGCACACCATGTATTGTTGGAGGGCTGCACTTTTCCACCAGAAAAAAGATGCTCCATGGCACAGTCACTTGGCCCCATGACGGCAATGCTGCTTCACATAAGGACTGAAGAAAAGTTCCGGAAGAAATGGACAGATGCAGCTAAGAGAGCCTTTGCGCATATTCCTTTCATAGATGAGATACTGCAGGCGGTGAAAGGAAGAAAAGCTGAAGAAGTGTCCAATGTCTTGTACTTACTGGCAGAAGTAACATTGCTAACTACAGGCAGACAAGCCAACCAAATGTTTTTCCCATCAAATCTGTTGGTTATGGTACATTCAATGCCAAGTGAGGGAGGAAAAATAACAAGAGAGGGAAGAGTAACCGAATTTGTGGGAGGAGACGACATACTGAGGCATTTCAATGTGTCAAGTCATGGTGGCCAATACGTATACATGTTAGCGGGAGGGTTGAAATTCATAATGGAAGGGAACATGTCAGAAACTCAAGCGGCAATATAGTAGCTCCTTCTATCTTCTTAGCTATTTCCAAGTGAAACTCTTCTATTATGTGTAGGAACATCCTTAATATCATGTTCGCTGATGCTATAGCTCTTCTGTCTTTTTTGCCCCTTTCCTTGTGTTTCAAGTAAGATGCAAAACTGGTAGCTATTCCTAACAAGACTTTTCTTGTCTCTGCAAGGTTTCCAGTTTTTAGTGTCACTGTTTTCTTTATCTTTTGTTGCACCCACTTTTTCTGTTTGGTCTCCATATCAAATACTCTTTTCTCAATGGTGTGCCATTTTACTGTCTTATAGCTTATAGAGTCCATTTCTAACATTTTGAAGAATGCTTGTATCCATTCCACGCAGCTGAAACATTTCATTCCAGTGTTTTGGGGGAAAAAATCATACATGTTTTTATATGCTATGGCAGATGTGACACTTTGTTGAATGAAGGGACAAAAAGTTTGCCTTCCTCTGGTGAGGACATCTGAGTTGATTTCCAACATTTTTATCATTGTTTTTTCTGCACATAACTTAATGTATATTATGTTGTTTTTCAAAAATGTCTCGGTCATCTTCCTTGCTTCTGATGGGATAAAATTGCCATGTACAGAGTTGAAAGGAAAAGCTCCGTCTTCTTGCTCCCAATGCAGCCTTTCTATGGGCATGTCCAATATCACGATGTTTCTACTCTCTTCACGCGGTTTCTTGTTAAAACCATATGCTCTAGTTACAGTCTCAGCTACTTTGGGTGCTTGAGTCCCGTAACCATGTGGGGGTGTGCCAGTGTAGAGATATAGTCCGCTAATCATGCCTAAGCTTTCTTTTGATTTTACTATTAAGGTTTGTGTTTGCCTGTCTATTTTTCTTTCTTTTTCATCATCCATAGGTCTTTTTGTAAGTCCATCATGAAGCAGTGAGTTTTTATATTTAACAAAGTTCATTGTGGCAAATAACAGTTTAAAAATGAAGTTCTGTATGCTTTCTTTACTATCTGTCAGACTTTTATTACTTGAAATAATGGAATCAAAATTCAATTTGAAATTTAACCAATCTTCAAAATTTCCCGAAAATGTAGGGAGTTTGAGTTTTGGCAAAAGAATATTTTGAAAGGCGTCCATTTGAGAATTTGAATTTGGTAAAACGTTACTTGCTTGTTGAACAGATGTCGTGGTTTCAATTGTATTGGAAACTTTCATACTGATCAATTCCTTGTTTTTAATAAGTCGATAAAAATGCTTGCGCCTCACAAAATCTATTCTGAAAACTTTCTCGCTCATCGTACTAAGTTTCTAGATCATTTTCTTCACACAAAGACTTAATTTTCATTTAAATGACCTCAAAATCTTGTAATAGATTGGAATCTACTTTGAAGCGTGTGTCAACATCAACCAAACTGGCTTTTTCCTCTGGTGAAGATAACTTGATATTCGATATAAAGTTTTCTAGAATCGTCAATTTATGCTTTATAGATCCTCTGTTGCGAATCAGAATTCTAAGATCAGATTCCATTCTCAAATTATTGAATATGATACTCGAATGAAAATGAGTTTAACTTGAAAAAACTAGACTTGAAATTGTAAACTTTGACTTGAAAAATGTCTAGGAAAATTGTGAAATAGGATACTTGCGATTTCCTATGACATTGGCTTGACCAAATAACTTTATATCTTCTGGAATACTGCTGGCAAATTCAATCGTAAGCGTCTTCTTCACTCCAACTAGATGATCGTTCAAAATTGCCCCCAATCTCCATGTGCAAATCACACTCGTTCGGCCACCATTTCTTCCACTCAAATTGAAGCTTGTTCTCGAAATTATCCGGGTTAAAGGACCAAGAAGATGTTCACAACTCGTACTTTAAAATTGTTGAGGGACTTTTCCTCGATAAAACTTCTTTTTAAATCGAAAAATTACTCTATTTTTCGTTTAACACGTGAACAAAATCTAAAATTATTGACAATGAACTCTTTGTTTTTTCGTAGCTAGTCCAAAAAACGAAGTCGCCATCTGCGTTGCTGTGGTGACTGTTTGCGTCGGCGTTGACTGTCCAATTTCAAAAGTGGGCGGTGTTGCCACGATCGATCAAGTCGTGGATTAAACAAACCGTTTGAAGCTCCTACACGACATGGACTCCACGAGGCATAGCTACTGCGTTCCATCTCAGCCCCGTTTATCCGGTTATTCCCGATTTTGTCTTTCCTCTGTTACGAGGCTATGGACCCTGTTTGGGAGGTTGTGCAGAATACCCTTACTCCGGGTGCTGGATGAGGAAGGAGCCCTCTGAGTGCTGAATTCCAGAGGCCGTCAGTGCTGGTTTTCTTGCGGTGGTTCTCTTTGTTTAAAGTTATTTTGTTTGTTCCATGTGGAACTTATAACCCGTCATTTTCTCGAGGCCACCTGGGGTTTTCTACTTGGAACACTCATGAGCGTAGTACGCTATAGTTCAACACGGTTAATGAGTTCGGTCAAGCTCATTGCCTGTAGTTTGGTGAGTCTAAGGGGTTAAAGGGGTGAGAGTTGGTAAAGTCTTCTGTCCTATACTAGACTCCCTCAGTCTATTCACTCTTTGCTGGTTGGGATTGGTCAGACTTTGGTGGATGCGCTTGGGCAACTTTTGTAAGGCTGGTATACGAGGTAACCTCAGTCTCATTGAGGTTACGCAATGCCGGTTAGGAATTCCACAAAACACCTACGGAATTTCACTCTGCAAAAATTGGATCATGTGGTTCTCCGGGTCTGGTGAGTCTGAATTAGTGAGGCTCGTTGTTTTTTTTTGGTGTTGTCCTTGGACAGTAGGGGGGTTTCTTAGTCTTCATTACAAACTATCTTGAACTTCTTCCTAACTTCACTTTCTTTTACTTTTGGTGGTTTAATAGTTCCAGTCGTATTGCTTTCGTCTTATTCTTCATATCACTTTCCTCATTTCATTTCCTTGATCTCATCTTTAGTGCTGACTTAGTTTTGATTATCGTCGATTTCTTCTGCGAAGAATATCTCCTTTCTTAGGAGAGGGGGTGTTGTCACGGGCCGATTTTGACTCCACGTATTTTCGTTCTATTATGGTTGAGATTGGAGAATTTTAGTTCTACCGTACCTGTCAGGTTGTTACACTTCTTTATAAACTCAGGCAGTATGAAGAGTGACTGCTACTAACTTGGTCGCCACACATCGTAATAGCATCTTTCCTCCTAATAACTTCTCTTCAAGCTTCATATATCCCTGTTATGAGTTTGAATGGCAAGAAATGGCCCTGTATTTACACACACACCTTCAGGACATGCCAACGGTTCTGAATAACTCGTGTGCCATTTTAGTCACTGTTCTCATGTTGTTTTATGGAGAAAACAGTTCTTTTTAAGGGAAATTACGTTTGTTTATGTTTTTAAACCAAGTCCCTTGAAGTCAGCTGTTGATTTGAGGTTATGGAGTTTTGCTCTGCGATGTGACACCGTTGACACACTTGTTTTGGATCACGTGATGGGTGTATTTTCACTGTTGAATCTATGGCACGTATGTCGTTCTTTTTTTCGATTGGGGACTGTTAGTGAGGATGAAGTCACTTTCCTTGGTGCTGTCTGTGTTTTCTTGATTAGTGGAGGATTGTTTGTGCAATCTACCTCCAGCCCTTCACGATGTTGCCGGTGTTTTTGCTGCTATTTTACCGTTGCTGCTTTTCTGGTACTAGTCCTAACCTCACTTTGTCATGACACTTCGACACTGCTTTTCGATTTACTTTCCAACGAGTCTTTGTGAAGCTTGGATGTTTCCTAAGCATTTTTAACCTTATCAAGGGATTTTTGGGAAATTAATCCACTTTAATATATTGCATCGTGTTGAGTTTTGTGTACTTTGTGTACCTACCTACCTTGTTGGCGATGCAATAACCGTTTTATACGGATATTTTGGTTTCACGACCGTTGGAAAGGCAAAGGTGACCAGTTTCAAGAAATTGCTGATTCTGTTGGAAACGCAAAGGTGGACTGCAACCTACCAGTTCTAATAATTACCACCCGGTTTGAAAAGGACCACCAGCAGCGCAAAAGGAAAACACCACTGTTATCGATACCTGTTATCGATTTTTTCCCCGAACGTCGGATGACGAGGAATGCGTCACCCCAGCGCGAGCGAGCAGCGAGCAGGCAGTTGCGTCTTACGAGTAAAATGGAACGAGTGCATATATATTAATTACTAATATTTTCCTACTCATTCTAATATATATTTCGTTATACTTGTTGATAAACTTTATTACACGCTCCAATTAAACTAAGTATTTAATAAAGCAGCGGTGGAATGTGAAAACGCGTCTTTTACGACAGTGATTTTTTTAATTAACGTATTTCTATTGATTGCTGGTGTTATTGTTTTGAGAGTGATTAAGTTAGTGGCCAAAGTGGCTTATACACTAATAATTGGACGAAGCACACGTATGTAATACAAACTTTCAAATCGATGACTCACACATAAAACGTTTTTTTTGCTGGTGGTAAGTTCTCACAAGTAAACAAGTAAACAAACGAACGTCGTTTGTTGTTTTGGTTTAGAAAACGTTGATTTTCAGTAGCATAAGTTCTTTTTTTGGCGTTTTGATTGTTTTGAAGATTATCTATTTGGGAAATTGTTTTTGTAGTATAAGTTGGTGTTTATTTTGTTCTAAAGTTAAGCAAAAATGGAGTCTGATTCAAGTGATAGTTCACGAAATGACTATGATTATGAACGTAGTCATAAGAAACGTAACGAAAAAGTCAAAGAGTGGCAAAACAAAAAACGAAATAAATCAAAGTCAAATAACGCAAGATCAACAAATAGTCCTATACCAAGTACGTCAAGGGCCGAAGTGCATACGCCAGGCACTCCACCAGTAAAAGTTGTTGAGGTGGACCAGTGTACAGAAGAAATACAACGAAGTGTTTCTAACGAACGTTCTGACACTGTGTCAAGGCTGGAAAAGCTTGTTGAACGTCTTCTTGAAAGTCAAATACCTCGTACGCAAACACGACAACTACAACGCCCAAAGTTTTCCATTAAATCGGACTGTATTCCTGAATTCGAACCAGGAAATCCCAATTTAAGTATTTCAAGCTGGATTGAAAAAATCGAGCAGCTGGGAGGAATTAATGGTTGGGACGAAGGTACCACCATTTTTCACATGCAAAATCGTTTAACCGGCTTATCACGACAGTGGTATAATAACCTAAATAATTATGACATGACCTGGGAAAAGTGGCCCCTGACCACCAAGATTTTGCGACAACGTTAAGAAAACTATGAATAGAATGAAACAGCCCAATGAGTCGTGTGAAAAATACTATTTCGACAAGATGGACTTGCTGAGCGCTTGTCAAATAACGGACAAAAAGGCAGTATCTTGTCTTATCGACGGGATAAGAGATACTTCGATCCAGGCTGGGGCAAGAACTGGAAGGTACAATGCTCCGGATGAACTATATGGAGAATACCTATCGACCCATATTAATAACGAACCAACTTTAAAGTAAACTCCTGATCTACGCCATACTCTTTCCTTGCCACCCAAGAACATGCGGCCTACGACGTTGCCGTCAAGTTCTTATACGCAGAGATCTCATAGAAATTACGCAGAAAAACGTTTCCAGAGACGAGAGGAGTACAAGGGACCTCCAAAGAAACGTCCTAGGATCGGCGAAAAGTTAGTCGATATAAAGTGTTACAACTGCAATGAAAAAGGGCATATCTCACCAAACTGCCCTGAGGCAAGGGTAGAATGTTCCAATTGCAACCGTTTGGGGCATAAGGCAGCAGACTGTAGAAGGAAACGACGATCAGATGTCAAAGTCAACGTGGTTGACAACGTGTCGTCAACAAATGACCCTTATTTATTTGATTGTTTTTTGAACGATTTTCCTATGCGAGCTTATGTGGACACTGGATGTGGATCGGTGCTAATAAAAGAGAGTGCTGCCAAAGATGCTAATATTCCTTACACTCAGAGTCACTCGATAGTTTCTGGATATGGAGGATCAAATGTGCCAGTTCTTGGTGAAGGAACTGTTTCCATAAAAATCGACTTGGTCAAAACTGACGTAAATTTCCTTATTGTGCCAGACAGTGTTCAGAGTATACCCGTGATTATAGGCCAAAATCTTCTAAACCAGTCTAATGTTTTACTTGTAGTATCAGGACAAAACGTGAGACTTGTCCACAAAACTGGAGAACTGGGAAATGTGGTTGATCTGCCCGTTAGGAGAATTCCCTTGTGGGCCAAAGAAGATGCCGTTATTCCACCAAAGACCATGGCAGTGATCAAAGTGACGTCACATGGGGCAACAACCGACGAAGTCTATGTTCCTGGAGGCTTACGAGCGGTGCCTATGAATGAGAACTACATTGATGAATGTATTACACGAGGAGAAGGTGGATTCATCACCGCAAAAGGACCTCCAGGTTAGTTAAAATAAACTTTTGGTCAGATTAGTTAACTGTTATGAAGAAGTAGTAACAAAAAGTGACGTAAACGTTTTGTACACGAAAGTAAATGACAACGAACTCATTTTATCTGAAAAAGATATTTCATATCATAAGCATTTAACTTCAGGGCAAGTATCTGAATTAATTAATTTGTTAAATTCTTTTAAATCTTGTTTTGCACGAAAAACAAAAGAATTGGGAAAAACGGACATTATAAAAATGTCTATTAATCTCAAGGACGATAACCCTTTTGTGTACAGGCCTTATCGCTTGTCGTTCAGCGAAAGAAAAGTTGTACGAGATATTGTTGACGATTTGTTAGAGAATGAAATCATACGTGAATCAAATTCGCCCTACGCAAGCCCGATTCTTCTAGTAAGGAAGAAAAACGACGAACAACGTTTGGTGGTCGATTACCGTGCTCCTAATGCGAAAACAGTAAAAGATAGATTTCCACTCCCACGAGTTGATGACTTTTTGGAAAAGCTTAAGAACTGTTGCTATTTCACGAGTTCAGATTTGGCGAGTGGATATCACCAAATTGAAATGGATCCCGAGTCAATCTCGAAAACCGCTTTTGTAACGCCGGATGGCCACTACGAGTACGTTCGTATGCCTTTTGGTGTTGCAAACGGACCAGCAGTTTTCCAAAGAACCATCAACAGGGTTTTGGGAAATATGCGATACGGGAAAGCTTTAGCTTACATGGATGACGTACTTAAACCCTCTCCTACTTTCAAGGAAGGTTTGGCTAATCTCCAAGACGTTTTAAAAGCCTTAACGAAATCGGGCCTCACGTTACGACTTTCAAAGTGTCATTTTTTTATGGCAAATATTGAATATCTTGGTCACGAAATTAGCCAATGTGGTATTCAACCAGGCAAAAGAACACTGAGGCAGTGTCCAAGTTTCCAGTACCTACGAATGTACATACGATACGACAATTTCTAGGATTGTCCAGCTATTTTAGGAAGTACATTAAAGATTTTGCCACGATTGCAATACCTTTGACTGCTCTGACAAAGAAGGATGTAAAGTTTAACTGGACAAATGAACAACAAGTTGCTTTTGATCTGATCAAAGGAAAGCTAGTATCAAGACCAATTTTGGCAATCTACGATTCTGAATTGCCTACGGAAGTCCATTGTGACGCCTCAAAGTGGTGTGTAGGAGGCATACTCTTTCAAAGACAAAATGATAATTCATTACATCCATGTATGTACTTTTCACGACAAACGACTATAGAGGAACAACGGTATCATTCTTATGAACTTGAACTGATCTGATATGTATGAAAACGGTGGAGTATCTGACGAGATACCGTGTATGAAGCCATGACTCACCGAAATTGTAGTATTTCAAATGCAAGACCCTCAGATTAATAAACAAGAACAGATGAAACTACTCATTGATAAAATCTATCCAACGCCGGTGCCAACATCTACTTCCATAAGAGCAATAAGATGAAACGAATAAGATAAAGGAGTGGGGATGTAAAATAGGATCAACTGATGCTAAGGAGCCCCTCCTCTGTTGAATAGGAGCACAGTGGGACCAAGGCATCAAAAGTTGGCATTATATCAAAATAAATATAAATAAGGCCGTTAGTCTTTAGCAGTCGTTATTTGAATTTAGGTTACTGATACCAACAAAATCGTGAGAAAACTTGATATGGCCTTTATTCGAAACTAAACTATTATTAATAAAAAATGAGTGGACATTACCTTGAAAAAAAATATCTGAGTATGGCACATTGTCAAAAAAAGATGAATAAGAGTCCATGAAAAAGAATCAGAATCGCAGATGATTCCATACAGCTCCTGTCGTGTTTTGAACATCATTTTTTCATCGGCAGTTCATACAATTAACAAGATTGATTGAGTTAATTTGGTTCAAGTTACATAAAAGAAGGGAAAAGACGTTGAACCTTCGCAATAAATCTTATAATGATGCAAACAGATATATGAACAGAAAAAAAACCGAAATTTTTCAAAATTGTTTTCATTTTTTTCTGACCACATTTGAAGAGATATTTTGAAATGGATGGAACTTCTTTATTGCCATTTTTTGCCCTTTACAAGATAGCGTTATTAAATTGCAGAACCGGCGTTTCGTCTATGAGCAGCAACTTCGTTTTTTTAAATACGGTCATGGATTTTTTATTACGGATTTTAAGAGCCTCTTCTGTACCTAAACTAACGAGGTATCGCACTAATTAAAAAAGAGGTGGTTGTTTTAAATCCTATTAAAAATGTATTTTTTGTCACTCTCTAACACATGAGTTCTTATGGAAAAATCCGCCAACATAATTTTTTTGAATAATTGCGATACATTGTTGGTTTAGGAACACAATAGGCCCTCAAAATCCGTCATAAAAAATTAACACTTTTAAATGGATCAAAATATAAATCCATGTGCATTCAAAGCTAGGAATTCCTGAACGACTGATCAGAATATAACATAATTATATGTAGGGATTATCAATCATAAAGTTTATTTTTGAAATCAGGAATAAAAGCTCTAAGCGACCCTGTATGAATAATTATGTATGCTTGCCTGCCCATAATTGACTTCATTATCCGACAAATTATACAAAAGTTGGTTTGTTACGTTTCTATTGAGAATTTGGCGTGCTCATATCAGAAAAAGTAAACATCAAAGATTCAAGAAGAACTTCATTTCTTTGAATTGTTACATCTTACATCTACACCACTTGTGTAGAGCTAAACTCACATATGTTTGTTAAATTGCTTCATATGTTGAAGCAACAAAAAATAGCTCATTTGAAACCAAAACACATCAACGTGGATAATTTTTCGAGTCAAAGTTGTGGAAAACAATTTAGAGCTGCAAGATCGTCAACGTTTTCCACAGTGATTGATTTCTCAATCAAAAATTTTCTAAATAAACTAAAAAGAATGCGGTTTGTCAATAATGTGGGTGAAGAAGTTTAACACCAGTTTATGTTTCATAGACAATTAAAAAAAAAGGAAGATGCAAACTCAGAAAACTATACATCTAGAGAAATGGACATGTTAGACATAAATATGTGTATTGACAAAGCGATGAAAGACGCAATATTAGAAGCGCGCAAATTAGGACTAACTGCGACTATTTCAGATCGTCTCAAAATTGATCTAAACATTAAATACACCTCGAAGTCCACAAATGCAAAAGACTACCCAAAAGAAGACACAGAAGATTTACAAACTGACAGTAATCAGGCAGATATTGAAGAAACTTACGAGAGCATTCCCATCGAGGTACCCATCAAAAAAATGAAACTGAAATCACTTGACCTTCGAGACTACTCGAAAGATATAGATGTAGATGGAGTTTCTCGCTCGTCAAAATTCCTATTGCTCAAAGTAGATGACAGGGATATGACTGTGAAAAAATCCTCCTTCTGTTGGCTGCTAGATAATCCTTCGACCAAAATTAGTAGTGATAGGCTACGCAGATTTTTGAGTTAAACCTCAAAAGAACATAACGAAGAAAATACTAAAAAGTATTTTGTTTTAGATGAAGACGAGCATAAAGATCTTTCCAAACCAATGAAGAAAAAAACCTCAAACCTCTATCAACCTTTCCTCAACATCTGAAGAGGATGAAATCATATCGGACGATGACTCTGTGGAGGCCGATGAATTCAGCGAAGACGACATAGTGGAAAGCAATACGGAAATCGAGGTGAAGCAAGAATTAAAAAATTAGTATGCTGTCGCTTATGAAAAAAATTGGTACATAGGAAGGGTAATACAGGTCACTGAAAATAAATTTACATTCAAATATTTGAAAGAAGAACTGAGAAAGTTCATCTTGACAAAGCACGATGACATTTCGGAGGTTGAGAAAGACTTTATTTTTTATGGACCGATTCAGCTGTTAAAAAAAGGACCGTTTGAGATAAAAAGAACCGACCAGATGAATATCCCAAAAAAATTTAAACTCTTGAAGAGTATTCTCCCCATGAAGGGATGATGATTATTTCTCAAAAAACGATTATTACTATTAATCATTGTAATTATTGTGAATTACACAAACCTTCTTTGTAAATAGTTTAACTAGAGGTTATTCCGAGAATTATCTTTTTTTTTTTAATCTTTGTAGAATAAACTTTGCGTTGATAAAGTGGGTATTCTTATTCCTGATACAATAACACTTTTTACATGATTATACAAGCAAAAACCACCACACAGAGAATCGAACCAGATGTATTAGAATAAACATTAAAAATAATAATTGTGTATATAATTGAATGAATACAGAAGAAGAAAGCTTTTCATTAAATTTCTTGAAAAATACTTACACACGTCATAAACAACTGACAGAGTAAAGTGAAGAAAAGCAATTGCTTAACTTTACTTATTGGACTCATTATAATGATAAAATTGAGAAAGCAGAATGATGACTTTTTCTGACAATTTTCACTTAAGACATATGATATAAGCGTATACTAAAGCGCTTATTTTTTCCAGGGGACTGTAAATAGTTAGATAAAACGCATGATAGCTATAGGTGTCATCATTAATCAATCAATTTTCAATTCCTTGTATCAAGTCTTCCAAGTATGTAACACGTATTCACTAACATGTTGTGAAAAACAATATGATTTTTAGGCAGGAACGATGACAGAGGAACAATGGAATTGTACGAAATCAATGTGAAATCTTGAGAAATCTGTGAGATCTTGTGAAATCTGTGGAATAGTGTGGCTTGTGAAGACTTGTGTACAGGGTGTCAGATCTCAGAAACTAGGAATCCGAGAGACTTGCGGAAAAAAAATTACTGGGTAATATGGAATAGAGAAAATGCTGGAAATATATCAGAAGTTCCCAAGATCGCAACAAGATGGCGTAACGGTGCTATCAAAACACAAAATCGCTGTTTTTTCGTGATTTTTAAATAAAAACAGATACAAATGGGTACCGCTATGGATTCCTTGAGAGATTTACTTCAAATTTGTTATTTTGATTTTTTTTCTAACATGACAAATAAGACAGGTATCAGCTGTCAAACATTTTCAACGCAAGAATGCTCATAACTTTGAAACAACCCAACCGATTGACGGGATCTTGGTCTCATATGAAAGAGCATGATCTGCACTTCAAAAAACTTTTATGGTTTTGAATTTTTGACCTTCGCCGTCGCCGCTAGATGGCGTTAACTAAAATGGTAGCATTTTTTTGAGTTTTTTCCAAAAAAATCAAATGTAATGGTATATTTATTTTCATATATTTTAAAAGGGGATACATTTTCCTATAAACCGTAATAAATGTCTAGAGTTACATCCATGTGAGTAGTGCGTTCTGTACCAACCTTTCCGTTTAACATCGGATAACCGTAAAACAATGTCTCTGTATTCCATGATCGAGGGGTACAGCTCGAACATACCTCACATCTATTTGCGTTCGCAGACTTGTCTAAAAACAACCACTGCACATTTACCCAGATTAGGGTAGTGGCTAGAGTTGCGTCGGTGTGAGTGGTGCCAGCTGCCTTACTGATGAGTCCAATTCCGGGACGAAACCGGTATAAGGAGGGCACTACTCACATGGAAGTAACTCTAGACATTTATTACGGTTCTGTACCAACCTTTCCGTTTAACATCGGATAACCGTAAAACAATGTCTTTATATATGTTATGAAGAAAAACAACGATCAACGTCTTCAGGCCTCAAACAAATATAATATACGGATGAAAAGGTTACATGTTTCGCCACATACTATGGCATCATCAGACCTACAAAATACAATATTTACGTCCAGTTAATATTAAAAAGTATAAAATAATTACCGTATAAACACTCAAAAATAAAGAAACATCTCACGAAAACAAACAATACAAAGTGAGGTTAAGGAATTGACACTATTAAACACACTTATACTATATATATTATATTTGTTTGAGGCCTGAAGACGTTGATCGTTGTTTTTCTTCATTTGATTAAAGGACCTCTTTGATACTATGGACGATTTCTCTTCATTTATACAGTGTGTCTGCTTAAGTTGGCCACATATGGGAAACTTTTTTATTATTGATTTTAGGAAAAAAAGTTATTCTTTATAAAAAGTTCAGCATGTTCCAAAACCTAGAATGCAACCATCAGATATTACATTTTTTCAGTCGTATACGAGGTTTGTCAAAAAATATGAATTTCACTCAAGAGTAAAATTTGACAATATCGAAAATTGTTATAAAGAAAAATAAAGACTACCATTAAAATGATTGTTTTTTTCTTTTTTAAATTTATTAAATTTTATAAATAAATTAATATTAAACAGTAATCTCTTATTTTAATTATTGGACATTTAAATCAATGCATTAATTCAAATGAAAAAATGTAATATCTGATGGTTGCATTTTAGGTTTTGGAACATGCAGAACTTTTTATAAAGAATAACTTTTTTTCCTAACATCAATAATAAAAAAGTTTCCCATATGTGACCAACTTAAGCAGACACACTGTATATGTTATTTGGAATGTTTTTTTATTATTTCTGTTTTTACGAAATAAACGTGACAATAATTTATTAAGCCGACAGGGGTGCGTCACTGGGCACAGAATACTAAAATTTGTTGTCAAGTGCCCGTGCCGCATCATATGCGGCGCTTCGTTTTTTTGCAAAAAACAAAATGTCATGATACGTGATATTTTTAGCAACTGACTCAAACAAAGTCAAATTCAGGGAATGATACGTCAAATACCTTTTTTCGTGGGCACCCAACGTGTTTGGTATTAAAAAGCAATCGAAAAAAAAATGGATGTAAAAAGTAATCATATTGTGTATGAAGTAGGTAGTAAGATTACGTTAAGAAAAAGTGCGCGAAACAAAATGGACGCTGTTTACAATGGACCATATGAAGACAAATATTGTGATAAAAGTGAACAATAAATTAGTGGAAGTGCATAAAAATAGAGTAAGGTTATATAATTATTAGGGCCCAAACAGCAAAAACAAAAAAAAAATTAAAAGAAAAAAAAAAGTAAAAAACTCTCTATTATGTTATGTTAAGTGTTTTTTTTTTCGCGCGGTAGGTGTAAGGTATATTGTATATTGGTAGTGATAATAATATTAATTTGAAATAAAATAGTTAAGTATATTCTTAAAATAATTGGGAAACATTATTGAGTAACTACATCGACAGCAATATTACCATCCTGTGTGGTTTCTATGCGGATCAAAGTACTGAAGAATTGGGGAAAACCGATATTTTGAAAATGTCCATGAATTCAATTGACGACACTCCGGTTGTCTACAGACCTTATCGTTTATCGCACAGCGAACAAAAAGTTGTGAGAGATATCGTTAAGGATCTTTCAGATAATAATATTATTCGCGAATCAGACTCACCCTATGCAAGCCCAATTCTGCTAGTTAGCAATTCTTTAAAGTATTCGACCCATCTCTGCATGATTCCTTGTTCATCTGTTAATATTTCCTCCTTCTTACTTTTTATGTTGAATGTTTTTTGTCCTTTGGGTTCGCCTCTGCATGATTTCACTATATTGTAGAAAAGCTTTTGGTTTCCCTTCGCCGCATTTTCGATTTTTTGTCCAAATTCCTCCCATTTTTTCTTTTTCTCTTGATTCACCATATTTTTTACCTTTTTTCTTTCCTCTGTATATATTTCATATTTTTCTGTCGTTTTCACCTTGAGGTAGTTCTTCCAGGCTTCCTTCTTTTTCTTTATCTGCTCTTTGATTTCATTGTTCCACCATGCCGTTTGTTTTTGTTTAGTTAGTATTCTGCTGATTCCACACGTCTCAGTAGCTGTTTCCATTATAATTTGTTTGAAATTAATCCACATCTCCTGAATAGTTCGTAGATGTATATGCTCTCTTAATCTCTCACATTTTTTGGAAATTTCTTGTGCATATTTTTCTGCCACTTCTTTCTCTGTCAGTTTGTAGGCTTTGATTTTTTCATGTTTTGGTTTCAGGTTTGTATGATTTTTCTCTATTCTTTTACGGTATTCTTGTCTTCCTCTAATCTTTGTTGTTACCAAGAAGTGGTCGCTTCCGATTTCTGGTCCTCTCTTCACTCGTGTGTCTATTATATTTGGTTTGTTTTTCTGCTCTACAACCACATAGTCAATAATTGATCTCTCTTTTCTGGAAATAACCTCTCTTGTGTATTTGTGTATATCTTTGTGCTGGAAGAGTGTATTTGTAATGACTAGGTCATGCATCACACAGAAGTCAAGCAACCGTTTGCCATGGTTGTTTCTTGTATCTTCTCCATATTGGCCAATCACTGTTGGGTAATTTTTATCTTTTCTCCCTACTCTGCTGTTGAAGTCACCTGTTAGATAGATCTCTCCCTTCAGTGTTTTCATAGTTTTTGTCAACTCCTCCCAGAACAGGTCTTTTTTTCTTGTTGCCTCATCTTCGTTTGGTCCATATACTGCCACTATGGTTCTTGTGTTCCCATTTTCATTCTTGAGTTCAACTACTAAAATTCTTTCAGACACAGCCGTCCATTTCTGTAGATTTTTCTTCATATTTTTATGAACTATACATCCGACTCCTGCTCTTGCACGCTCCTCTTTAGATACACCACTGTATATGAGTACATGTTCATTTTGCATTATGATATCTCCATTACCTTTCTTTTTTGTTTCTGTTAATGTCAGTATGTCCAAATTTGCACTTTCAAATTCTGTTTCTAGTTCGTCCTGTTTTCCTTGAATTGTTTTTATGTTCCATGTTCCTATCCTCCAATTTTCAAATTCTTCCTCATTTTTGTTCAACTTTTCTTTTCGGTTCTCCTTATCAATGTCCATTTCGAAATCCTTTGTCGTTTTACCATTTTGTCTCGTGCTTGTTTTATTGTTTTTTAAGTTTTTGGTTGTACTTTCACCATCCTTGTAAAATTTTGTTGTTCGTTGTTCCATTTCCATTCTTCATTGTTTATGATAATTTTTTGGAAGCCAATTTTCACATTTTGTCCTCTTTCCTTTTCTAATTTAGCCTTGTTCCTGATTTTGGATTGTATAATTCTCTCATCTTTCGTCATGTCATCATCTATATGTATAGGGTACTCAAGTTTTCTCAGCTTCTGTTTCTTTTTCATGATTGTTAGCTTATCGTTTTTATTGTTGAGTTCGACCAGCCACATTTTTTCCCCGATTTTGTATACATTTTTAATGTCCACTCTAACTTCTAATTTCTCCTTAATAAATTTTGATACCTCGGTTTTTTGTTCTTCTCCTGGTTTTCCTGCTATTTTTATCCCCTTGATTACAATATTATTTCTTCTTTTTTCCTTTTCCATTGCATCCAATTTTTGATTTATGTTTCCGATTTCCATCTTCATTGCTTGATTTTCTTTTTTAATTTTTTCATTCTCTGTTCTCAGAGTCAGTATTTCTTCTTTGAAGTCTCTTTGTTCTTTTCGTAGTTCTCTCATCTCCGTGGTTAAGTTTTGTAGCATTTGGATAACCATCTCCATTCTCTCTTCTCTTCTAGCAACTTGATCCGGGCTCCTCATACATTTCTTGTTTTTATTAGCGTTCTCAGTTATATCATCACCTTCTCTTCTTCGTTTTCCATCATCTGTTGAATAATCGTCGGAGTCCATTTTTCCCTTAATCCGTCTCTGTTGTTCGTGGAGTGCTCAAGCTCCAAACCGACAACCCTGTCACACCGCGGTAGTGTGAGACAGTAGTCCGTTAACCTCACTCTTAGTGTGATACGGGGTTCACGTTTTGTCTCAATAATTAATGCTTTGTACCTTTCTGTTGATTTCCTAATGGCTTACGCTTGACACTGTCTAATTTGCGTATATACTTGTGTTACTTCTAGAACTCGATACTTCCCGGAAATGAGTTTAGTATCGGAGCTATCTGCAACACGTCCTTTTACAAACAAACCAGGTACGTACCCTTTAAAACTTTAAAACAGCTTTTATTTCACAAGTCCCAATTTAGCAAGCGGGTATCACCAAATTGAAATTGAAGAGAAATCAATAGCAAAAACGGCATTTGTAACACCAGATGGACATTTTGAGTCCGTTCGAATGCCCTTTGGTGTTTCAAATGGCTCAGCGGTATTCCAAAGAACTATAAATAAAGTTTTAGGAAATATGAGATATGGAAAAGCCTTAGTATATATGGACGATGTTTTGTTACCGGCTAAACATTTTGAGGAAGGTCTTGGTAACCTCAAAGATGTTCTCAACGCGTTGTCTCGAGTGGGTCTTACATAACGTTTGTGTAAGTGCAAATTTTTTATGTCAAAAGTTGAGTATCTTGGTCATGAAATCACCAAAAATGGTGTGAAGCCTGGTAAAAGGAACACCGAGGCGGTGTCTAAGTTTCCGGTGCCAACGGACGTGTACATGGTAAGACAATTTCTAGGACTCTCCAGCTATTTTAGAAAATATATTAAAGATTTTGCAACGATTGCTCGACCATTAACTAACTTAACGAAAAAGGGGGTTAATTTTATTTGGTCAGAAGAACAACAAAAGGCCTTTGATACACTCAGGGAAAAACTTGTATCCCGACCAATTTTGGCCATTTAAGACCCAGACTCAGCAACTGAGGTACACTGCGATGCTTCAAAATGGGGACTAGGTGGCATTTTATTGCAAAAACAAAAGGAGAATTCCATTTTACCATGTATGTACTTCTCACGACAAACCACTAAAGAAGAGCAGAGATACCATTCATATGAACTGGAGACACTGGCGGTAATAAGCGCTTCGAAGCATTTCAGAGTGTATTTGATAGGAATACATTCAAAGTAGTTACCGATTGTAATGCCGTCAGAACAACTTTGACCAATAGAGACATCATTCCACGAATAGGAAGATGGTGGATGTCATTACAGGAATTTACTTTTGACATCGAGTATCGCCCTGGAACCAAAATGGCCAGTGTAGATGCTTTGAGCAGAAGTCCTGTTTCTTCAACCGATTTTCTGAGGAGTCAAACGACCGTTGTTAACTCAGTGAACATCAATCATGAAGATTGGATTCTGACTGCGCAACTCATGGATGAGAGATGTCGCCACATTTCAAGTACTTTGCGGAATCCATCAGAAGACGCAATGGACAAGAAAATTCATGATGAGTTCTGTCAAGTCAATAATCGGTTGTACCGTGCAACTGTGGCACGAAATCGATGGGTTGTGCCAAAGGCAAGTCGTAGGCAGATACTTCTTCACTTTCATGATGGTGGAGGCGATTTGGGACTCGATAAAACATTATCAACAATTTCAAAGTCTTACTGGTTTTCTGGAATGCGGAGATATGCAAAGAAGTATATCTCTAGCTGTTTAGATTGCCTATACAACAAGGAACCTGGTGGTAAGCAGCCTGGCTTTTTGCACCCTATCAAGAAAGTGGCCGAACCATTCGATACCCTTCATATCGACCACTTGGGTCCATTTGTAAAATCAAAGAGAAAGAACAGTGACGCTTTCACAAAATTTTTATTCATGAAGGATGTCCAGTCAACGAGAACTATACCAGTTTTAAATTTTTTGGATGAGATTATAGCTAACTTTGGAGTTCCAAGAAGAATAGTTAGTGATCGAGGCTCATGTTATACCGCAAAGAAATTTGAGCAATACTGCCAAGGGCTAAACATTAAACATGTGCCAAATGCTACATCAACCCCTAGAGCAAATGGGCAACTCGAGCGATATAATCGCACTATTTTGGCATCTCTATTTGCTTCGATGGACAAAGAGGACCGATGGGACGAGCAGGTACAAAAAGTTAGATGGGGCTTAAACTCTACTAGAAATTCGACAACAAAGAAGACTCTCTATGTATTACTTTTTGGATATTCACCACGAGGAGTTCCTGATGCACTGCTGTCGGATGAAGTTGTGGAGTCAAATTCCGATGAGATGCAAGTTCAAACGAGAAAAAATGCTAGTAAAAAACTAAAGGAACAACAAAGCAAAAGTGAAGCTTTGTATGATTCTAGACGTCACCAGGGCAAGAAATACAGTACGGGTGACTACGTTCTTGTTAGAACGCAACAAGAAAGTAGCCTTGCTCAAAGCAAGAAGCTTTTGCCAGAGTATAGTGTGTAGTATGTAGTGTAAAGGTTTGTTGTTGAAAATTTGAAAGGACTTATAAGGAAATAAAAAGGAATTGTTTCCTTGGATAAACTGAAGCCCTATACTGTGGAAAAAAATTCTTTAGTACCTAGCGGCTGGGAATTGGATTGGGCAGTCAGAAATATACCGTTGTGAATATTTCACCGATTTTGATTTCTTTTGTCGATAAAAAGGAGAAGTATTTGATAAAAAATACTTTAGTCTATATGTTGACCCCAGTAAACACGTATTTTTTTATGATAACTGGGAAATTTCCAGAAAAACAAGAACCGTTTATACGTTAATTGACTTTGAAATCTATTCTGCATGCGTGTTTTTAGTATTACTCGTTAACTCAAAACCACATTTCCAAAAAAAATAGTGGAATAACATCTACTTAATTTTTTTAACGTTAAGCCAACCCAACTTTTCATATAAATCACTCAACACTCGGTATAATGGGCACAATCCAACCGCTGCGTCATTAAATACTTTTCGAGCAAAAGAAATCAATATTCACAACGGTATATTTCTGACTGACCAATCCAATTCCCAGTCGCTACGTACTACAGTTTTTTTTTGTGGTGAATCATCCCGTTATCTGAAATCGGGAAACGGTCGCTTGGTTCCCTTATTCGGATGTTGATAGTATGATTGGATATACTAGTTGGTGGTTATTTTATTTTTATATTTTATATCCATAGCAATATTGATATATGTTTTATTAATATGTTTCTGTGTCATGTATGAGTATGAGTATGAGAAAGATGGGGTCCTAAAATAACGTCTATTCCTTTCCATTGCTTCACTGGCTACCTATCTGAGTTATGAAAGTTATTGCGAACAATTTCTTGGGCGTGGTACGTTGATAAAAAAATGAATTCCGCCAACGGCCCCTCCCAAAATTTATTTCTGGATTCGCCTCTGCTTGGCTGGATCCAACCAGGATATAAAATGCTGACGAAACTTGCTTCCAATTTTACTCCAAACTCTGAAAGATTCTAGCTCCAACTCGAACCAAAAACGCGCCAAGCAGAATTTAACAGTCTTGTTAACTTTTTGGGCATCTGGAGAGACGACACCAACATCCATCGTTTATCCAAATGAAAGGCTGCTAAAGGACGTTGTCAACAACCTGCCTGATAACTGGGGTATAGGATTTAGTGAGGAAGAGTGGATTGATGCTGACATTTTCCTCGAATACATCACTACAATTTTAAATCCACATTGAAAATCGCAAAATATTTTATTCCCAATTATCCTTTCCGTGGATGGTCATAGGAGTCATCTAACTCATCAAATAATGCAACGCTGCTCCGAATTATTTATCATTTTGATCTGCATTCATCCCAATTCAACCAGAATCCTACAGCCGGCTGATGTGTCTGGCTTTCGGTATTTGAAACTCCATTGGCAGAAGGCCGTCAAGTGGCGAACGAACAATCCTTATTGTAAACTGGGCAAAGAACATTTCTGAAGATAACCTCAAAATACAAAATACTTTGATTTGGATAAATTGGTTTTGTTTCCCCGTAATTTCGAAGCTTTTCGATTTTAAAATTGTTCAATTGATTGTTTTAGTGAGTGCAATTGGTGACAATCAAAGAAGAAAGAGCAGATTATTTAATCGTAATTTTTACTTGTATTTCCATTGAATAAGAAGTTTTTTTTTCAATACCTGTTTGAGTAGCTTGATGTTATTATAGGACTTTTCCAAATATATTAGTATCACCGGTGAATGTGGCAAAAACTCCAGCACCAGACTTACTTCTTCGAGAGGCGTTATGTTTATGAGTTTGAAGATCTCTTATTGGTGAAACTAGTTTTCTTCAAATGAAAACAATGAGGAAACTGGACTCGAAATTGGACTGTGCCGACGGGTTATTTTTTGCTGAAATAAATAGGTATAAGTCTGTGACGTTGTTTTTATCTTTGTGGATAGTGGAGTGTCATATAGGTAACTAATGCACACACGCTGTTGGTTATTTCATGAATTAAATCGGCCATTTCTCCATTCTCCTTACCGTTGCCCCGATGGTATAGAAAAGTTTGCCACACTGTAGTGATAGTTATGCGACATTTTTAGTTTTATTATGAAGTCGTTTTATTATCGAAACTATGTAGTTTCAATATTCAAGAAACATCACATAAAGGAAAACTAGTGGTCCAAAACTAACAAATAGCAACTTCTCAAGATCTTACAGATCATAGATAGTTGAAATCTCTTTTCTTCAAAACATTGTTTTTTTTTACCTATATATTATCTACCTATATTTTCTTCCGGAATGACAATATATATAATATATGCGATATGTATACAGTTTGGATAGTTACACAAATGTTTGAAAATACTACCTACCCACCTACTCACTAAAAAAAAACATTAAATAGGCCACCTTATTATTAAAATGTGATGAACAATTATTACAATTACTTATCACTTATGCTTATGACCTAAATTGAAGATATACGATATACCTACCGATATACCTGTACAGGGTGTCTATTTAAGAATGGCGAGGTGCCAGATCACAGAAACTAGGCATCCCAGGGACTTGCGGAAAAATAAATTACTCGGTAATATGAAATAGAGAAAATGCTGGAAATATATCAGAAGTTCCTAAAATAGCCACAAGGTGGCGTAAGGCTGCTATCAAAACACAAAATTGCTGTTTTTCGAGATTTTTAAATAGAAACAAATATAGATCAGTACCGCCATTGATTTCTTTCAAATTCGTTTGTCTGATTCTTTTTTCTAGCATGACAAATAAGACAGGTTTCAGCTGTCAAACCTTACAACGCAAGAATGCTCAAAACTTCGAAACAACTCAACCGATTGACGCGATCTTGGTCTCATTTTGAAAAGGGATTTCAAATGATTCTGATCAGAAAAGATAGTGTTCAATATAATATGCGGACGCCAAACATTTTTCAAATTTACTAGAAGTTTTCAAATACAAAGGCACATCTTTGGTCTTTGACATTTTAATTCTCCTGACATCTGACAGTTCTTACGTATGAATGTAAACAAGTTCAACAACAGAAAGTGTTTATAAGTTAGACTAAAAACTTGATGCTCTAACAGCTCCTTTTAAAGTATTAGTCGTTGTTCAACTTGTGAATTATTGATAAAATGTCTTTTGAGTGTCACATATGTGACGCACAAACATATTATACTGATCGTCGTGCTTTCTGAATTAGCCAATACATTTTTTAGGGTTCTTAGGTACGCTATATCGAAATATAATAGTGAAGGTAATTGTAAATAAATACTTTGCCAAATATTTCAATTCTACATCCAACAAGTAACCATATTCTTGTTAATCATATATTTTTCTAATTCTAGGTGATATTTGTTGTGAAATACTTTTGTCAGATATGAACGAAACATTTTTCGAGGCATGTATTATGGTGATGGCAGTTAAACCTGATCATTTGTATTGTTCATGGCATGTAGATAGGGCATGGCAAAGTTATCTCAACAGAATCGGTGATAAGGAGAGGCGTGCTTCGCTTCACAAGATAACTTTCATTCAGCTTTAGAAAGTGCGATACAAAATTTGTGCAGTAGTCCAAGCACTAAAAAATTTGGGGAGTATTTAAAAAATACGTATTTTCATAATTATCGGAAATGATCTTATTGCTTCAGAACACATTCTTCTATCAGTACAAATATGCAATTGGAATCAATGCATAAAGTCATTAAATATTTTTACTTAGAGAGAAAGACAGTTGAACGTTTGGATAAAGGATTGAATGCTGTTTCACGATATGTAAGAGATAAAAGCATCTAAACAATTATAAGACTTACTAAAGGAGAAAATACGAAAATGACAACAATATTATCTCGAAATCATGGGAATTATAATAATCGTTTATTAAGCATATCAGCTTTACAATTCACAATACTATAACTAGGTTCCAATTTCAAATGATAATATCTATATCTATACATATACAATATACATTACAAAAATGATCTACATATTTCGAAATATATTGATCCGAAATGAAAGTTTTTAGTCTAGATTTAAAAACATTTAGTTCAGTGACGTCTTTTATGTGGGCTGGTAGAGAGCTAAACTGTATTAACCCATTACGGAATAAGCTGTCATGAGTTTTCGTTAGACGACTTCTTGATACATGAAAATTATTTCCATTTCTTGTCTCATAATTGTGAACATGATTTACATATTTCAGTTCCCTGTAAAGATACTCAGGTACCAACTGATTCTTCATTTTATATATAAAAATAAAACATTTGTAATTTACCATATCTCTAACATTCAACAGATCCAACAGGTTTAACATTAAGTCTATGGACGTATATCGATTACATGATAAAATGAACCTGAGAGCTCTATTTGGAATTTTTTGCATTTGATAGATTTTTTACTTAGACAGGTTGAAAAAAATTGTGGGACAGTACTCAATATGTGGTGCTACAATAGATTTTTATAGGAGTAATTTTACGAAAAGTGACACATTTTTTCCTACTCTTTTCAAGAAATATACTTTTTTAGAAATTTTCGAGCATATAATCTGCATGTGCATTAAAAGTCAATTGTTCGTCTAATATTATACTCAAGTACTTGATTGTCTTTTCCCTGTGTATTTGTTGTCCATTTATGGTAATGTTGATATCAACATAGTTCAATTTTTTGATTGTTTGTGCCATTCCAAAAACCACGAACTTACACATTTGTACATTCAGCGTCATATTGTTGTCCCCCAACCATAACTCGATTTTCCCCAGGTCCTTTTTAATATTTTCAAGCATGGTATCGATATTTGAGCCATATGTGTATATCATTGTGTCGTCCGCGAAAAGTTTGATTTCTGAGTATTTCACATGCTTGAAAATATCATTGATGTAAATTGTGAATAATAATGGTCCAAGCACTGTGCCCTGAGGAACCCCATACGTAGTGTTCAACACATCAGAGTAGTTATTATTATATTTGACCCTTTGTGTCCCATTTCCAAGATACGATTTAAACCACTGGAGCACTGTGTCCCTGAGCCCTATTTTTTCGAGTTTTTTTAACAATAAGTGTCTTTTCACTGTTTCGAATGCACGCTTAAAGTCTAAAAAAACAGATATCACAAACATTCCCTTATCCATAGAGTCCATCCACTCCTTGCATACTTGTTACTTGTAACAACACTGTTTCACATGAATGATCCGTTCTGAATCCAGACTGATTCTCATTAAGCACCTCGTTCCTATCACAAGAGCTTAGCAATTGATTTTTCACCGCAATTTCCAGGACTTTTTCATATGGTGAAACCAGAGAAAATTCAACTAGTAGAGAAGCGACAGCGTCGGTTCCGTTTTTGTATACGCATGACCGAAATGTGTGGTGGAATGTATCCGCCCACCGGCAAACATTTAGTCCGTGAGCTTATTTAGTTTTAATTCGACTTATTGGCCGAGGCGTATTTTTGATTGACATGATTGGATCGATCGAACTTATTACAAGTGATATGATCCGTATTTGATTGGAAATGGTTCAGTATCTGAACAACCTCTGAAATGATCTGAGATCAGTTTTCAATGATCCCAATATTTTAGCAGTTCGGATTGATAATCTATCTCTCTTTCTATCTAACTTTTTCCTATTTTTCTCGATTTGATGATTATAAACAAACATGAAATCTTTGAAATCCTCCTTTACGAAGGAAAATCGTGAAAACTAACTTTTATAAAGATGGTTTTATAAGAATTAGAAAAAAAAATAGGATGAGCTGATCCGTCGTTAATGTATATGTCAATCGTTTTATCAAGGGCTTTCGGATCAGATCACTTCAAGTGAAACTAATCGTATTAGCTTATTTCCAATCAAATGTGGCCCTGATCTTCATTCAATTTGACTCCGAATTGGAAGTGACAGATTTCCGCTTACTAAACGACAATGATAATTATGCTACCATTTACATTGAATTTAGCGTACCCGTGCCTGTGAACATACATTCAAAGTACGTCACGTTGAAGTAAAAATTGCTCCAAAATCCACCAAAATAAACTTTGAAATATTTTTAACACACAAAAACCACAACAAAATTACGATTAATATCAAATGTCTAACATGCACAACAGCACAACTCAACCCTTAGTTGATGGCAGAGCAACAAGAATAATTCTGCCTTTATTCGAAAAAAAAAATTGAAAAAACAAAACATCGTTCCATTATTGTTTGTGTATCGTGGATTTTAGCATCCGAAAAAAATCAATTTATCTCGGGTAGCATCATAATATCATGACTTCCGAATGCATATGCTTGTAAATACTTGTAAGCGTGCCAGAGAGAAAATTTTTAATTATATTCGCGTCCAGTCCGAATATATTATCTTGATTATTTACTACGTAGTCCGCCCCTGGCTACTTTACCGTGCACCATATTTTAGATAAGTACCTAAAAACAAAATAGATACTGCCCCGTCAGGACCGCCGCGCCACTCCCGCTTCCGTCCAATTTCCAATTCATTCATTCGATTCTGGTGCACCGTGCAGTTCACATCGTTTTTTCGCCGATCCGTAATGTCTCATCGCAGAAGCAGAAGAAAAGCTTGGGTAAGCGAAAACAAGAGTGAATAACCCCAGTTTTTAGGTGTTTTAGCTCAGCATAAACATCATGGGAAAACGAAAGGATAGGAGTAGAAGCAGGTCTAGAAGCAAATCGTCTCATTCCAGACGCTCTCTGAGCAAGGAATATGACGACTTATGCCGGAAAATGAGAAAACTAGAGAGAAAAAGAGGCTCGGCGTTCACGGTCGAGATCTAGGAAGGGATCCACGAAGAGAGACAAATCAAATCATGGATCGCGATCTCGTTACCGTAAGGGCCGTTCTCCGTGTGAAACGGAATTACGTAGAGATCACGTAGAGGACATTGGACGAATCCATGTTCGCCATGATCGGGAGAGTCGTGACCGTATGTCGTGTACTACGGCAAGTGATTCGAGGTCCTCGCCCTCGCGCATAGCCTCCCCCCATAACAGTGGACATGATGACATGGGAACAGATCCGGCTCGGGAAGGAATTCAAAATGTGACTAATAATCAAAATGGCAATGATTCTCCGGTTTTAGTTTTAACCGATGATACGACGAGACTAAAAATATGTTGGGACCAGTTCCTGGTAGCATAAAAAAGCCAAGTTTCATGTTGCATTCGGCCGTTGAAGCAATATGGTCACATACTTTGCCTCTTGGTTTGTCTAAGGAAGAAGTGGATGATTTTTCTAAGAAATATGAACTTCCAGAAAATTGCAAACTCCTTATTTTCCCTAAAATGAACCCGGAAATTGAGGCTGGAATGAATTCTTTATATTCTGTAAGAGATCAAACTCATGCCGGGTACCAGGTTTTTCTAGGCCAATCTCTCTCAGCCCTAGGTTTAGCGTTGAATTCCCTTTTAGGAGACGACTCAAATCTTTCAAAGGAAACCAAACAAGAGGTTCTAGTTCCAGTGGCGGACGCTGGTCGCATTTTGTGTAATCTTTTCTATACCATGTCAATTAAAAGGCGACAGCTTATTACCCCATTGATGAACAAGCAAATCAAGAACTTGGTGGATAAAGTTGGGAAGGAAATACGTCCAGTGCACGTCTTGACTTTTACTTCTCGCGCTCAACCCCAAACTCTGGTGAGCACTGAAAGGAAAAAAGGGGGAGGGACAAGCAAATCTTCCACAAGTGCTCAGGAAAACAGGAGGCGCCCGTCCTATCACAGGAGGGAGTTCAGGACACAGAAAGGGCGGCCCTCGACGAACAGAATCGTACCTCAGAGGAGGCGATAGAGGTGAGCAATAAAGGTATTTTTGCCGGTCGCCTGGCATTGTTTTTTCCAGTTTGGAAAAAAGTGACCAATAATATTTCTGTTTTATCTTGGATTAGAGGTTACAAAATTGAGTTTTGTAAAAAACCGTTTCTAACAATTATACTGTAAATCGCCATGATTTGTCTCTAAGTGAGGAGGCCCTTATAACCTCGGAAATCGGGGATCTTCTTAGGATAGGTGCTATTGTATCATGCGCACCTTGCCTGGATCAGTTTATTTCGCCAATTTTCTTGGCGGACAAAAGTAACGGTAAAAACGATTCATTCTGAATCTTAAAGCATTGAACAATTTTGTGATTTCCCCTCATTTCAAAATGGAAGATCACAGAACTGCTCTGAAACTAATATCTTGTGAATCGTGGATGACAACTGTTGACCTTAAGGATGCTTATTTCTCAATATCAGTACATCCTGACCACCGAAAATATTTAAGCTTCATATTCAAAAATCGTTATAACGAATTTACCTGCATCCCCTTTGGATTGTCTTCGGCGCCATTTTGTTCCACAAAATTAATGAAACCAGTTGTTTCTTTTTTGCGGAAACAAGGCATATTGTGTGTTAATTACCTTGATGATTTCTTGGTGTTGGGAGAATCATTCGACATTTGTTTGCAGAACACGAAAATCCTTACTGATTTATTAGAATCATTGGGCGTCACAATTAATATGGAAAAAAGTTGCATGTCCCCAAAGACAGTACAGACTTTTTTGGGGTTCGTGTTCGATTCTACGGCTATGAAAATTGAACTACCCGTTGGAAAGAAGGAAAATATATTCAATCTGTCACATCTTTTTGAAAATAAAGCCACTTGTAAAATTCGAGAGTTGGCGAAATTCATCGGAATTTTAGTTTCTGCTTGTCCAGCCGTAAAATACGGCTGGCTTTACACCAAGCTTTTAGAAAGAGAAAAGTTTTTGGCTTTATACCGGAATAATATGAATTTTGAGGCAATAATGACCCTTCCCTCGCTTTTACATGGTGATTTTTGCTGGTGGAAGGATAATATTCTAAAATCTTTTAATAACATTAAAAGTGATAACTATGAAATTGTTATTTTTACCGACGCATCTTTAACCGGGTGGGGGGCATGTTGTAATGGGGAAAAAACGCATGGATTTTGGTCACATCAGGATAGAGATCAGCATATTAATTTTTTGGAGCTGCTGGCCATATTTCACGGTTCGAGATGTTTTTCAAAACGCCTGTCAAATTGCAACATCTTAATAGGATGCGATAATACAACGGCCATATCTTATATCAACCGTATGGGCAGTATACAATATCCAAAGCTTTGCAAACTTGCCCGGGAAATATGGCAGTGGTGTGAAAGTCGAAATGTCTGGATTTCTGCATCATATGTAAGCTCAAGCGATAATTATGAAGCTGATATTGAATCACGTCAAACAAACCAGGATTCAGAATGGTCGTTATCCAACGAAGCCTTCCTCGAAGTAATAAAAGTTTTCGGCCACCCGGATATAGACTTATTCGCTTCACATATAAATAGAAAATGCACCGATTATATATCTTGGCGCAGAGACCCAGGCTCGGTTGCAGTTGACGCTTTTACCGTGGATTGGAAGATATTTTATTTTTACGCTTTTCCACCGTTTAGCGTTTTGCTGCGAGTGTTGCAAAAAATAATTCAAGATAAAGCGGAAGGTATTTTAATTGTCCCTTACTGGACTTCCCAACCTTGGTTTCCGCTGTTTTCGAAGCTAATTGTTGGACAAGAAATTTACTTCAGACCATCTAGAAGATTACTATCTTCTCCTTCCAGGCAAACGCATCTTTTAGCTCATCATCTTACCCTGGTGGCTGCCAAGCTCTCAGGATTTCATTTCAACAAAGAAACGTCCCTGAAATAGCTATTGACACCGTGATCGCTTCCATCGCTGACTCTACTTTGAAGCAATACGATACTTCATATCGCCTATGGTGGGAGTTTTGCTCGAAGGAAAACATCACACCGTACAGAGCATCTAATTTTGAGGTACTTACCCTCCTCCAAACTGTGGGGGAAAAACATAATTATAAATTCGGTTCGTTGAACTCACATGGGTCAGCACTTAGCCTTATATTATCCAACAACCTTGGAGCGGATCCTATATTAAAAAGATTTATGAAGGGCGTCGCTCGATTGAGGCCTTCAAAACCAAGTTATAGGTACACATGGGATCCCCAGCAATTTTTTTCTTTCATCAAAAAACAGCCAGACGACTTGTATACGCAACAACTATCTCAATAGCTTGTTACATTGTTGGCTTTGATCACTGGAGACAGGCTACAGACCATTTCATTGATAAGACTTTCCAATATGGTAGAAAGTGCGGAGGAAATCCAGATTGCCATTACAGACCCGATAAAAACATCCGGAATTAGCAAGGATCAACTTACCCTTCATATACCTTTCTTCAGGGAGAAACTTCAATTATGCGTGGTAACCTCTTTAAAAGCTTACATTCGAAAGACGCAACCTTATAGAAAACCAGATCAAGACTTCATTTTTCTGACGCTAAGAAAGCCACATGGGATAGCTAGTGAACAAACCATCAGCAAATGGGTGAAGCAAATGTTGACACAGCTGTGTTCAAGCCCCACTCTACACGCCATGCATCTTCATCAGCTGCCCTAAGAAAGGGAGTGGCTTTGGAGGCAATTTTCAGGACAGCAGGATGGTCTAATCAATCGACTTCTTTTGCTAAATTTTACAATCGCCCGCTATCCAATAACTCAGACTTTGCTAAGGCTGTTCTAAATATGACCAATGTTGTCAATACCTAGGCCATAAATATAGCCGCTAGGCAACACGTTTTCTTTTTTCATCTTTATGTTTACCGGTTCACTTTAGTTTACTTCATTATTCATGTTTTCAAGTATTTGTTATAATACTGATGGTTGGAAAACATCAAACACCAAGCTCATGTTTTTTACCCAATAAACGTTACTTTTTTTTTCTCTGTTCATTAACATTTATCACGTTATCTCTGAACAACTACGTAGTAAATAATCAAGATAATATATTCGGACTGGACGCGAATATAATAAGACGATCAAACGAACTTACCTTAAGTGAAGTTCGATCGTAATTATATGAAGCATCCAGTCCAAATATATTATCTTGCCTCCCTCGCAATAAACCCCAATCGTGTTAAATGGTTAATGATCAATGCAGTCTCTAAAGAATGAATGAATTGGAAATTGGACGGAAGCGGGAGTGGCGCGGCGGTCCTGACGGGGCAGTATCTATTTTGTTTTTAGGTACTTATCTAAAATATGGTGCACGGTAAAGTAGCCAGGGGCGGACTAAGTAGTAAATAATCAAGATAATATATTCGGACTGGACGCTTCATATAATTACGATCGGACTTCAATTAATGTGAGTTCGTTTGATCGTCTAATTTGTGTCTTCATCATCATCATCATGCCTTATAGTTGTGCGTTCCGAGGATGTCATATGATGACAGTCGATGATTTAAGTATTTTGTCTTTTCCCAAGGACGATTCAGAACGGTAAGTAGTTTTACGATTATCATACACACTGAATATGTACTGATTTATTGGAGTTTCCGTCGATTTTGTAAAATGAAAATGAAATTAAGAATGAGAAATGTCGAACACCAACTTTTTCTCAGTGTTGCCGTGTAGCCAGAGAACATATGCCCACCGTCTATTACCACCAATTTCTTTTTCTCGGTGTTAAACGTGGTAGGGTCGTCAAACTGCTCGACCGAAAACGGATCACCGACATCAAAGGAGCCGACGAGTTTTGTCGCTTCTCTACTAGTTGAATTTTCTCTGGTGAAACTTTATTTATGCGACGAAGATCCTCTACTTTGTAACTGTTAGATACTTTTTGAACAGGAGTAATAACGGATGGTGCCCATTCTTGTGGAAAGTTGCCATGAATCAATGATGCATTTATCATTATGACATCCAGAAAACGATTTCCTATAATATCAAAAGCTTCTTTCAAAATCACAGTGGAAATCTTATTTCCTCACCCTGATGTGTTTTTCAACTCATTGACAATTTGTTTCACCTGGCCCATGTTTAAAGTCTCAAACTTGGTGTCTTTGGTCCTTTACTTGGAAGTTGAGAATGACCAAAAGCTGAATTTTCTCCACTAAAAACTTCGAATAACCTTGAATTCTCCATTTTCAGAAAACCGACCCAGACAGATCATATCATACCCTTCAACTCAAAGCACCCATATCAACATAAAATGGCAGCCTTCTATTGCTATGTCCATCGCTTGATCAATATATCTCTAACCAGCTAATCACTCTTTGGAATTGAATATATTGAAACAGATTGCCTCTAATAATGGATATGACCCAGGCACTATAGATTCCCTTATTAAAAAACTCTCGTTCAATAAACTTAGATTGATTACTTACCCTTATACAGATCAAGTTTCTAGATACTTTTCTTTGCCTTTTATTAACCCATTTCTTAACAAGAAGATTTCCAAAATTTTTCTTAAATATAACGAAAACTTGAGATTCACAACAAGGATAGATTTGATTTGTTGTCGAAAAGTGGAATTTACAAATTGGAATGTGACGCCTGTATTTGCTCCTACATTGAGCGCACTTGTAGACCTTCAAAAACGAGAATATCCGAAAATTTGAATAGACCTAATTCTGCTTTCGGTGGTCATATCAGTTGAACAATTTTAGCCCTGGGTCTAACTCAAAGATTCTTCATCAGGTTTCGTCTAAGAATTTTCAGCGTCTGGATTTTCTGGAGGATATTTACATTTCCAACGAATTGAAGTCAAACCCATCTTGCCTTAATATTCAAGTTAACTCAAATAGATCATACACTCCTCTTCACAGGAGATTACAAACTTAAATTAAATATTCCCCTTACTGCAACTTCTCCCTCGTTCAATTTATTACTTACTTTATTTTGCCACTGCCTGACATTGTTTTGCCTGACGATTTGTTGGTCAATTCACCAGTGCAGTCCACTCCATTTGCTAATAACTAACCTAACTTTATTAATTGATTGGCATATTTTATCCCGATTCGCTTAGTAACCTGTATCATTTCATCTCTCATCTTTCGCCTCGTGGTCAATCGTCGCTAGAATGATAAGCTAAGACTAAAAGCACATTTTAAAGTGTTGTAAATGTCTTGTACGTGCTTGTGTTTAGTGTTATTTTGATTATTTTAACTTGATTGACCACAATAACTTGTGCAAAATATATTGTATAAGGCAACAAATTAAATGGTCAGTATTTCAATTTTATGGACAGTACTCTTTGCCATTATTTTATTTCCTTTGGTCAGTATGATAATAAATGGTCGGTTGAAATAATGAAGGGTCAGTAACATAAAGAAGTGGTCAGTAAAAATAATAAATGGTCAGTATAATAATAAATGGTCGGTTGAAATAATTAACGGTAAGTAATATAAAGAAATGGTCAGTGAAAATAATGAAGGTTCAGTAACATAAAGAAGTGGCCAGTAAAAATAATAAATGGTCAGTATAATAATAAATGGTCGGTTGAAATAATTAACGGAAAGTAATATGAAGAAATGGTCAGTAAAAATAATGAAGGCTCAGTAACATAAAGAAGTGGTCAGTAAAAATAATAAATGGTAGATGTAAATAATCAAGAGTCAGTATCATAAAAAAACGATCAAATAAATTAGTAAATGCCTGGTGAAAATAATGGACAGTTCATAGAATTAATAAAGCGAGAGTAAAATAATGAATGGTTGGTCATATATTTTATTTCGTATAAATACAAACATTTTTACAACGGAACGAAACACTTAGTAAAGAGAAAACACTCTGCCTTTATGTCATGATGAAGTAGTCAGATAGGTTCGTGTTGGTAATAGAAATTGATGAAAAATATATATATGTTGGTTAGCACCAGGTTAACATAACAATTATTATTATATATCATAATTGACGTGTTCTGTATTGGTATTATGTGTATCAAGTTTGAGTAAGTTTGAGTTAGTTAAAATTATTACTGACTATTAAATACTGGCCATTTATTATTTCTTACTGTACATTTGTGGAATTATCACCAGCTAAGTCATACTGACATTTCATAAATTTTTACTGACCATTAGAATCACAATAGTGAACATAGAAATACTGGCCAAATAGTACTTTTACTGCTCAAAAATTCTATTTTTACTTATCATTTTTAACAGAAATACTGAGTTTTTTATAATATTATACTGACTGCTTGTGATATTATACTGTACATAATGAATTAAATACTGTTCAGTTTATTACAACCCATTGTATAATGCCGGACCACTTGTACGAATAATAAACACCCTTTTGAAAAGGGATCAGATGAAGGTCAAATTGATGGAAAAGTCCACTGTACACGACTGAGTAGTGAGTATCGAAATTTTCCTTTTTTTTGTATAAAATTTTGTCTCCACTAAACGTTCAAGAACTTAGCTCATGCCGGTCTCACTTTCAGCACTGATGGCTTATTACTAGCCGAAAGCGCTTTGCCAGCTACATGAATAAAATATTTGCTCTGAGTACTGAAACTGTTTTCCTTCTTACTTCGAGATGAGCAACACAGCCATTCCTTCCTATTTAAGAAGTGATAAGTCTACCACATATGAGGTTCATCAAATTCTTGATCAAATATGTACAGTTTGTAGAATATGTAACCATGTGTATCCATGTTCTTTTAATTTTTTTATAAAAAGACATACAATGTGTAAACATATTCATATAGTTATCTCAAGCAAAAACAAAGTAGATGTTGACATAAATGGGTATGTATCATCAGATGCTAATGAAGACAAGACCACTCTCATCCTTGGATATTTAAAAGCGAATTCCTCTCATTCCTCAAAGACAGAAAAGACAGACAATCGAATAAGCAAGATAAAATATTTGATTGCTGAATTAGGAAGTTCCAACTTTGAAGAACTTAATGACTCAGTGCTAGATCAAATTCACCGCAATTTAATTATGGCTAAAAGCTTGAAGGAGTGCCATGAGAAACCAGAATCAAGTGATCAATTCCAAATAAAAAATATGCAATTAAAAGAATGATCGAACCCCAATTGAGATTTAAATCAACTAAAAAGAAAAGATTTGAGACAGCTACCGGTTTTAAAAGACATGCAACTCACGAGGTTTTAGAAATACAAGAAAACCTAAAGTTTACTAATACTTCAGATAGGTTTTTTGCTAAATCTATATGCCCGTTGCATGATATCAGTATTGCTGATTTTTTGCTGTTGTGATGAAAAACATGTATCGATTTCAAAAAAAATCAAAGCTTTTTTGAAATCTGCATTGTATAAATATTGTATATTATTTATGGTTTTGGTATCATTAAAACATATTTATTAGAGATAAGCATATAGAGAAAACGTGAAGAGTTATAGGAAGGTAAAATAATATTCGATAGACAATCAAATTTTACATCTGTTGTTGACATATAATACAGGGCGTGCCATATAAATAGAACAAGTTATCACCGTTTGAAGATAATGATTATTTAGCCATAATTTTTAGACACTCTGTATAGGTTATCAAACGTTTTTCAAGTGTGACATCAATCTTGATCAATTGGTAGACTTGATGATCAATTTGGTAAAAAAAAAAGAAAACAACAGCTGAGAAAATAGGCATTAAAATGAATACTACATTTTCGCAAAATTGAAGATATTTCAAAAACCATAAGGTTCAGGTGTATTGAACCTCAATCAAACTTACCTCAATTTTGATCATAAAAGCCAAAAATACAAGGTATTCCATCTAAAAAAATACAACTTTGATACGTTTCGTGTATTAGGAACACCCTGTAAAACATGGAAATATTTTTAGAATGTAGCCTTAAAGGGTTTTCTAACTGGGTTTCAATTCAGAAAAAAAAACGTGTTTTGAATTGAAAAAGAACCGTTTTTACGTTTTTTTTAAAGAGTCGTCCGGCAGGCTCATAGCCACTCCCTTGGCAGTGTGAGCTGTAGTCAGGAGTGAGGTTATAATTCTCAGGTCCCAGGTAAAAAGGGCTTAAGTCAAATTTTACCGAATCTGCGTTATAACGTGTTTCTGAATCAGTAATTCATGATTCATCGTTTAGTATAAGAGTCGTAAGTCTAACGGCTCCTGTTTAGTCACAAATCAACTGGTACAAAAGTCTTTATTTATAAAAATCATGGAATAGTTTGGTATTAACATCTTAAGTTGACTTAAGTCTATTGGACCAAAAATTTCAATCAAATCAAAAAGAGTTAAGTCACCTTAAGACCTTTGTGACCAACGCGTCTTTTATCTGAATTCGGCGCAGACGATGTTTTACGTCTTTTTGTCGCTTTTTCCGGGATTTATTGTGGAGACAAAACAAAAAAAACTTATTAAAAATTTTGTTCAATTTAGCAAACTGTTCTAACGGTTTGCTAACCGTACGCAACCGTAATTTTCACGTTCTACGAACATGATATTCTCAATCAGCTGATCGTCAGTGTTTCTCTAAAACGCTATAATCATCATGCGCATGCGGCTGATAGTTTTCTAACAAGGCTTTAATCGTATGATATTCGCATTCGCTTAGTCTCAGCCGTGCAATGTAATGATCGTGTTTGCCCTTTTTTCGTGAAAATGAGTACCAGAAGTAAAAAAATAGTGCAGATGGCCACGAGAGGCTGTTATAAAGGTCAGTGAGTTATATTTGTTCAGATTTATCTTTTAATGATGCAATAACTAGTGAAACATTGAGCATCTAAAAATCGACATTTTACAGTTGCTGAAGTGAATGATCATGTTTTGGAGAAAAATGCAGGTAATGTGACCTTGACACCAGTGAAACTTACTCCGGATCTGATAGAGTGTCCAAGCGTGTCCAATATTCAAAGATATAATGAAGGTATTGAAGGTAAAAGCTTATTCTACAAAGGAGTGAATTTTCACAGAGAGTTCTTTTATTATCAGTACAAAGACCGAAAAGGCTTAAGACCTTGATTACGGAGCAGCCAGAACAATCCAGTATAGCAGGCTCGTCACCAGCTCCTTCGTTGACTTCGGACCTCGCAAATATTCTTGATTCTGACGATAGCATTGCTGACCAAGACTATTTCCCAAAAGAATCTGATAGCGATAGTAGTGAGACCAATACAAAAGGTAGGAATTTGATTCATGTTTTTTGCAGCACGATCAGTTTTTCCTGTTCATTGCAGAAGCAGCTCGTTTGGAGGCTTACATCGAAAAAGCTGGACCTAGCCCGAGGCCTCACACAAGGCAAACTGGAGATGAAGAGAGTGAGGAAGAAAGAGAGGTCGAGAAACCTTTGAAAAAATGGGCACGATGTGTTCGAAAAGAAAGAAAAGAAAAGATGCACACTGGTCAAAGTTACCAAACTGTATCCGGTAAAGCGAAAGATGCGAGAAAGTTGAAACCTCTCAAAATGTGCCGAAAGAAATGCTCCCAATCGTTAACTGATGATAATAGAAAAAATATTTTTGAGGAGTATTAGTCACTGGGAACACACGACAAAAGGGCGACCTTCGTAGCGAATCTAAGAAATACCAAAGAACCGAAGTTTTCACGGAAAAGAAGGCACGATTCATCAAAGAACAGGACAGTGACTCACGAATACTTTTTGGAAGTTAATGGTTGGAGAATATCGGTTTGCAAAAACTGTTTCTGCAATTCCTTGGACGAAAAAGAAAAATTCATCTCTATCGCACTGAAGAATAAAAACCAGAATACCTCTGGAATAACCAAGGACGACCAGAGAGGGAGGCAGTCTACCGCTAATAAGAAAACCGAAAAGGAGTTGAACGAGGTGCGTGCACATATTCTGTCCTTTCCATCTCATGAAAGCCACTACTCAAGAAGAAATAATGATAAAAAATACCTTCCATCACATCTGAACCTCAGGATAATGTACGATCTATACAAAGAAAATAGGCAAAATCCAGTTGGGAGAACAATCTATGAGAGGGAATTCCATAGCCTGAAGCTCTCGTTTAAAAAGCCACGGGTGGACACGTGTAATAAATGCGATACTTTGAAAATGGAAGTACAGGTCGCTAACCAGTCAAGCAATCATGAAAACAAATTGAGTGCTGAGAGGAAACTTCAGCTTCATCAAGAAGAAGCAGCTGCAGCATACGCTGCAAAAAAAGAAGACAAGGAAGAAGCGAGAGTGAATTCCGAAAAAAAATGTTTTAGTTTCGACTTACAACAGTGTCTTCCGACGCCCTTTTTTACATCCTCAGTGGCATTTTACAAACGGCAATTGTGGACCTATAACTTGACTATCCACGATAATGACACTGGTGAGTCGACCAACTATATGTGGCATGAAGCTTTGGCTGCTAGAGGTGGTGATGAAATTGCCTCCTGTTTATATCTTCATCTTAAATGTTTGCCTGACAATGTAAAAGAAGTTACGTTCTATTCGGACACTTGTGGAGGGCAAAATAAAAATACACACGTTGCTGCCATGTTCATCAAAGCACAAAGTAAGAACCCAAACACCATTATTATTCATAAGTTCTTAGTCTCTGGCCACACGCATATGGAATGTGACGTGGACCACTCTATGATTGAAAAACGGAAAAGAAGAATGGTAATTCCTATCTACCATCCTCATGACTGGTACCAGCTGGTGAGGGCAACAGGTCGTAGAAATCCATTCAGAGTCCACGAAATGACCCAAGAAGAGTTCTTGGATTTTTCCGGCTTATTGAAAAAAGGCTTGGTAAGCCGGAAAAAAAATACTTCGGGCGAACAGTTCTTGTGGCCTAAGGTCCAGTGGCTACAATATAAAAAAAACGGTCTGATTCATTACAGATCGTCCTTGAGCAAAGCTGAACGATCGAAGGTTATCAGTTTCCTAAGAAAAGGAAAGACACCAAATTTGAGAAATGTACAAATTGATCGTAAGTACAAGGATGGCCCTATTCCAATATCTGTGGAGAAAAAAAAAGACTTGTGTTCTCTGTTGAACCTCGTGTCACCCGTTTTCCACGAATTTTATAAAGGTCTTCCTACGGCTTCTAACGCTGTAGACAATGATCCAGATCTTGTGGAAGAAGGGGAAGAAAATGTGGATGCACTGTAGACATGTGTTTTTTATGTGTCTTTATAAAAAGAATTGATATTTTTTGTTCTTCTTATTTTGACTTAAATCCTTTGTACATAGTTTTGAGATCGAGAGTATTCCTTTATACGGTCCAAACGACTTAAGTCCTTCAAATTTCTCATTTCAGAGTTTTTTGACTGATAAAACGTATATGGTCTGGAAAATTGTTGAATGAAGGCCAAGTTTCCCAAATTATAAATCAATTAACCAACAATCGGATTTACAGTGGTCATTTGAAACTTCAACCTTGATTTCTGAAGAATGCTATTTTTTGACTTAAGCCCTTCTTACCTGGGACCCGAGAATTATTTATTCATTTGCCTTTTTGTTCTGGTGGTGTTTTTCATTATAAGTGCAATTATCAAAACTAGACATGGGGAAAACAGATGGATCTGGAAGAAAACAAGTGGTAGTTTCTTGTTTATTCAAAGACATTCCAAAAAAAGGGGATGGAAAGGTACCAAGAGTTCAATGCACCTTTTGCTCCAAACAGCTCTCAAAAAATGGTAACAGAATGAAGCAGCACATTGCAACATGTGAGAGGTGCCCCATAACCGTGAAAGAAAAATATAATTCATGATCTGAAACAATAGAACAAAAAAGGGGGGAAATACGGTCTTCTTCAGTAACTTTAACTGGTAGAAGTAGAAGTTCGAGTGTGATGATGTCATCATTTACTTCACATTCACCATCACCACAGCAACAAGATTTACATTTGATAAAAACTGCCGAACCTAATAAGACTTGGTTTGGGGCCAAGTCGCATTAGCATGCATTTCTTTCTTGATAGAATGAGCATGGTAGACCAGGTAAATATTTATGCCAAAATAAGACCCATATTAAAAAACTAGACTAGAGACTAGAGAAACTAGAAGAGTACTACTGAGTACCGGTATCGTGTCACAATTTGCCAAGGTGCACATTGCAAGTTAAGCTGCAACAAATAAAATTTTGATTATAATTAAATTACCAGCTCGAGCAATTAATTTTTGTGTTATTTTAGGAAACGGCCAATGAGAAATCAGCTCCAGCTATTTTTGTCAGTGGTGGATCTCTTCGTCTGGTTGAGAATGAGTCAATAGTCAATTTTGTTGTGACAACTCCAGTCCCAATATTATTTAAGATTCTTCCTACAGGTAAAAAAATATTTTTTGTTCACTTAAGTTCAATTATAACAACATGAAATTGAAACCTTTTAGGGAAAGAAAGTCACACAAGCCAATTTATTGCACAAAAAATAAGTGAAGTGATTCAAGAGATAGGCGCTCAAAAAGTTTTTGGTTTGGTTACCGATAATTCAGCCAACATGAAGGCTGCCTGGAACATTTTAAAGGAAGAAAATTGTAACACAAATTCATTTACTTATGGGTGCTTGGCGCATTCCTTAAAGCTAATTTTCACTGATATAAAAGGTTTAAATACTGTAAAATCATTTGTATCCGAAGTTGTCAATGTACTAAAGCTGATTCGGCAGTCACATATTTTATGCGCTACATTTAAGGAAAAACAGGACAAACAACAGACTGCTATTATTCTGAAGTTACCAGTCCAAACAAGGAACAGATGACAATAATATCCATATTTATATAAAAAAAAAAAATTTATGCATTTACTTTAGATGGAGTTCCCTAGTATATTGTTTGGAGAGTGTAGACTCAAATAAGCAAGCATTAAAAGCATTGTCTATCGATGAGCAAATCGAAGGTATTCTAAAAAAGAACCCTTCTATTACACAAAATATATTAAATGATATATTTTGGGATAAAGTCGAAGGTCTACTTCGTCTTCTGAAAGCCATAGCAGATGCAATTACATTAGTCGAATCAGATTCACCATCAATATCAAGGGTGATAAAAGTATTCCGGGACTTGGAAAAAAACTTCTCTGAGTATTTGCCAATAAGCCCGTTAAGTAAAGTGGAGGAAAAGGAAGCACTTGTTATTCTTGAGAAGAGGAGAAACTTTGCTATAACAGATGTACACAAAGTCGCTAACCTTTTAGATCCCTTCTTTCTTGGTGCAGACTTGACTCCAGAAAAACAGGTGAGATGTAAAATTAATTTTTTAGAACTTGAACGAACCTAATTCCTGTATCCTGTATTGAACCAAATTGATTTTATTGTCTCACTGACACTGACTCTCACTAAACAATTCATTATCTCTTTTTTAGCCTGATGCAATGGAAATAGTTTACCATGCGGCAATCAAAATGCCAGAGGTAGATGCCAACACAGTATTAACAGATCTAGCAAACTATAGGTCCAAAAACATGTTATTTAGCAAGCAGTTTTTATGGCAGGCAGTAAAATCCATATCCCCTGTTGCCTGGTGAAAAGGTTTTTGCAGTTCAACTGAACTGGCCAAAGTTGCCGTACGATTTTTAGAGTTGCCGGCAACATCTGCGGCATGTGAACGTACTTTCAGTACATATGGAGAGATGCACAATACAAAGAGAAACAGACTTACAAATGACAAGGCTGGAAAACTAGTTTATATCGCACAAAATTCAAAATTACTAAAAGAAACTGCTCCTAAAAAAAGCATTGCAAAAGATACTGGCCTTGACGCTGATCCGCTTGACCATAATCCACCCAGCTGCAGTGGACTGAGTGGGTTAAATAAGCCTGTTCCTGAGACTGCCGAGCCCAAAGGCATTATTTCTCTTGATGAGTGTGAAACTCGTGACAGCGACAGCGACAGCGACATAAGTAATAACAATGATACTATTGATACTACATCACTTGCTACGGATTTAGATAGCATAGCAGTGAGGAAGAAGATGATTAAATCAAAGATATACTGTGATATTCTTTGTGATAATAAAAGCTTAATTTTTTGTAAAAGTGTTTTTTTTATCAGTTTTTATTAGTTTGAAATGTATTTTTTTTTGTCTGTAAGCGGTAAAAACCAAGGGGACAGTTCTATAGAAAAAAAACGATAAATATTTTAAAAAACCATGCTCTATTGTTTTTTAGAAAAAAAAACTGTTCTAAAACAAAAAAAAGATTTTGTGGGGTCGTATAAGAAAAAGGTTGGAAAAATAATAACAGTTTTTTTAAAGAATTTGTTTGATTCTACCCAACTTTTTTCTGAAAAACATCGTTGTACGCAGAAAAATAAGCTTTCAATTGAGAAATCATTTTTTTAAGACAAATATTTAAAAAAAATACTTTTCTAGACTATCATGTTCTTATGTTAAGGTGCGTTCGAAAATCACTTAGAAAACAACTTTTTCAGATCCAAATTTGAGAAGTCAAACTCCTCCTTCATTAACTGAGGATTTGCTGGTAACCAAAACGCCTAAAAGCCGAAGAGGCAAGGTTCTTACCTTAATTTTATTGAAAAAGAAAATTCTAGTGATTCAAGGATATTTTTAACAGTATATAAAATATACTTTTGTTACAGTATAAGCAGCAGATTTTCTCTACTGAAAGCACTATCGGCAACCAGAGTGTCGCACCTTACACCAAGAAAGCAAAAGCTTTATCGCCTTGCCAAGAATTTGAAATCCATTTCACGGCAGCTTTTGCAAGACCAAACAAATTATAAGTCGAGACTAGAGCAAGCAACCGACTTTGCAGTCATGAGTGATTTTATGAAACACTCAGTCAACAAAACATCCTACCGGTTCATTATGTCACAATTGACACACCAGAAGGTCAAACCTAGAGGCCGAAGATTCACAGAGAAAGAAAAGGTACTGGAATTGACCTTGAACAGAAACTCTCATAAAAGCTACAAACTATTACAACAAATATTTGCTTTACCTTCAAAACCAACTTTAAAACGGATGTTGAGAAAAGTTCCTATGAGATGCGGTATTAACCAGTTGATTTTCAATTCTCTTGAAAAGACAACTTCAAAAAGGAAACCTGAAGACCGATATTGTTGTTTGTTATCGATGAAGTGTCACTATCTGCTGGTCTGTCTTATAATGCAAAATTTGACTTTATCGAAGGCTTTGAAGATTTGGGAGAATCTAGAAGGCTGAAGTTTGCTGACCATGCTCTAGTTTTTATGGCCAGTGGAATACACAAAAAATGGAATGCGGTGTTAGCAGCGCAGAACTGGTAAGGCTGATCGAAGAAGTGGTTGTTGTCGCGTCACAAGCGGCCGGTTCAACAATTGTGGCCACCGTTTGCGAGCAAGCGTCAAAAATTGAATCCGCAATTGATCAACTTTTTCGGAAGACCAGAGAAAATTATTTGAGAAAAAACAAAGAAAACAAGAATTTCGGATTTGGAATCAATCAGCAGGAAATAATCCCTCTTTATGACGCTCCACATATGTTGAAGGGAATCAGGAATTGTCAAATTGAGCATCTGGCAACATCAGGTAACACTCATTTTTATTGTTCATCATTTTTTTAGTAATGTATGTATTTTATTTTTTTTAAGCTCCCAATAATTTTCTACCAGAAGCCGATGGAACTGCTGAGTTCGCGCTTTTTTTTTATAAACTATTTGACAGTGTCAATGGGTGTCCTATTAAACCTTCTCACGGCAAATAACATTTTGAACCTCCATCTGTAAAAAGCTGGATCCACTCCATAAAAGCCATGGAATATCTGTGGTACAAATTGAAAAAAAGATGGCTTTACATTCCTCATACCACGAAACCTAAATCAGAATGGATTAGAAAATTTCTTTTGTAAAGTCAGGAGCCAGGGATTACGAAACAACAAACCAACATGTTCCCAGTTTTCGACGTATTATGTCCCCCTCATCATCAATAATTTTATGGGGACACACTCACCAGGGGCAAACTGTGAAGATGAGTGAAGTGGAGGTGCACTGGACAAGTTAAATACTTTCATTACTACATCAAATAGTGAATTCGAAAACCAGAATACAGTGCTACATCTACCAGAGTGCGAAACTTTGCATTATGAACCCAGCAATATGGCATTAAATCAATTGCATCGATATATTGCTGAGTTTTTTGCGAAAGAATTGCTGAAAAAAAAGGCATATGTGCGATTTGTCGAAAACAGTTGTTGTCGGATGATGTGGCAAATATTGAATTCAATCTCATAGAAGCCAGAGCATATAGTCCCAAGGCACTTCGGCCTTCGACAACATTTTCCAAACTTTTTAAAAAATACGTGATGGAAATCAATTTTCTTCATCCAAATTTTGAATAATATTCAAGGTGTCTCATTTAGAAAACTCTTGAACCCATTTTGGTTGAAGATGGAATCAATAGAAATAGTTAATATGTAAATAGTTGCGTGAGCTTCTCGAGAAAAACTCTATATTATATTGTTTCCAATATAAATATTCGTACTATTATTATTACGGTTTTTAGATATTGTAATCTTCATTATAAAAATATTAATAGATCTGTTCGTAGAACATTCTCAAACCAGTGAGTGGTTAATCGATCGTTCAATGTCAGTCAGAAATAGTCTTCAAACTGCAATTACAAATGCTGATTGGCTCTGTCTGGCATGTGATTGTTCTACGAACAAACCTAATATGATCATACCCATCTAAAAGGACAGAAAACACCCAATTGAACTTTGCTAAATTTGGTACACAATGTACATGAGGCTGCGATTTAACCTTTGATCAAAAATATGTATGTATTGACCACCTTTGTATTGTATAGAAAAAGGTAGGTGTAGTACATTATTTATTTCGCTTTCGTCGTCCGGATTGTTCGGATTTGCTAAAAAAATATATTGGAACCCCTTTTCCTTTTTCTTATTTTTAGTTGATATTGAAACTTTTTCATAAGATAGTGGAAATCAAAAGATTTTTTTTTTGATCAATAATATGAACCCATGATACTATAGTGTTTTAGTATCATGATATGAACCTATCATAACTCCACTTTAATCAACCTTTCCAATATATAATATGAATCGAAATTATTAGCTGATCTGTGATGGTCTAAACAAGTCTGTGATAGTCTAAACAAGTCTGTGGTAGTCTAAACAAGTTCAAAAACCGACTGAGGAACTATATAATTTCCAAATCTTGATTTGTGTAGTACTGTTTGTTGATTTTATTTAGATACCTACTATATTATGTATACACCATTACGTTTCATCTGATATTTTTTGATCTCAGAATTTACCTACATAATATGTAGATTTTATCTTCATTATATTGTATTTTTTCTGTAGCTGATGCTTTATAAACGATATTATTATTATTATTATTTTTCACGATCAACTGTTCCAAATGAAGAGATTGCATTGTATAAGTATCGCAATTATTCAAAAAAATTATGTTGATGGATTATTCCATAAGAACTCATGTGTTAGAGAGAGACAACAAATACATTTTTAATAGGATCAAAAACAACCACCTCTTTTTTAATTAGTGCGATACCTCGTTGGTTTAGGAACATAAAATCCGTTATAAAAAATTCAGGACCGTATTTAAAAAAACAAAGTTGATGGTGGCTGCTCATAGACCAAACATCGGTTCTTCAATTTAATAACGCTATCTTGTAAAGGGCAAAAAGTGGCAATGAAGAAGTTCCATTCATTTCAAAATATCTTTTCAAATGTGGTAAAAAAAAAATGAAAACAATTTTGAAAAATTTCGGTTTTTTTCGGTATATCTCACACACTGTATATCTCAAAACTGAGTAGAATAAAATATGAGTTCGACTGAATAACAAAAAAGTTAATAAATAACTCGTACTTTTGCATGCGCGTAATTTCAAATTTCCTGCAATCGATTAATATTTTCGATGCGTCGCGACGCTTTACTCTTGGTAGGCGTCGAATTTTTTGAACTGTGAAAATTAACTACTCGACCCCATACATTGACTACTTTTTAGAGAAATCAAATATTCCTATTCGTTTCCGAGATATTGTCGTGCGGAGTTTTAAGTGAAAAACCCTGTATTGAAAAATGAAAATATAAAACGGTACAATAAAAATATTTGGAAGATTTTTGAAGATATGTTTCCATCTTGTGAAAAAATTAGTGTCAAGTTCGTATAATATGTTTTACTGATGAAAGGCCTTTCTTTTATTTTATTATACAGGGTGTTTCAAGTTTTAACTGTAAGGTAAAAGAGGTATTTTTTGGGTTTTTTCCGTGTGATTTTTTTTTAACCCGAATTCGTACGCGCGTAGATCTTGTTTTCAAGGCGACATTTTTTGGCACACCCTATAAGGGGGTGATTCTCATGACACTTGGTTAAATAAGGATAAGTGGAACCTTGTTTGAAATTTGAAAACGGTTTCAATTCTCTACAAAACATCAGAATATTTTTCAAAATTCGTACGATATTGGTTTTCGAGATTTCCATTGTTGAACTGGGCGGATAAAATAATTACCTACTCTTTTCGAATCTCATCTCTTTCCTCCTAGCCGTTAGTTGAATTTTTTCAAGTAGGTACACATATAGGTAGTCTATTTTGACAATTTTTGTTACCTTGCATTTATCGCCCGGAACTCCTTTGTCAATTTCTAGTTGAAACATCCTGTACTTATATTCCATATGTTGAAAATCCGCTTTCGTTTATTTCATTATTCTTATGTTTGTATACTCTTATATAAATAACGTATAAATTATGTATACTTATTGTAAAAAAAACTACAATATACATGATTTGTATTCTTTATCAAGATCTATTGAGTGATATAAAAACACCACACATAATGAATACAAAATATATCAATAAACAAACCTGATAAAATGTGGATTTTTTCTGTTGTCTCGAGGATAAGGGAAATCTCATTGTCTTCCAAGGCACTTTTTTCTGGCATTTTTTCAACCATGCCCCTTTGTGAGAAAAATGGAAGGAATGGCATTGGGAAATAGGCGTTTCTTTTAATTTTCTTTGGAAATGAACAAGAAATGAATTTTTCTTCGAAATGAAGTTTGCATAGCCTCTAATATGAAATCTCCAAGGCAACTGCCTTGGAAAGCAAGTCGTCTCGATAACAAGCCTACAATCATATTTCAGCCCCATAATAAATGAAAAAAAAAACTATATATTATTAGATCACCCTACACCCTATAATATAAATCAATTTGGACAAACTTCTACTCGGCTCAAGTAGGTACTTATATCTAACCCTACATTTTGTTTACTGAATTGAGGTAGGTAATCATTTTAGATTTTTCTTGGTAAATAAACATCACAAAAAACAAAGATATACATACTTTTTGAGTAAAAACGTCGATAGAATTGGGAAATATTCTCAATAATACGGAAGTAAACAGACTTTCTAATATAGGTGCATAAGTACTTACTGATCAGAGTCTTTAGGAAAAGAAAACATGGATATTCCATGGCCGGTTCTAGTCCAACAGCCCCGAAAAGCACAAGGATTGCCTCTCGTCATATCACACGATTTCCTTTCAGAGAAAAAAACACACACAATCAAAATAACGAAGTATATTCCAAATGATACTAAACAAACACCATCAGAGACCGTACTAAACGACCGGACCGTCAGATGTTTGACAGTGGTCCCACATTTCCCCTTCCTAAAGATTTTGGCGGGAACCGTTTTGTCACTTCTGGTCGCCTATTCTGTGGTTCTAGCCCATCAGATACCCAGTTTGATCACGCGTTCTTTATCACCACATCCACGGAGCAATTCTCATTCTCGTCGATCACATTCCCAGAACTCTCATGACAGTAGATCCAGCTCAGTCAGTAACAACATCCGTTGCTGGTATCACAGGCGTTTCGGCAAACATGCTTGCAACTGCAAGCCACCCTGCGATCTATCGGAAAACTCCACCGGCAGTCATTGATGATGGATGGTGACTGCCTTGGAACTTCACGCCGCACAGTGGGGCCAAATACTCGAAATTTACCTGATTTTGTGGGTATTTCGCCACACCCTATCAAAAAACAATCAAACTAGTGTTAATATACCAGATCTTCTATATTACCTGAAAAAAATTCTATTAGTAAACAATAAAACCTAACAATATCAAGCGTTTCAGAAGCGAATCTACTTCCGTCGTCAGTGGAACCTAAAAAAGAAACAATTAATTCAAATTCAAAAAATTATTCTTCGTTTTTTTGCGATTTCGTGGTAAAAATTGGGTTTTTTGTGTTTTTGGCACAAAATGTCACTTTTACAAAAAATGTTATGGCAAAAAGGTATAATTATGCAAATCTTAAGCTTCTGTACATATTTGGTAAATGTTGAAAATGACATTAAGTTTGTCCATTCTGATAGTTAACGACCACATTCAAGTGTTAGTGTTGATGAACCATTGTTACCAACTGCAGTCTCGCTCAGTGCTTCAAGTGAAGTACCGGACACAGTGAATAAAACCTTAAATATGACGAGTATACTCCCGCCTTTTGTGAATCCTTTATCATCTAAAGAATCAGAAAATTTTGCTTAACAGACAAATTCAGATGTAAAGGAAGTTGAAATCTCGAAAACTAATGTGCTTAGTCCCTTGAGGTTAAATAAAAATAGTAATAAAGATTTCTCAAATGAAATTTCAGCTTCCCCGATTCAACCCCTAGTTACTCGTTCTGGAAGGCTAATTAAACGTCCTTCTAAATTGAATCTTCAATATTAAAGATAGGGGGAAATGTAGTGTAAGTGTTTAGTCCGTTTAGTTTATTCTCTTTGGTATTTGTAAACGTCATCTGTCAGGCCTGTCAAGAGTAGAATGACAGACACAGATGTCCGGGTTCATGTCGTTTTGGTTCTGTAGTAAAAACCAAATTTGGAATATATAACTGGATTAACAAAACGTATTGTTTGGTTACTTTTGTCCGTAAAAACATAACAGATAAGAGCACAGGCAAAACGAAATGGAGATCCTAATGAACATCCGAATCTTACTCTTGACAAAAGGTTTGGTCACCCTGGAGTTGAAGAGTTGATTTAATGTCCTAAAGATTTCCACGAGTTAAGACCAGTAGATCATTCAGAATTTAATTCATTGGGGAAAAAGGGTTCATATGATTTTGTTACGAGGAATATTCTGTACTCTGATAATAATAAAATTGTGTTCATAAGACAGGAGCTCGATCGGCGTTGACTCTGGAAGTATCGTTGAGAGACCTGTACAATGTGTGCAAACAATTTAAAATTCCGGAATTGTTGGTAATCAAAAATGAAAAATGCGCATACTTTATCAAGGAGATTTTGAAGAATCCAGAGGTGGTTAGAAGTAATGAATTAAAAATATCTATTATTAAAAACGTACAAAACATAATGGATCCAGAGAAACGGCAACATATTTTGAACGACTTCCATATGCTACCTACAGACACGGACATGCGGGTACTAACAGGATGTACAACAATGTGAAGAAATATTATTATTGGGTAGGTTTGCAGAAAGACGTAGACAAATTCGTAAGAAAGTAATGCACAGCAGACGGTCCCACTTTCCATACTGTGGACGGTAATGATGGATAGTTTCCTGCGATACGTAACAGTGCCCTTCTCCCGTGCAATACAAAAACCTAGTAAGTCGACTTACTAGAAAATTGAGATCTATACACCATTGCATTCAGGTTGAAGATACCTACCTACTGGTATTTTAAGATTTGTAATATGACGAAAAATAACCAAATTAGGTAATGTTACTAGTTTGAAATTTCGTAATAGTAGCAAATTTACCAAATAAAACACTAGTATGTTACTTTTACAAGTGAAAAAACAATTGAAAAAACATACTATTTTTAATTCTTTCTTTTTACCAAATAAAAACCTAGTATGTCGACTTGCCAATATATTTTTGTGCCTCAAACACATACTATTAAAATACTACCCTACTTTGCAAAAGTAAAACCTATGATGTCTACTTACTAGCAGGAATTCTGCACGATGCAATTTAGTATGTTTGCCGCACCAATAGGAATAAAGCGTTTTTGGTCAGGTGATCAGCTGTTTCGTGACGAAACGGAAAATAAATTTTAGTACGAATACAGACTTCGGTGAAAAAGGTTGTGATTCAACAACACAATACATCGTATGAAGAAGTTTTTTAGTGTTCACTTGCTACGTGCTATAAAAGCCAATAAAATGGACAATAACAATAGTTTTGTGCCGAATAATATATCTAATCGAAGTCGTGCCATGGTAGAGAAGGTGCAGATTGGATATAAAAGGTACGTATAGTTATTTGAGGCTTCTCATTTCAACACCGACACTTCAATTTGGAATCACAAACCAGGTTCCTTAGACTTAAGATATTTATAAAAAAGAGGTCTCTTTAGTGGCGCTTTGGTCAGTGTCACAAAGATACCGCCGAAACGATTGAACTAGCCGATAATAATATATTCTTTATCGCCTTTTTGGAGGGCGCTACATACAGGGTTCCATCTCTATTGAATCGGTCCTAACTTTTTGCTATACACTTTTTTCTTATTTTAGTGTCTTCTATTATTGTGAGACACTTTGCAATGTACTTTTTTCTATGTCACGCACTTCACGAGGAGGGAATATAAAACTTATAATGTTTCTTTTTTAGAAAAACGCCTCTTCCCACTCCTTCGCCAGAAGACGACATTGATCGTGATCCCGATTATATACCTAAGGAGAAGGAAAACAAGGTACCGAACTATTTTGATCTCGACAATTTGATTGATGAAGAAGAAAAAGCAGCTAAACAAAACGAAGACTCAAACATTATAATAGGTAAGCTTCATAGAAGCTATGAGTATGGAGAGCTTTTTCCCAAGAAGTTAGGCCGATGGGAATGTTCAAGTTACCTTGGTGGATCTTCCAACGTCAAAAAGATTGAAGATTTCTTCGGGATGTTGTCTGATACACCAGTACCAGTAGGAAATGGAGTGAAGCATTTACTCATCGAATTTCCAAGCTTTGGTAATATTTGTGAGATCGGCGAAGTACCTTCAATAGAAGAAAGTGATTTAACCAATCATATTGATCAAAATAAGGCCATTCGAGAAAATAAGGAAATAGAAAAAAGAACCACTTAGGAAGAATTCACTGCTGTGCAAGAAAAGGAAAACAAAGAAGAAACGAATGAGGCAGGACCCAGTAATCCAGGAAAAAAATATAAGGCGAAGAAAAAATTGGAGAATAAGATGTTATCCCCGTGCAAGACTACGTGCCGTAGAAGATGCTTCGAAAGGATCTCTGAGAACCAACGTGCGGCAATTTTTGGGTACTTTAATGAGCTAGGCTTTGGAGAAAAACGGTTATTCGTTGGAAAATATCTAACAAAAAAAAACGTAACTACTTACCGAAGAGAAGCTCTATCTCACAAAGAGTGCTCGGTAAAATACACTCTTCCCTTTTCAATGGACGTAACAAATAATCCAGAGGTACAAACAAGTTCAAATGATAAATTTGATCAGGTAGTGTGCAAAACAATGTTTTTACACACACTAGGATATAAAACCGACTGTTTAATTACCACGTATCTGAAAAACACTGCAGAACAATTTCAAGAAGTAACAGATAAACGAGGAAAAAAAAAGGGAGAAAATATGAAGGCGATAAGTGAAAAATATTATTGCCTAATCAAATCACATATTGATTCCTATCATCCAACCGTTTCTCACTATAATTTGGCTCACGCACCGCTCAGAAGATATTTACCGTCCGACCTTAGTATATACCAACTTTGGGAAGATTATAAGAAAAAATCTGTACATTCGATAACTTATGAAACATATCGTAAGGTTTTTCAGAAAGAAAACATCAGTTTCTCAAAGCCGTCTCAGGATGAATGCCCAAGTTGTGGTTTATTTATGGACATTTAAATGAAGTAAATAAACCAGAAGAAATAAACCAAACAATTCTGGAAAACAGCAATCACGACTCCAACACAACTTCAACTGCAGAGTCTCCTCAAGAAGTACAAGATAAAATTGCAAACAATAAAAAAACTACCAACCTTTCTGATAACGATGGGTTAGAAATTTTGGAGCACCGACCCAGAGATTGTGACATTTGCCAAAAACATGCGGAGCATAAGAAAAGATACACTTCGGCCCGAAAATTTTATGATAACGACGTGAATAAATCCTGGGATGATGATGTGGACTTGTTTGCGGTAGACATGCAAAAAATATTAATCATACCGAAAATGACAATAAAAAACTCATTTTTTGTAAGTAGGTTAGTATGCTTTAATGAAACTTTTGCAAATTTGAGAAAGGCTGGGGATCACTATTTCATGTTGTGGCATGAAGCCATTAAAGGGCGTACGGGTCCCGACGTGGTGTCGACGTTTTATAACGTCCTCAAAACTCTAGATGATAAAAAAAAACACGTCATATTTTGGGCTGATAACTGCGCAGCCCAAAACAAAAATTGGACGCTGTTTAGTTCTTGTGTGCTGTTTGTTAATGCAGATTGGGGTCCCGAAACCTTGACGTTTAGATATTTTGAATCGGGTCATTCCTTTATGATGGCAGATGCACTTCACGGGGCGATCGGCAAAAATGGAATAAGGCCAAAGAAGTTTTAGACTTTGAAGATTTGGTTAAACTAATAAAAACTTCTTGCAAAAATGCAAAAGTGGTTGAGCTTCACTCAACAGATTTTTTAAATTTTGAAACTGGGTGTCAGGTTAGAAAATCGGGGGCTAACAACATTCCTCTTCTCTCGAATGTACGAGAATGCCAATTCAGAAAAGGAAGTAGGTCATTGTTTTATAAGGCAGAATTGGAAGACTTACCTTTCCAAGAAGTGAAGTTCTTGAAGCCAAAATTCAAGCATGATATCTTACTTCTCGTTACACAGGTCGTAAATGCTAGGGGCATGAACGGCGAAAAAAAAGATAAGATAATTGAAGAACTAATTAGTCACATGACACCTAAAAAACAAATTTTCTGGAAGCAACTTCCAGTTTCGGAAAGTGCTTCTGATCTTGGCAAATCAAGTGGTGTTGAAGATAAGTAATCGTACTTTTTTTTTATAATCGCCTACACGTCCGTCTTATTAATATTTTAAGTTAAACTTGCGTCCAATTTTTGTTTAGATAAGAAGATTTTGTATTTTTTGTTATTTATTATTTTTAGTTTCTTATGAATATAGGTAACTACTAAATTATTATTATATAGTGGTTGATAGTAAACTTAATATTATAGTTCTCACCATCTAAATTGAGCTTCAAAATTCTAAATTTGTAAGTTCATTGAACGTGTGTTATTCAAAAACGAACATACTATGTTTTAAATTTGTGAAACTGAAGATTAGTGAGTTATCATACTAGATTTTTCTGTTGCAAAAGAAACTTACTGAATTTTTATTTTGTAAAAATGTCGTTTTTTCTAAAAAAAGATGCTTTTAGTATGTGCTACAAGTATGATTTCTTGAAAAATATCAAGTTTTCAGATGTTTTAGAAATACATTTATGTAGTCATCATAGTTGTCATGTTGTGTTTCAAATTTCAAGTCTCTATCTTAATAAATAAAAAAGTTATCCAAATTTAGTCTCAAAAATCTTATTTGATTGATTTCCCGAAAATCACTAATTTCGACTTACTAGGTTTTTGCTTTGCACGGGAGCCTTGGTTTTCACGTGTTCTATCAAGGGTGGCAATTTTATTAGGTTAAGCTATTGTTTGACACACTCTGTTTCCTATATTTTACGTTTTCCTGCTGTGAAAGCGCAGCTTGGCAGTTTTCTTTTCATGTATTTTCAGGCTACCATTTTTAGATGTCGCGTGTGTTTATTCCCGCGTTTTCTATTTTTATCAGGCTTGTTATTAATGTCAATTGGTTTTTATCAGTCCCTTTGTTCATTGTGCTTTGTTCCCTTAAACTTGTAATAAGGCAAGGTTGGGTAAATGGGACCCTGGGGTAAGTGGGCCATCCCATTAAAAAACGTATGGAATGTATATTCTGTTTTATTTCTATGTTTTGTGGGGTCATACATAACGCCATCTATCTACTACAACAGACTCCTTTGACATAAATCTTCATTGTAATATATGAATGGCCGCCGAGTGCACAACAGCTGATTTTGCGTCTTCCAATTTTTTTCGACTTTACTATTCTTATTAAAATTGTGTAATAGTTTTTTAATGAGATATCAATTGTTGTATTAAGAGGTGAGTAATAGATGTCTTTTAGCATGTGTTTCATGAATTATTGCTAGTTATAATTATTGTAGGTTATAAAAGGGGGGACCCAGTTCCCATAAATAATTTTCTTTTTGGGGTAACAGGACCCTACACGAATGGGTAAATGGGTCCCCCAGGACCCAGTTACCTTGCAATAATTAGGTAAACGAACCTAAATTTTACATTTTTTGCAGTGAGTAAGAACTTATGATGGGCAGAGAATACCACAGAAAAACAACCAGAGGTGCAGACGGTGGGCGTTACAGCAGGCAAGAGCTTCAAGTCGCTGTTTTAGATGTCCAAGAAGGAAGGAAGACTTCAAGAGGTGCTGCCACGCATTACAATATACCAAGATCTACATTAAAGCACTATGTGAGGGGCACAAGAGGAGTAAAAGGTACTGTCGCTATTTCTGGAAAAGGAGGGGGTGGAAAACGGTCTATGCCCATTGATGATGAAAAGCGCTTAGTGGAAGGGATTTCAATAATGGAGAAATGGGGCTTCGGGTTATCAAGACATAAAGTTTTAGATGTGGTACAAACGTACGTTGAAAGTAATGAAATTAAAACAAGGTTCAAAGATGGGCGTCCGGGTGAAGAATGGTATTTAAATTTTGCGAAGAGAAATAAATTATCCATAAAAAAACCTCAAGGGGTAGAATATGCAAGAATGGCTCAAATAAATCCTTTTGTGATTTATGGGTTTTTTGATTCACTCAAAAGAACAGTTGATGATTTGAATTTACAAGACAAGCCTGGACAAATTTTTTATTTAGATGAAACGTCATTTTGTCATGATCCGAAAAAAACAAAAGTTGTAGGTGCAGTTGGAGTCCGTAGTACTCGAATGATTAGCTCAGCTGGAAGGGAAAATACAACGGTTCTAATCTGTGTTTCAGCAAAAGGTGACAAATTACCACCATTGGTAATTTTTAAAGGAAAAAACATTATTGAGTCTTGGCTTAGTCAAAACGTAACAGAAAATATGGCTTAGGCAGCAACTAAGAGAGGGTGGATGGAAAGTAAAATTTTTTATAACTGGTTTGAGAAAAGCTTTTTACCAAATATCCCAAAAGAACGCCCTATTCTTCTTATCTACGACACATGTTAGTCCAGAGCTCTGCAGGGTTGCAAATGAAAATGATGAAATTATTTTAAAATTGCCTTCCCATACAACCCACGTGTTACAACCTTTAGATGTTGCCATATTTGGACCGTTTAAAACAAGCTGGGATAAACACATTGTTAAATGGCAAAGAATTAATCCCAGAAGAAAAATTCCCAAGAAAGATTTTGTTGAATTACTTAACTCAGTTTATTATGAAATGCCAAAAACAAATATTGTGAGTGGTTTTAGAAATACTGGCATATATGATGATGTCAGAGCAATTCTTGGTATGCACCCTGTCAATAGGAATCAGGTAAAAACTTCTATGTTCAACCCAGAAGATTTGAAACGTTATCAAGAGAAAAATAAGCGTACAGACGTGCTCTTATCTACTGATATCTTGGCTCTCGATCAGCCCTCTCCCTCTACAAGTGGAATCATCGATATAATGATTGAACCTGCTATAGTGTAACTCAGTACATCATTTGATTAATTATTTGGGAACGGGAATAAATAAGTATACTCGTTCGTAAAGCTCGATCTATATTCTTGATCTAGTTAAGTTACAATGAATTGATGACCCCTAATGTTTATTGAACATGTTATCATGATATGTTGTTACATAAATGCATATTCTGCTTACTCTACTAACAAGTACCAAGTCTTGACAAACCTTACAATGTAATTGATATACAGGGTTTCCCCAATATAATTCATCCTAAGCTATTTTCCTACTCTATGATTATGCCTATACTACACCTTCCCCGAAAATAACAAAAAAAAGAAAAAAAAAAATTATTTTACATACCTATTTTTCATGATATAATTTTACCCTATTTTTATGAACCTCTATAGGTTTGTTTCCTACTTTAATCACAATATTATCTGCCCTATCATCAACAACTAAGTAAGGACCTGAATACAATGGGTCATATTTCGAACCTGAGTTATTTTTCAACAAAATCTTGTCTCCAATTTCATAAATAACAGGTTTAGATTTTTTGTCATAAATTACTTTTCTTTTTACCTTTGAGTTGATTAAATTTGACTTAGCATCAGAGTGTGCTGTCTGCAACCTATACTTGAGTTCCAACGGATAGTGGTCAAAATTGTATAATGGGTCTGTTTTGTTTGGGATATTTGAGGGTAAGTTGCATAGTTTTCCGAATACCAATTCATGTGGTGTATACTTTGTTTCAGAATGTACAGTGTTATTATAAGAAAAACACCAAAACTGTAACCAAGTGCTCCAAGATTGTTTGTATGTATTAATTTGCATTCTAAGATAAGCACCCAAACATTTGTGAGAATTTTCTAAGGACCCAAGGGTTTCGTGATGATAAGACGTACAACAAAGATGTTAAACAGTTTTTTTTTAATTGTATACAATTTAATTGTTACGCCCCTGTGTTGTTCGACAGCGAATGACGTATAATTTTCGACACAGGTCAGAGCTCTCGGCGCACATTCGACGGGATCGACACCAGCGCTGAGCGATTCCATTATTAACTATCAACCGATACAGTCCACTTTTGTTTTTATATCAACCACGTTTCGCATTAAAGTTGTAAAATTGAACTTTTTGTGATTTAATCAACCCAACCACAGCGTAGAAACATCCCACCAAACAAATTTGGAATCAAGGGAAGTCTACCCAAACATTTTGGTCCTTCAGCCGGATTTTTACTGCCTGAAAACCGGTGATTGAGCCGCCATTGCCAGCCATCTACAACGATTATTAACGATTATAAAAGCTAATAATCGTTGAGCCATCCACACCTGTAACCTGTATGTACACCTACTACACTACAATATCAGGTCAGTCCATTCCAAACCATACTAATAAATCCAAAGAAACTTTAATACCGCTAACACTTGAACTATTTAATTATTTATTCTAATTACACCGTCTTTTTTTTGTGTTTTCGCCATTTAAAATTGAATCTCATAAATTGTGGCTATTGTGTCGTGAATTGCATCCCTTTGTGCGCTTTTATCATACCATAAATACAAACCTACCCCCTCAAAATGCCTGAAGCTAAAAAGGTGAACCCTAATTCAAGTAAAAATGGTTCTGAACAAGTCGAATCTACAAAGCAAGTTGAGCTTTATAACAGTCTGGTGGCTCGCCGTGATGCTATAACCAACCAAATTAACCGGTTTCAAAAATTTTTGGAATCTTAAGTGTCTAGCCCTAGATGACCCGCGTCTAAAAATTGATTTAAATGCCCGACTTACAAGAATTGAATCTTTAAATTCCGATTTTGAATCCATTCAGATTGAAATTGAGCAACTATGCCTCATCAATCAATTTGAGGAAGCTAATGACCAGAACCAGGAACGGGAGTATTTTGAAAATTTATACTTTGATAACATTTCTCAAGCTAAATCAACTTTAGAAAAAATTAATGCCGCTTAGTCACAAAATCTAGGCGACTCGAATTCTAGTTCTTTTATGCATTCGCCACTTTTCCAATCTGGGTCCCAGTACGGTCCACGCCTTCCTCCTATTCCCCTGCCAAAATTTAGTGGTTCTTACGAAACGTGGACAAACTTTAAGGACACGTTTGTCTCGCTTATCGAAAAAAACTCACAGATCAATAATATCGAAAAATTCTACTATCTACAATCAAGTCTACAGGGCGAGGCTGCTCAACTTATTAATTCCTTAGCTGCCACCGAAAGTAACTACCACACCGCCTGGTCTTTATTACAAGAGCGCTTTGAAAATAAAAAAGCTATAATACATTCACATATTAAATGTATCTTTGATCTCAATCAAGTAAGGGACGAATCCCACACAAGTCTTCGAAAACTTTTGGATGGATCATCATAAAACTCTGTGTATATCTTGGAATCCGGAGCAAGATTACTTTATTTATAATTCTACCATTAGCCTTGATACCAATCCTGTAACCAAGCGTGTAATTCTTTCACTGATTTCCCAAATTTTCGACCCTATCGGCCTTCTCGGTCCCATGGTTTAAGAAGTAAAACTTCTTCTCCAAAGGCTCTGGCTTCTTAAGCTTGGCTGGGATGATCCCGTTCCTGTAGATATTTTCCGAATATGGAAAAACTTTATTTATCATCTATCCCTCGTTGACTATTTTAAAATCCCACGCCAAGTAACCATTAAAAATTACAATTACCTGGAACTCCATGGTTTTAGTGATGCTTCCATAAATGCTTTCGGCGCATGTGCTTATGTGCGTTCCATAGACTCCTTAGGAAATATTTCCGTTAACCTTCTTACTGCCAATAGTCGCGTAGCTCCTTTAAAGGCTGTATCCTTGCCTCGCCTTGAGCTATGTGGAGCCTTACTTCTCTCCAGGCTGATGGATAAAATCCAAAAGGCTCTAAATTGTATTCCAAATAAAGTGTACTACTACACTGACTCCACAATTGTACTATGCTGGCTGTTCCTGGAGCCTAGGCAACTAGAAACCTATGTTTGCAACCGTCACGTCCACCGAAAACCCCGCAGACATAATATCTAGAGGTATGAGTCCTCAAGACTTGAATTCTTGCGCCTTGTGGTGGCATGGTCCATCATTTTTACGTCAACCTGTAAAACATTGGTCTAAAAACACTCACTACTTTCTAACTACTCACGTAAAACTCTCGACAACGATGCCCTAGAAATCAATCCTAGGTCAATCGTACTTACTTCTGCCGTTCCTGAATTTCCGGTTTTTGAACTATACTCAAATTATAATAAACTTATCAACGTGATCTCTTATTGCTTGAGATTTTATCAAAATTTAAAACTACCTAAACCTACCCGTCAAATTGGACCACTAACCCTCGTTGAACGTAATCATGCCTTAACCGTTTTAGTAATTACAACTCAAGAAAAGGCCTTTGCCCCTGACATACAAGACTTAAAGAATAAAAAACACTTACGTTCTCATAGTAAATTGAAGGCTTTGAATCCATTTATTGACAAAAACGGAATACTAAGAGTTGGAGGACGACTCGAATACTCTTCTCTCGACTATGAATCCAAACACCCCATACTCCTACCAAAAGGGCACCTATTTACTCGCTTAATAATTCTTCATACGCATCAGCAAAATTTTCATGCTGAAATACAGGCCACATTGTCCTTCGTGAGACAAAAATTTTGGCCGATTCAGAGAAAATCTGCTGTGAAAGCGGTAATTCACAAATGTATTGTTTGTTATAAACAAAACCCTAAGCCCTTGAGTACACTTTTTGGCGAACTACCTGAACCTCGAGTAAAGCCTTCAAGACCCTTCACGCATACGGGTATGGATTATGCTGGGTACTTCATGATCAAAGACTCCAAGTTTCGTAATAGAAAATTTATAAAGGCCTATTTATGTATATTCGTTTGTTTAGCTACCAAGGCTGTTCATTTAGAACTGGTGTCGGACTTGACTACTCGCGGTTTCCTGGCCATGCTCAAGCGTTTTGTTTCTCGTCGTGGCTTATGTCAGCACCTATATTGTGACAACGGCACAAATTTCGTTGGGGCTAATAGCGAGTTACAAGACATTTATAACATTCATCAATCACCCGAATTTGAAGAATATGCTAGAAATAACATAATTCACTTTCATTTCAACCCTGCAGTTTCTCCGCATTTTGGGGGGTTATGGGAAGGTGTTGTCAAATCTTTTAAATATCACCTTCGACGGGTAATATCAAATGACAATCCCCTCACTTATGAGGAATTTTACTTATTTCTCAATTAAGTTAATTTGTTGAAAGATACCTTAGTACTTTCAAGGGCGGCGGTATGAACAGTTTTTTTTAATTGTATACAATTTAATTGTTACGCCCCTGTGTTGTTCGACAGCGAATGACGTATAATTTTCGACACAGGTCAGAGCTCTCGGCGCACATTCGACGGGATCGACACCAGCGCTGAGCGATTCCATTATCAACTATCAACCGATACAGTCCACTTTTGTTTTTATATCAACCACGTTTCGCATTAAAGTTGTAAAATTGAACTTTTTGTGATTTAATCAACCCAACCACAGCGTAGAAACATCCCACCAAACAAATTTGGAATCAAGGGAAGTCTACCCAAACAGATGTTTTACGCCTAAAATTTTGCAAGTCTCTTCGAGAGTCGAATTTAAAAATTCGGTACCCTGGTCTGTCACAATATTTTTTGGAATACCATATCTTAGTATGAAATTTGAAACAAAACTTTTTGCAACAGTTGAAGCTTCTTTGTTTTCCAAAGGATAACATTCCACAAACTTTGACAATTCGCATTGAATCGATAAAATATATTTGTTGCCCTCATTATCCTCCTCAAAAGGACCCACGAGATCTAAATAAATTTTCTCAAAAGCAGACGAAGCTGTTGTCGTTATATTCATTAGCTCTTTGTTTGGTTTAGAATACTTAAAGCGTTGACAGTCATCACAGTGTTTCACGTAACTTACAACATCTTTATGTAAATTAGGCCAAAAGTAGTATTTCTTTAGGTTATTATACATGCGTGAAATTCCTGCATGTCCACCTGTTGGCAAAATATGAAAGTCATTTAAAATTATCTGTTGGCTTTCTGCATCTGTAATTTTTTGTTTATTTTTTAATACAGATATGTTTATTCCTAATTCTTGAAAAAAATTTCCTATTTTTCACTATTTCTTTCAACAAATTCGCATTTTCATTATTTTTTATTATTAACAATTCCGGAATTTCAAATTTCTTAAATAATGTGGACAAATTTCTCAACAATCCGTCTAGAGGTATTGTTGATCGAAAACATTGCCCTATGTAAATAATATTTTCAAATTTATCAATTATTATTTATTCTTTTATTATGACGTCATTATTTTTTATTTTATTTTTTATATCGAGTGATTTAGCTAAATCTTCAAAGTCGTTATTGTCAGTTAGACACAGTTCAAAAATATTTTTAGGTCGTTTTAATAGTTCCACGAAGCCAGGGTGATCAGTCCTACTGCATGAATCTATCTCTAAACTATTCGTATGTTCTAATGCCATGTCTCTACTTTGTTGTCTTGTGATAACACCCATGGTATTACACACTTTATTACTCAACTCTTTAAGACTATCGGGTGTGATGATAATCCGGGACAAAGCATCAGCGGTCACATTATTTTTCCCTTTAATGTATTTTACAACAAAATCATATTCCTCTAGTAACAATCGAAACTTGGTCAGGCTACTTGAAGGATTTGTCATTCCGAATAAGTATACTAAAGGTTTATGATCTGTATATAAAACAAATTTTCTGCCATATAAATAAATCCTAAATTGCTTAATCGCGAAAGTTATAGCAAGTAACTCTTTTTCTATAACGCTGTAATTAAGTTCGAATTTATTAAGAGCCCTACTAGCATAAGCAACTGGTTTGTCATTTCCATTAGACAACACGGCTCCAATTGCATACGCTGACGCATCACTTCTTACTATAAATTCGTTTGTTGCAGAAAAATCAGGATATTCTAAAATTGGTGGGTTAGATAGTGCCTTTTTTGAAGTCTCGAATGAATCTTGACATTCGGATGTCCATTTGAAAACTACACCCTTCCTTGACAACTTATTTAACGGTGCGGCTATCTGTGCAAAATTTTTAACATGTTTCCTATAATAGTTGGCGAATGCCACGAATATCTTACATTCACTGGAGTCCTTTGGCACAGTATAATTTAAGATTGCGTCAATTTTGGACGGGTCTGGTAACACTCCGTCTTTCGATATTGTATGCCCTAAATATAGTAACTCTGTTTTTAAAAATTGACACTTATTGGGATTCAGTTTTAAATTAACCTCTCGTAGACGTTGAAATACGTTTATCAAGTTTTTATTGTGATTTTCTAGATTATTACCAAAAACTATCAGATCGTCCGAGTAAATAAAGCATCTTTCATAATTTAAACCAGACATTGCCATGGAGATTGCTCTTGAGAATGAACTAGGACTTATCTTTAACCCCATTGGTAGTCTAGTTAACTGATATTGTGACCTATCTGTGGAAAATGCAGTGCAATGTCTACTTTGTTTGTCTAAGCCTATCTGATAATATGATTGAGATAGATCAAGATGGGAATAAAAGACTGAACCAGATAGTGAGTCTAAAATCTCCGAAATACATGGGAGAGGAAACTTGTCATCTTTAATACAGTCATTTAACCGCCTATAATCTATTACAACTCTCCATTTCTTTTCTCCGTTATTATTAGCCTTTTTTGGTACGATCAAAAGTGGTGAGGACCACTCAGATCTTGCCTCTTCTATAATCCCGTCTTGTAACATCTTATCAATTTGCTTAGCAATTTCCTGTTTTCGTGCATGCGGCAAACGATAAGGTTTCGCATAGACTGGAGCTATATTAGGTTTAAGATAGATTTGTTGCTTATAAATGTGAGTGGTTGTTAGCGGGTCCTTGTCTAAGTGAAATATGTCCGAATATTTGGCACATATTCGTTGTAGCGAATATTTTTGGTGTTTATCCAAATGTTCAAAATTAAGTAACTGCAAAACTATTTCTACCCTTTCTTTAGAAAATTTAGTTTTTCCTGAACTGCAAATATCAAATTCCTCTGCGGCTATTGTATTTGGCGTAAAATTTTTAATTGTAACGTCCTGGTCTCTGAGATTCAAAATTTTGACAGGGACCATATTAGAAGTCGGTCGCACTAGACCGCTTCCTAAAAATACACCGTCACATAATTCTTCAGGTAAAATTACACAATCATTAAACATTACTATCTACTTTAAAATATTTAATAATTTCACACTTAGCCGGTACTACAGTGTACTCGTTTTGCTTTCCCATCATCGGCAATAAAATACGCTCATTATTTATGTTCAACGAAATCGTTTATGTTTCGTAATTCAAAACTGCATGATATTTTTCTAGGAAGTCGGCTCCAACTACACCGTTTATACTGGGTTCAAAACTATTAATTAACAAAAACTTATGACCTACCATAACATTGTTTATTTTCAAAGGTGAGTTAACTTGACCTTCTGAATAAGTAGAGCCCGAAATCCCATCGATTTTTACCTCTCTTTGAAAATCTATATTTTCGTACACCGTAACAGTATCCTTGAAAATAACGCTTACCGATGCCCCTGTATTTATTAATAAGGTTAAATATTGATTACAATAAAGAAATTGAATAAAGTTTAAGCCACTCAACCTAAAAACTACCGAAGAAAAATTATCATTAGAATTATTGTCACTTATCCTGGGGGGCTCGAAAAAACGTATCAGAAGAAGAATTATTCGATTGTGACGGGTTCAACAAAATAGTTTGCGCAGGGTTATCCTCGCTATGCATAAAATAAGAAGTGCGTGAATTGCCTGTGAAACTGTTATTACGATAGTTTGATGAATATGTCCCACGAGGTTGTGCTACGCCTCTATGACGATAATTTCTAGAACGATTGCCTGATTGAAATGGTGGGTTCGAACTTTTTTGATTGGGCCTAGATGAGAAATGTTGTCGATGTTGTCCAGGGAGATACCCGCGATAAGAACTTCTACCTCTATTATTGTTGTTAAACCTATTTTTATTGAAGTAAAAACAATTGCGAGCGTTTGTCCCCTCTACTACCTCATCCTTTGCTCCTGGAATTGCCTCATTTAGTTTAGTATAGTTCCTGGCCTTTACAATTGTTCTCAAATCTAAGTTTTGTAGTCCGTTAGCAAATGTATTGATAGCAATTTTTTCGTTAATAGGCGCTAACACTGTCATGGCGGCTTGATCACCCTCTGCTTGTGAAATCGTTAAATCGACCATTAACTGATCGATTTCTTCACCAAAATCATCCACAGATCTAGAACCTTGCTTAAGAGAGCTTAACCTTACCGATTGCGCAGCAGCTGATTTTTTAGTGAGAAAATGTGTTTTCAAGTCTGTTACCGACGCAGCATTTGATGCATAACCCAAATTTAATCGAACTTTGGCACTCTGAGACAACCTTGTTTTCAAAATATATTTAGTCAGCAATTGTTTTCCAGCATCGTCAAGTAATGAATCGTAGAGTTCTCTTGAATCAATTAATTGTTTTGTGGTGTCTTCAGTACCATCCATAACCGGTAATAGCGAAGAAGCAGTTTTTAAATCGAATTTATCACCCATTGTTAATGAATCGCTCAAAACTTGTTCACTGTTTAACTGTTCTATACTTTTTAACCTATCCTTAAGAATTTTATCTAGCTGACTCAAATATTTCTTAATATTATCAGCATACCCTTGAACAGTCTTAGTATTACCTAATACATCTCCGCCTCTAACCCTACTATTGAAATCTTTTTTAACTTGCTCAGCCTCTAACACAAATCTATTCAATTTATCTATCCTACTTTTAACTGCACTAAAGTTACCTCTTCTTTCCGTGTTCTCCTTGTTTAGGTTTTTATAGAATACTCCCAGTTCTTCCAATAAGTCTTTGAATGGTTTCACCGCCTCTGACATAACATTCACATTTCCATTTCCATCACCATACCATTAGAATTCATTGTATTTGTCTCCACTTCTAGCCATTTCAATTTCCATAACCATATCCATGTACATCCATTAATTGCCAATAATTGTTTGCAACCATGTTATCTCCTTTACCATAGCCATTTCAATTTCCATAATCATAACCATGTAATACATCCATTGATTGCCAATATTTTTGTTTGCAACCATGTTTCTCTTCTTTCCAGCTTGTTCTTTTCGCCATATAGTGTAACTCAGTACATCATTTGATTAATTATTTGGGAACGGGAATAAATAACTATACTCGTTCGTAAAGCTCGATCTATATTCTTGATCTAGTTAAGTTACAATGAATTGATGACCCCTAATGTTGATTGAACATGTTATCATAATATGTTGTTACATAAATGCATATTCTGCTTACTCTACTAACAAGTACCAAGTCTTGACAAACCTTACAATATAATTGATATACAGGGTTTCCCAATATAATTCATCCTAAGCTATTTTCCTACTCTATGATTATGCCTATACTACACTGCTCAAAGCCTCATTCAGCCACAGCACTCTACCTCTACAGGCGCAACCACCGATATAACAATGCGTGAATCTGCACAGGGTTTCAATATCAAAAGATGTTCACAGATAGAACAGGAAGCGACTGAAATAAACCAGGATTTTGATATTCAAGAACCAGATAAACAATTACCTCAACAGACCACGGAAGCTGAAAATTTATCTATGTCTCCGAAAAACAAAAAATCTTTTGAAAATATATTGTTAAGTCTGGTGAGAAATACTAAAGGAAATGAGACCTCTGCACCTGAAAGAAGAAGGATCACTACCTCTGCGGAAATTATAACTACAAAAGAATACATTGAGAAGCTGGAAAAAGAAAAGCAAGAAAAAGAAGATAAAGAAAACCAACGTTTATTAAAACAGAAAAATGAAATGGTAACAATTTTCCAAATTTCCAATCAAAAGAAGAACAAAACAAAAAAACTCAAAGAAATACAAAACTCTAGCAGCGAAATATCGGAAGAAGAATTAAATCTATCTGATGAGGAAGATGAGGTCATTGATAATATTCTAGAACTGATCCCTAATGATAACGTCATTGTTAACTATAATGGCACCTATTATCCAGGACAAGTCGTGTCTCTAGAACATGCAACAGCGAGAGTAAAGCTTATGCTATTGTGGAAAAAGCAATTCCTGGCGTTGGCCTGAACGAGAAGATACTGTAGACTACGACATTGATGATGTTTCGAAGATTATTAAAGAACCTACTTTGAAAAATAAGAGAAACATGTATAACGTTCTAGAAATGGATCAATTTTGCTCAATAAATAAACTTTTATATTTACTTAAAATTATGTTTTTTTTATGTTAAGTAACACTCGTTTTTACAAATTGTGTAGTTTTTAAACGGTAACAGATAATTTTACGAAATTTGGAACCATAAAAGCGAAATCTCTAAAAAAGCGTCCAGTTACCTTTGAGTTCTCATAACGATTCTTGATACAAAAATACTCTGGGGTGATCCAGTTACCCCAAAATCCGGGGTAACTGGGCACACCTACACAAATGAATTGAAAAAATAAAATGGAAAATTTAGCATAACAGCTTTCTAAATTTATATACTGTTAGCTAATATGAACCCTTCAAATAATCTAAAACCGATACCTAATAATAATTTGTCCAAACCTTAAAAAAGTATTTGAAGTTTTATTTTAAAAATTGTAAAACTAGGGCCCATTTACCCAACCTTGCCTTATGCGTCCTTTCACAGTTTTAACATTTTAACTCTTTTTACAAGTTTTAAACCATTTTATCTTTTTAACATGTTTAGTGTAGTGAAAGTTCGTTTGTGTATTTTAAACATTTATTTTTTTTCTTGTTTACAATTATTATCATGTGTATAATGTGTAATTTTCTGTTATGGGTTGGTGCCTTTTGAAACTGTCCTTCACATTCAGTGAGTTTTCACTTGTTTTCTTGAGTTTCGTTGCCGTACTTATAATTGTATCTTTCACCATTTTATGTTAGACTTCCTGGAGAAGGGGAGAATTTCTCCGAAAGCTTGAACATTGAATAAAGAAGACTTAAAGTAGCCTTCCTCGTATTATTGACTGCCTCCCACGAGCTCCTGTTACATAACTCTGTTCCGCTCCAGTCACGAAACTAGCAACAATATCATTTGACACATTGAATTTGGGATCCGCTAAACATATATTATTTGGAATGGGAATAGCTTCTTCACTAAATGTAATCAACGGCAGCCTATCTGCAATCATTGGTAAGACCAAACAACTAACGTTAATTGCATAATCATTTATCCGTGAATTGATGTCAATGTTCAGCAGTGAATCAATATTTGTCAATAGTTGCCCAATTCATTTAACTGCAAATTCAATTTTTGAAGGATTCAACTTTAATTTATTGCAGAGAGACAACGATATAAAATTACTTTGCGATCCGCTGTCTAGTGGTGTACGAGCTAAGACTACTTATTTGTCATTTATTATTTTAATAAGAGCCGTTGATAATAAAACGTGACCACTTCCAAACAAATACAAATTTGAAGAGCTGGCTCCATCCTGTATTTGGGAACTCAAAACTTGTGTCGTACTCGATTTGCCCGATGAAACATTAGGTGCGGCTGCTGAAGCTTGGCAACTAGAAGACAGATGACTATTTGCGCGAGAGCTTGATTGGAGATTCGGAGATTTATTATTGTTGAAATAAGAGTCACTGTGTAATATTAAATTGAGCGATTTTTTACACTTAAAACATTTTCTTTTCTCGCATTTCCATGATGGATGTGAATCTCTCATACAATTTAAACATAATTTTAATTGTTTTACCGCGGCTATACGGTCATTCACCTTTAATCTCAAGAAAGATTCATATTTGAAGATGCGGTGATTCTGTTTGCAATAGTAACACTCAAATTCAACATTATTTTGATTTAAATTTGTCACTGAGAAACTATTACCATGACGTTAACCTCTTATTTCTTTGGAATTACTGAGATTCTACTCCCCGAAAACTTGAGAGATTTCCAATTTCTCCAACATATCACATTTATTTTTAAGAAACAAATTGAGATCCTTCATGGTTGGTAAATCTCCACAATATTTGAAAGTTTCCCAGTCTCTGGGTGTTACCAAGTCAAACTTATTGCTCATTATACAGGGTTATTCACGTTATTCGACACGAAACATTATGGCGAAAGTATCTGATTTTAAAAAAGTTTTCTTTTCTGTATGGATAGGGACCCTTCATGGCTACATTTTAAAAATATTTTCATGTTATACTGGGTGTCCTCAAAACACGAAACGCATCAAAGTGATATTTTTTTAAATGGAAACCCCTGTATAAAAAATGTTTGTTGTTAATAACGTTCGCATGGCAGAACCAAAAAGAATTATATTATTTGAAAGTTGCTGGTCAACCAGTCAGAGACTGTAAGAAAATGTTCCAGAATACCATCTGTGTTGGTGAATGGAGTTTGAGAAACTGGTGTAATGCTGAAGATAATGGAATGATTTCGTCTTCGACGGTAGTGAATGACAAAAGAAGAGCGAGTCAAAAACCGAAGTTATGCGAAAGAAGAAAGTTTCTTGAAGATTGTTTCGACAAGTTACCAAAAATTCCTTCACATTATGCAAGAGCTGATACTAAAAAGGAATACATCGAAGATAATATAGTTAGAAATAAATCGCAACTGTATAAGAGGTACGTTGAATGTTGTGAAGGAAAACCGCTGAGTAGTTTTGTATTTGATGAGATATTTGATAGAAAAAATATCGGGATCTTCCAACCAAGAAAAGATCAGTGCGATCTGTGCTGCAGCTTCAGAACTGGCAACATTGAACAGGAAGAGTATGAAGCGCACATATTATCTGAGGACCGAGCAAGAAGTGAAAAGCAAACTGACAAGGAGGTAGCCCTCAACAAAAACTGTCACCTTTTAACCATGGACCTCCAGGCAGTACAACTATGCCCCAGAATGTACGCTTCGGCACTATTATAAACAAACACTGAGAGTACATAACTTTACAATGTACCATTTAGAAACACACCAATCAACAAATTTTTGGTGGCACGAATGTGAAGGGAGGCTTGAGCTTCAAATTTTGCAAGCTGCATAGTAGATTATCTGCAGACACAGTTTGGGCAATCCAGTCTGCCCATAATCATATACAGCGATGATTGTGGGTACACAAATCGAAACTCAATACTTGTAAATGCTCTACTGACCTTTTCTCAAAAAAAATGTAGAGCAAAAATTTCTTATCAAGGGCCACACGCAGATGGGATGCGATAGCGTCCACGGTCTAATAGAACGGCATCTGGATAAAAGAGAGGTTCATTTGCCAGGGGAATATGTATCAAAAACCAAGCATGCACGCAAAAATCCATTTCCCTTAGGCGCAGAATATTTACACCACGATTTCTTTAAGAATTACAGCGATCGATTGTTTCAATGGTATTCCTCTATAAGACCACCTGGAGCCACAGTTTCTGAAATAAGGGCCCTAAAATACACACCAGAGGGTGTTATATATTACAAAACAGATTTTGATTCAGTTTATGAGCCTTTAACAAAAACTAAAACTTTTACTATAAATGATGTTAATTATAAAAATCTTTATTCCTCTAAACCCAAAATTTCGCAAGAAAAATACGAACAGCTTCTTGCTATAACGAAAGTTATGGATCCAGATTACCACGATTTTTTTAAAAATTGACCACATGAAGTTTCTAAAAAAACTAAAAATAATTAGATTTTCTCATCATGTTAGTAGAGTAGATTGTCGTTATTTATTTGAATGACCATTTAGGTTCCAGCAATTTTTTTAAAGGCTATTACCTATCTGTGTTTTCATTACCAAAGATATTTTTAGTGTCATACATGTATTAATTATAAGATCAGAAATTAAAGATTAATTTTTGTGTATTTTTGTTTATTTTAAATGTGAAGAACACTAAAACACTAACTATTTGAAACTTTATTGAAGGCTCACACAATACCTCTTGCTCATACGAAAACTGGAAAAAAGAAAAAAACAATTACTCGTATGTACCTTTAAAAAAGGGAAAATCGGATTTAGGGCAAAAGACAGTTAAAATGGCATTGATAAAGTTATAAATAGTCGTGAAACCTATTTGGGTTAATAGAAGATTTTTTTGTATAAATTAATAACGTTTTTTTCTCAATAACCACAAGTTTTGACACATGTACTTACGAGGCATTGCTTCTAGGCCATCGATATATAGCTTCGATGATTATCCAATAGAGTTGAAATATAGGTTACAACAAGCATGGGAAGATGCAAAGGATAACTTGATTGCTACGAAAAATGTACGTCGTAAAGCCAAATATGATCGGAAAGCTAATATTGTTAATGTTAATTATAGAGTAGGAGACAGTGTAGTATTAAGGAAAAGTGCGGGAAGTTGAACCAAGGCATTATATAAAGGACCTTAGACGGTAGTGAAAGACGAATCGCCAAATGTAGTGATAAGATTAGAGAATAATGAACTGGAGACAGTGCATAAAATGGTTAAAATATATTATCACTAAATTGAGAGATAAAAAAAACTTTATTATAAGTATTGAAATAAAGTTTTTTTTTCCTCGCCGCGGGAGGTTCAACAGGATAACACCCTGTATTTAATAAGTTCAAGTCAGAATAGTAGTATTGATATTTCATAACATCATGTATGTCACTAGTACTAGGTCGTAATAAAGTAGAACACACATATGTAGCGAACATCGCGTATGAGAGTACTACAGACTCGGCATGTTTAGTTTTGTAGGTCGATTGATTGTAATAGAGGATGCGATCAATATAGTTATCTGGGATACTGGTCTGGAAACGGTTGTTTTATTGAACCTGATAAATCCCCAGATATAACAATGTGAATCTTTGGAAAATATGTCAAAAATCAAAATACGAGCGACATCCGAACAAGTTAGTTTTTGAACCAACACCCTCGATCACATCTACATTGACGTATACAAAACTCACAACACTTCCTTTTTGACTATAGTGGACAGTTCCTCTAAATTAGGACAAGCATACCCTCTACTAACCCCTACTTGTACCAAAATAGCAAACAAAGTCATTATATATTTCAATCATTATGGCCTACCTAGAAAAATAACAACGGATAACGGCACTGCGTTCAAAAATAAACTCATTCAACAACTCTGAGAAATTCATAATTGTACGCCTCATAACCCCAACACGAATAGTCCAATCAAGCGTTTGCATTCAACCCTCGGTGAAATAATTCTGACCCATAAAAACGAAAAACCCAACGACAATATTATAAACATAATGAACTATGCTATTCTATCTTACAATAATTCTACCCATAGTGCTTTGAAATATACACCTTTTCACATAATGCGAGGAAAATTAGATTTTTTATAAATTTCGGGAGAACAAATAATCAACCAGTACATGCTGGATCATTCCAAAAATATTAAAATAATACAGAAAATTTCGCGATTCTGACAGTAAACAAATACAAATAAGCCCTTGACCTGTTCCAAACAGTTTTATCAAATTCAAAATTATTTCAAACTGCAAATCGTCCAAAACGAGGACTGATCAATATTGTAGGAAAAGATAACAAATGGTTGTTCGAAAATCTTGATTCAGATGATGAAACCAGATTTGAGAACTATTTCAGCACTTCAACTCAGAATCAACAAAATCTCCAATCCGACATAGAATTAGAAAATACGATCTTGCACACAACCCTTGACAAAATTAACATGAATCAAAAACTCGATTTCAGCAGTATAAAGCAATTGGAAAACTTGCAATACGATATCTCAAGTGCATTGTACTTTTTGCTCATGCTAGACAATATTATATTTCAACTCAATACAGTGATTCAAATAATTGTTAACTTAGGATCCGGGACATCTTTTGCTCATGTTAATGTCATGCACAATTCAATTTTAAATCCAAGTCAATTATTTGATATGATTGATAAAATCAAGAATATTTACGGTGAAGACCGCATCCCAAAAGTCGATGAACTCATCAATTTCTACAGATACCTCTCTGTTCAAGTTAAAATAAGAAACAACATTGTTTTATTCTCGATTCACACACCAATCGTTTCTCGTCTCAGACTGACCCTTTATAAAATTAACCCAATCCCAATACCAAACCAAACAATATCCCAACAAAATTCCTATATCCTGCTCACGAAAGAAGACAACTGGACCATGCAAAAAGAATGCCCACAATTGAAAGATGTATTCATCTGCATCCAAAACAGCCTCTCAAAAGACGCATCATGTGTATTCAAAATCCTAACAACGTCCACGAATTAATGTCCATCAACCTATGTCCAGTTCACCAGATCCACTATTTAACGCTTAAATGGAGACAAAATTCTTGTCATTCCGAGACAAGAAATCACAGTTCTAAGCAGCTGCCAACAAAGCATATACAAAGGGAAGACTCTCAGCATAATCACCATATCCAAATGCCCAATAACAATTGACAATCCACTACCACCACAATTCTCATTTCTTACATCTCAAGAAATCGAGAAGCCAAAACTTCAAGTCGAAGAGGTGAACCTCCAAGAACTGAGGAGAGCCCAACAAACGTTAGCATCAATCCAACTCCACTCCAGGAATTAAACCAACCATAACTCCATACACTGGATCTTCCCACAGTTAATATCTGCAACCCTGGTTATAGGATGGTTAGCCCTGAAGATAAGATAATCCTGGCTGAAAAAGAAGGAAGATCAGCCAGCCGATGCCGACGATCGAACAACAGCTCGACCGCTATTTTCCGAACTTGAGGAGGGAGGTGCTATGTAACCACCACCAGGTCAACATCCCAGGTCACGTCATCGCCCGAGGTCACGCCGCTACCATAGTTTATGGACACATTTTGTACATTTTGTTAACGAAGCATTATCATAGTATATAAATATTGAAATGTAACAATTAGATGGGATTTTTGCCTCTTACTTTTAATAGTGCAGAACAAGTCGATATTTGTTGTAATTCTTCTTTTCGTTTCAATAAAAGTTTTTTTTTGAAGTGTGTGAAAGAAGTTTACTTAACTCCTTTCTCGCATAGAAATCCATGTTAAGGAAGGTTTTTTTCTTGTTAACACAATTCGGGCCGTAGTGTCGAGCCGACACTTTTTCCCTGATTAAGGAAGGTTAAGCTCTCAAGGACTAAGTAGAAGATTTTAATAAACTACTAGAGCTTGAAACACCTATTGATGACCTGGACAACGTATCAATGATTGTCCAAACAGGTAAAGACCCGCCTAGGATACCCGATATACAGTATGTCCACGGATGGGGTTTACAAGAGGTGAAATGGACCAAAAATTGAGAGATGCGACAAAAAGTTATTCATGATAAAAGTTTTTGCCATAGGGCTACGATGAGAAAATTGATTTTTATTATACAGGGCGTCTCAAAAATGTGAAAACATAAGATTAAACAAGAGCAAACAGTCATTTTTTGACCTGTTAACGTGAAATAATAAATAAAAAACTTTAAATTTAGTCCTAACCCTGAATCCGAACTTACTGGAGAAAATTAGAATCTATGAAACTTCTAAAAAATTGAACAATTTTGCAAGTCAGCATTTTACTACTTCCATCATTAATGACTTTTATACCCACAACAACAGGTAATCATGTACAGGAATAAATAAAATCGATAACATCGAGTGGTAAAATGCGAATTTTATGAACATCTAGTTAATATTAAACATTTCATTGAAGATAACTTGACTTCTGTTTATCTGAAGTGCATCCATTTGATTACTACATCCAATAGGCTCTGGTAAAGTTGACGACCCACAGAATTTTACAGTTTTTCTTAACTTTATATAAAGCTTACCTCAAATAGAGCTGAAAGGAACATAAAAATCGGCGGATCATTTGGTTTTCTTTTCCTTAAATCACAAAATAAACTTGAAAAATGTTAAACGGTTTCCGACATTTTATGAACAGAAATACACCCTTATCCCCTAATAATTATACAAGATCCCACTTAAAACACACACATACACACTCATTAAAGTTCCGTGGGTAATCACAACTGTTACTTTTAGTTAAATAAATGAATATTTCAAGCGAAATAGATCTGTAAATTTCAAACACGAACGCATTACCGCCATTGTTATTGTCTTTTTGTATAGACTGGCTAAGTCTGACGTCACAAACGTAGGTCGGAGCTAAAAATGTTTCCAAACAAACTCATCATAACCTATTTTCACTGATTTTGACATCCCATGTGGAAAACCGGGAAAACTGAGCTTTCAGTGTTTTTGGATTCATTATATGCGAATTAGACTTTTAACGGTGATATTAATTTGGACAAAAGTGAGATTTACTGGATTAGTTCAAGTTTTTGATAAGGTAAGTTGATTTTAGTGTATAATTAATACTTTGATCATTTTGAAGGTACGTTGTTTATGTTTACATGCTTATTATTTTCATTTGAGAGTTACTAGTGGTTAGATCTTTTTTTCCAGAATTTTGTTAGCATAAATACCTTCTTTGAGAACCACAATAAAACAATCAAAAAAGGTGAAAATGCTTTGGAATCCAATCATGTCCAGAAAATGGAGTTTGACGCCAAGCTTTCTATGATAAGAGGTGAAGTATTGGCCAGTGTGAAGAATAAAAGCTACAAGCTCCAGATAAAGTTTTCAAATTGAAAGAAATGTGCGCAATTGATGAAGATAAAATGAAACAAACTGCGATTGTGCCGACTAGTCAGGCTTCGAATGAAAGTGGTTCTGTGGTTCCTTGGAACGAAATACCGTTTGACTGCGAGTAACTGGTTTCATTATTTCGGCAAATTCAAAATTTTTCTCATGAGATGTAGACATAGGTTACCATGGTTACGAGTTTTGTTGTTTGTTTGGAAAAATCATAAGCTCCGACATACGTTTGTGACGTCACGACTTAGGCAGTCTATTGACAATGACAACGAAATGCCTTGCTTACATTCAATTCAATTTCGAGGTGGAACTGTCAAATTTCCTCTTGACGAACGGGAATCATATGCCAACATTTACATTGTATTTGTGTTCAAAGTCACTCTTACGCGAAATTCATTGTGGATGGTACCATATGATTCCCGTTGCAAAGCGGAAATCTGACAGTTCTAATTCGAAATAAAATTCAATGTAAGCCTAACATTATGATTGCGATGACAGCTAGCAACTATTGTACCAAAAAAAACGCGCGAATGCAACGTTGCCAATTGAATTTGAGTTGTTTAAATTTATCCTTTTTCTATTAACAAGTTCAGTTATGTTAGCATTTTACCATAGCGTCATACCAAAGTATAAACAGTAAACACCAACAGGTAGCGACAATCCGGGTTTCAGATTTGAGGGCGCATGTGCGAAATAGGTTTTGTGACTGTCAAGCAAGCAACCAAAAGATGACTCATTACTAGTCCGGTCAAATACGCACGGCTTTTGATGTACTTGTTGCGGTAATTATGTGTTTATTCGAAAAAAGTTTATAATGTCAGGATATTCATGTGCATATCGACCTTGTTCGACAAAAAGTGGTGATGGTAAGGACATGATTCAGTTTCCATCAGAATATGAACGTCAAGTTCATTTTAGTTCTTACTAAAATAAATTTCAACTGATCAAAAACCTTGAACGCCACATTTATCAATGATTTTTAATTTGTATGTCTTCAACAAACGGTAATACGTTGGTAAAATGTGACGAAGTGTCATTTTGCCTGAGAGTAAACATAATTTCATAGTAATGTAACGAGTTTCGCTATAGAAAACACTTGTCCAGCTTTGGAGTGTAGAGACATGAAAGTTTCCAATGACATGTCTTTCTTGGGTAACCTGATCTGCCTCACTTCAGCGTCCTGATCGTCGTGGTTCCCAGCATACCGAGCTAAACGATTGAAGTGAACAACCCTCGGTTTTCCTCGTGGTGGCTTTCGAATCCTGTTGACGACGTCATTGATTCGCTCCAGAATCTCATACGGGCCCTCCCAAGAACTTTGCAGTTTTGGGGAGAATCCACGTCGCCTCTGTGGGTTGTGATGCCAAACCAAATCCCCAACCTGGAACCCTCCTTCTTCGGCCTTCACGTCGTACGCTTCTTTCATCCTGTCGCTGGCACTTTGGATGTTTAGTCGGACCCGTTGATGGATATCGTCCATTTTTCTACGAAGATCACTTGCGTAGTCTTCCCCAGCGACATCCTCACCAGGTGGACAGCCAAACTTCAAATCGCAGGGCAGCCGGAGATCACGCCCATGATGATCTTGGCAGGTGTTTCGCCCGTCGATTCATGAACTGCTGACCTGTACGCCATGAGGAATAGGGGGAGATGTTGATCCCAGTCTCTTTGATGGTCAGAGACAACTTTGGCCAAGTGTCGATTGATGGTTCGGTTCATTCGCTCCACCATGCCATCCGATTGTGGGTGTAACGCCGTTGTCCTTGTCTTCTTGATCTTCAAGACATCGCAGACGTTCTGGAATAGCGTCGATTCGAAGTTCCTGCCCTGGTCCGAATGCAGCTCCAACGGGACACCAAAACGTCAAAACCATTCCTTAATCAAGACATCGGCAACGGTAGCTGCCTCCTGGTATGGCAAGGCATACGCTTCAGCCCACTTGCTGAAGTAATCCATGGCGACCAAGATGTATTTATTTCCTTTGTCCGTTTCAGGGAACGGTCCAGCCACGTCGATTGCGATCCTTTCAAAGGGGCTTCCCACGTTGTATTGGCGCATAGGAGCTTTTGGCCGTTTCTGGGGTCCGTTACCTGCCGCACTTTCGGCACATTTTCTGCACCATTCCTTCACATCGGCTTGACAGTTGACCCAGTAAAACCGTTCTCGCAGCTTTCCCAGCGTCTTGGTTACACCCAAATGTCCACCCGTGACGCCATCATGGACCTCTCTCATCACCTCTGCCTGTCTGTTTCCAGGAACGACTAACTGCCTCCGATCTTCCGTGCCATCCAGATTCTTCACCAGCCTCTTCAGGATGCCGTCATCAAGAACCATCGAGTCCCATTGAGCCCAGTAGGACTTCACGGTGGTCGAGAACCGCGCGACTTCTTGCCAGGTTGGTCGTTGGCCTGCCTGTTTCCATCCGATGACAAGCGTCAGATCTGGATCTTTCTCCTGGTCCTCGCGAAGCGCCTTAGACTGCCAGGAATCATCCACTACAGTTGTCCTGCGAACGCTCGCTTCATTTTCCTCGGCTGTGTGAGACAGTTCTGGTCTCCTGGACAAGCCATCCAAGATCTTGAGGCTTGATCTCGCTCGATGATCATTCTTTTTCCATGCCAACACAGGTGCCCGTGTCTCTTTTCTACAGCGGCCACGCATATGCCCAAGCTCTCCACAATTCCAGCATCGCAGCTCCTTTCGCTTAGATACCTCCATTTCCTTGAGGACTCTCCTCACAGTTGCTTCGACGGTGTCTTCTTCCAGAGGATCCTTCTCCTCCACCCTTCGCACGCGTGCAGGAACCTTCACAGACTGTTTCGCCGCTTCGAATTCCAAGGCTTTGGCCAGTGCTTCAACCAGTCTATCGGGACGATGGAGTATCAGTGACTGCCGAATCTCTGGTCTCGAAGTCCATCCAAAAAGGCCTGAACTGCAAGCCTCTCCATAACGTTCTCTGGCGTGGTTGGATAGGCCAGTCGTGCAAGGCGAGCAACATCCGCTTCAAACTCCTGCAAGGTCTCGTTGGTCTTCTGAATCCGATTTTTCAACTGAGAGTGGTAGACGTGCTCCAAGTGAGTTTGCCCATATCGCAGTTCCAGATGCTTGACTAGTACATCGTAGTCCTCCTGCTCCTGGGTGTTGAGCGTCTGCAGGATTTCTGTAGCTTCCCCACGAAGTGCCAGAGTCAATGCCAGGGCTTTTTCCGGTCCAGTCCATCCATTTGCCTTTGCTGCTGCCTCGAACTGGCGATGGTATTTGTTCCAGGACAGCTTGCCATCAAACTGTGGGGCTTTCATGTGGATTCTGATGGTATCAGCTTCCATCTTGACACTCGCACCGTGGTTCTCGAAAGTAACTTCCGGTTGTTGCATGATTACTGCCACTTGCCTTCTCACTTCGTCGATCTCGTCTTCTAGAGCCTTTGCAGTCTCTCCTAGTTGTTTCTCCAGATTTCCGATCTCCTCTGCTACATGAGCCTTCAAACAGTTGTAGTTATCCGCCAGTTTCTCCTTGATTTCTTCCATAGCTCTGGAAGATTCTACAAGTTTCTCTTCCATGGCTCTAGAAGATTCTTCGAGCTTCTCCTCCATTTTTCTCGAGTTCTCTTCCATGGATCTAGAAGATTCATTAAACTTCTCTTCCAATTTTCCTTCCATGGCTCCAAATTTGTCCTCCAATTTTCTAGAGTGGTCTTCCAATAATCTTTTTACTGCGTTGGGATCGGGAACTTCAAATTGGAACGTATCAGGATGCATGCCTTCTTCCATTGAAGCCTCACGAAGCCTTGTTTGTAGATCAGTTTTCTTACCACTTCTATCCAGGTCACGCTCCTCCACCTCCCTCTTCAACTCGGCGACCTTCAATCCGGTTAAAAACACTAGTTTCGCAGCCATCACAGTGAATATTTATGTCCGTTTCTATAGCACACAATAAATCCCACTTTTGACACCAATGTAACAAGTTTCGCTATAGAAAACACTTGTCCAGCTTTAATCTTTTTATTTTACAAGTCACTATGTACAGAACTCACTATTCACATACAAAATCACAGCTTATTTATGTTTTACGATTTATATTTCACGACGTATTCAGAACTGAACTAACTAACTTGAAATGACGGATCTCATTATAGACTCTCGCCAGGATTGAGAGAACAATCCAGATATTTTGAGAAAAGCGAAGAATGTTCGACGCCATCCAGCCTTGCTAGAATGTACCGGAAGCCAATCGATTCCAAACAGTTCTACACAATGTGGTGGCTTGCGCATTCACCATGTTTCGTCACAGTAAGATACGGAGATGATTCACTACAAATACATATTTAGAAAATATGATTGATCATGAGAAATTGAATTTTTGGGTTTATATCACTTTATGGCAACTGAAAATAACAAATTTTCTAGTAAGATTTCTTCATATTTGCTATGATATCATATTTTTGTATTGAATAAAGTGAGGATATGAAAAGTTTTAAGTGTTTTTTCCAGAAATAGAATATATCAAATTTGCGGGAACTGCGAGCGAATAGGGGTGCTGGGTGAAGTGAAACAGTAACAGTTGTAAGGGAAAGTTTTTTATCAAACAAAAACTAATTAATTACATTACATTTTTACCCACCTAAACTAACTCAAACTGACCAAACATACAAAAAACATACTTTTCTATCGAAAAGTATGTTTTCAAAGCAAATATGAAGACCTTTTTATAGATTTTTTTTTATTTCCAGTTGCCATAAAGTGATATGTTACCCAATTTTCTTACAAGCTGGATAAAAAATTAAAATTTTGTCGTATCTTTCAATTTTTGGTCCATTTCACCTCGTGTTAACCGCATCCGCGGACATACTGTATATACATAAATATTTCAAAAACGGATTAATCAAATGCCATAAATGTATAGGTGTATTTGAAATCAGGAAAAAGAGATGTTTCATTTTATCAAACATTATAATGGGGGTTCCATTTACAAAAAGGAGACAAAAAAGTACTAAAATTTTATATTTTTGTTCACGTTGCGATGCGCACTTAGTTTTGCCGATATGTCTCAAAGGTAAGGCATAAAAAACCTCCAACTTTTGTATTTGAAGTTTTCCCATAGCTCCTTAAATTAAGTCTTCAGCTAGGAAGAGTGCAAAATATAAAAGAAAAATCTCTGTACATATTACCCGGAAGGATTCCTCAATAATACCCGAGTATTAGGATAATATTCACAAGTATCATCTCGATTGATTTTATACTTTTCTTCTAGAGCAAAAAATTGGACAGAAGCGTCCAATAGGGCAGATATTCTGGAAAAAGAAACTTTTGTGTCTCATAAACTGTGTGAGGTGCATTTCGAAGAAGCTTGCTTCTCAAAACTTGCGAAGAAAAGAAAGCGCCTTCTACCCGATGTCCTTCCTACAATATTTACTGAAGTGATACCAGAATTTATGCCAGTAAATCAAGATGAAGAACAAGTTCCTGCGAAAAAAATTTGAATTCTGCAAGGTATGTAGATATTATTTTTTTCATAAGGTATTTACGCTTAGTCAGATGTATTTTAACATTTATATCGAACCTAAACATTTAGGCTCACACATAATCAACATTTTTTGTTTCCATATTTTTAAAGTCGGTTCGCCGTAAATACGGTTTGTAGAACCCAAGCAATGAATGTAACAACTGGTTCTTGCTTGTATTTCACTTCACCGCATGCCTCCCATTCATCAGCGGATGGGCTCGCCGGATCGGTCAGCCACGACTCGTTCGCCGACCGATTCGCCAATGTGTGGTAAAGAGAATCGGGTCCGGGTTCGTAGCTTTATCTTTCTAACCTCATATCAAAATATGAGATTCTATCAATAATCTTAAATATTGTTTTTTTTAGATATCTTGTTGATGCCAGATTCAGAAAATGAATCTTCACCATGCAAAGCCTATTTAGATGAAGGTAATTTCTCACGACATACCTAAATATTTTTCATTGAATGCTCGCTCACTTGATGTAGAATCCTCTTTTAAATAATTTCATTTATTTCTTAGATCCAAGTACTTCAAGCGACGTGAATGTTGTCTCTACATCAAAGGTCAATTCTGTTTCCGATCCAAAATGTGTCCAAGGTAAAATAATTGTATGGCCAGATAAAGCAGAATTTCTATATTTTTGCAGTTCCATGCACTTCAAGAGATGTTGTAGTTGAGCCTGTGCAGACATCCTCGAACCTTACTTTAACAACTGTGGCGACTCAAACATCTTCCCGCCTATCTTTCTATTCTCCGAGGAAAACCAAGCTAAGGTCGCAACTTAAAACCCTGCGAAAACGGAAGGTAGATGAGCAGAAGGATGATTTTTCAAAAGAAGATTTCATGAATATGTGCGACAAATTTCTGACTAACCCGTTGACTGAGGTTATCAAGACACATGTTCAAATGAACTCAAAAAAACCATTATCTAGACGATATTCGAGGGAGATGAAGCAATTTGCTTTAACGCTTTATTTTTTGAGCCCTAAAGCATATCGGTTTTTAGCCAAAATGTTAACTATCCCCGACAAAAGAACACTAGAGAGATTGACATCAAAACTAGAATGTCAACCTGGACTTGATAACCAGCTTATTTATCAAGCCTTGGAATTTAAAATGAAGTCTATGACAGAAAAGGATAAACAATGTGTTCTATGCGTCGATGAGATGGCAATCAAGTCCAATTTGTTTTTTGATTTGAAAAATGATAAAATTGTAGGCTATGAGGATTTGGAAATGGGGAACGGCGACCAGAGCCCTGCAAGAACGTTCTCGTAATTATGGCGAGAGGATTATATTCTCTCTGGAAGCAGCCAATCGCATTCTTCTTCGTAGGTACACAGTTGCCAGCCATTAAGCTTCATGCCATTTTGGATAAGTGTGTACTGAACATGGCAAATGTTGGTTTGAATGTGGTGGGAATTTCAAGTGACATGGACTCAAATTTTGTCCAACTTCCAAATATCTTGGGAGTAACTTCCGATAATACACAATTTGAATTGGGTGGCAAGCAGTTGCTTTATTTTTTTGATCCATGCCATTTAATTAAAGCCACAAGAAATAATATAAGAAGTCATTCATTCAATTTTGACAATAATACGACTTCATGGGCATACATCGAAAGTTTTTTTAAAGAGGATAAAACTCAATTTTACAGGTGTGCGCCTAAACTTACATATGCTCATTTGTATCCGACTTCATTTGAAAAAATGAAACTAAGTTACGCGACGCAAGTTTTGAGTCATTCAGTGGCTTGTGGTATGAAGACATATATTAGTTTAGGCGGACTGCCTGTTGATGCGGAACAATATAGGTGATTGAAAGGTTTAATACACTTTTTGACATTCTTAACTCGTTTTCTCCTCAAAACTCCGACAAATTTAAGAAGGCATTTGACGGTTCTGATTTCCAAATTTTCCAAATTAAATTTCTTGGAGTTCCTGGAAAAGTTAAAAGTCATTAATAATGACGGGAAAGATGTTACCAACAAATTGAAATTTATCAGAAGTTGGACAGTAACAATAAAAAGCCTTTTAAAATTGTGGGATATGCTCAAAAAAGTTGGTTTTAAATATCTAAAAACTTGAAGGCTCAATACTGACTGTACAAAATTATTTTGGCAGTGTGAGGCAGCAAAGCGGAAATTGTATAAATCCTACCCCTATCCAGTTCCAAAGAGCCTTCAAGAAATGATTCATACAGCACTATTTTCAATCCAATAATATGAATTGCAGGCCGAATCTGGATAGTTTATTGACAACTTTTCAATTCAATTTCTCCGACCTACCTGTTTCCACAAACGTAAGCAATTCAGCAATATTTGTAGCTGATCATAGTTACAGAAATGCCAACCTACCAATGCAAAATGCGTTTTATTATGTATGTGGATATTTAATGAAAAGGTGTCTACAGGTACATTCATGTGATACGTGTCAATTATTCAGCAGAGAATGCCAATCTTTGGAGGTCAATAACATTTTGTTAAATTTCAAAGCCTTCTATAGTTCAAAAGGAAGTTTTGGAGGCCTCTCATCTCCTCCAGAAACTTTTGTTTTCTTTATTTAAACTTGGATGTGATTTTTTGTAACGAATTTGAAAAAATATCCGCAGAAAATCACATTTCAAACACACTTCTCAATTTATTTGTAAATATAAAATTTGACCACCCTTGTACACAGATAGTTCCCAAGAACATTTTTGTTAAAATTATTTATTAGGTGTAATTTATTTCATACATTGAAATTTAGAAATAGAGATTTAGCCTTAAAAAAATCAAAAACTAAAAATCGTAAATTGCGAAATTTTGTTAAATGTATAGAGTGTACTTATACAGTGAGGACGTAAATAGTCCCCCCCCCTCTAACTTTTGAACGCATTAATATTTTTGGCTCAAATTTGGAAGTGTGTTTCAGGGTAGGCTTTACTAAGTTTTGACCTCCAAAAAAAATTTTCATCTGTCAAACTGACAGCTGGGCACCATCTTGAAACAAAAAATTAAATGGAAAAGGGGGTCATGTGATATTTTATTTGAAAGGTCCTTCCATTCTCTTTTCACCCCCAAAGTTTGAAGTCCTTATTATTTTTCATAAGGAAATGGCGCCATGTCGAAAATAAATTATTTGTGTCTAAGTAGATACTATCTTTTATTTTGTTTAAGAAACTATGGTAGCACAGATTGATACAGTAATAAATAAACAATAATAATAATAATAATAATAAAGTTCTTTTAAGAATTAGAGATAGTATTTTGACCCAAATAATTTATTTTCGATATGGCGCCATTTCCTTAAGAAAAATGCTAAGGACTTCAAACTTTGGGGGTGAAAAGAGAATGGAAGGACCTTTCAAATAAGGTATCACATGACCCCCTTTTCCATTTAATAATTTGTTTCAAAATGGTGCCCAGCTGTCAGTTTGACAGTTGAAATTTTTTTTTGGAGGTCAAAACTTAGTAAAGCCTACCCTGAACAACACCTCCAAATTTGAGCCAAAAATATTAATGCGTTCAAAAGTTAGAGGGGGGGGACTATTTACGTCCTCACTGTATATCTTTTTGTTCAATGGTTCATAGTTATGTAGTTTGAAATGTGTTTACTGTAATAAAGTTGGTAATTAACAGTAACTTATTTTTTTAATGAAATTTTATTGACTCTTACTTTTAACTTCGCTAAAAAATCAATTGATAGCTTACTTTAACTTTCTCCAAAAAACAAAAAGTGATAAAGTTTACTGAAAAAAGATCGACATTGAAAATTACACCAATTTGTGTATGAACTACACGCTCTACCTCCAAAAATAATCAAGTGACAATAAAAGTTCATAAGGAAGAGTTGCTTGTCCGTTTATTATGAACAACCTTTATACGGATCAAGTTACTGTAAAACAAACTTTCTGAAAATCAACCCCAAAGGGCTCATTAAACGGCTGTTCATGTATTTCTCTCCCACAGATCCATCCACAGTCTTATCTTACATAGAGAATGTTCTTATGAACAATTTGCATCTAAAGCCCGTGTGACACGAACATATTTTTGATAGCATTTCTGCGGGCAGAAATTTAAAATAAAAATGTGATCGTTGCAAACACGTATTTTTTTGAAAATTTCTGCTGTCAGAAATGCTAGCAGAAATTTAGAAGATGTCCTAATTTCTCTCTCAAAAGTGCGCGTAGATCGACGCAGACTGTTTAATTTGGAACTCCCATTAAGACACATCATTCAAGGTTCTAGTCTAACCTCACTTTATTGTGTTTAAGTTTTGTTTGGATGATATTTTGTTCATATACTTATTATTTAAATAATACGTATATGATCTTGTTGAATGTTCATTGTTTAGCAGTCTCAGAGTTTAGGAAAATGTCTTTATGACTTTGGTTACCTGAATTAGCAGTTGATGTTTGTTCAACATATTCCCTCTTCTCCCCTTATCAACTATGATAATATAATCCCGAGTTCAAAGCTTTTTCTTGTGAAGTTACTGGAAAGTTAAGATAGGAAAGTGCAAACCATTCTTCTCTGACTTGAATAGTTTGAGTTTTATAGCATGTCAAAGGTGCAAAAATGCCATTTTTAAGACGCGATATCTCGATAACGGTTGAATCTAGGAACATTAGTTGTATGACAATTTTTGTTCCAAATTGAAGAAAGAATTGAAATATCAATTAAAATACAGGGGCTTCCATTTGAAAAAATCATACTTTTTCGTGCCATACTTTTGTGATGCACCCTGTATGTTTCCAAATATTTTCTGAATGTGCGCTATTTACACCCCTAACCTGTGACGCATATTGATATTGATATTTTTCATATCCTATATGATAAAACCTACTTTACTCTATCGTTGGGACACCCTGTATATTCGGTGAAGCTCTCATTCAGTGCTTGCTTGTGTTTGAGAATCTGTGACAAAAATGCAGAAAAAGTGCTTTGTGCCATCATTGTTATCGGTGGCTTCCGGGTTTTATGCTCTCATATACCAGTGAAACAGTTTATATATTGCGTGACAATAAAAGGTAAACACTCATTATTGTCTTTTATTGTCCAAAATTCATAAACATACTCCAATACAAAGCTTCGTAACTTCTTCGAAAAAACACTTATTAAGTCACCTCAAACAACAAAATGTTCAGAAAGGATGAGGCTACAATATTTTAACATAAGAAAAGGTCCATTTGCACCTGTATACTACACAAAGTGCCATAGATAAAAAATATATATACGGGAATAGATTGGAAACTGCCATGCTAACTTCTGAACATTGCAATTTGCGCCACCTGGTGAGGTGAGGAAATAACACCGGCCGAAAATAATGTGGCGGGCCTTTTAAAATCTGCGATTTCAATACTTTCAGTCCAAATATACTATACGACAAACATTAATTAAAGCTTTCATCCTGTCTCCGGTATCTAAAAAGTAATAGTGCATTTAAAACTTGTATCGATTTGTCAGTTTACGTATTTTGGCCACTTTTTTTCAAAAAATGGTTTGATGCAGTTTTGTCAAGATTGAAAAAGGATTAAAAATAAATTTTCTCAGTGTAATTTTCAATAAAAATAGCTAGAAAGAGTAGCAAACATTGAGTACTTCCTAAAAATTTGATAATTGAACAAAGGATAGTCAAGCTTTAAAGTCTTCAACAAAAACTTGGCTGAAATTACTCATTTATGATGATTTCTTCAAAAATAAAAGGCAATGGTAAGTTGAAAATTTCAGTAAGATTTCCAGGAAGTCTAAATTTTTGTCTCTAATAGTACCTTTATCAAAAATTACACCGTGAAAAGATTTATTTTTGACGTGATAAACAATGTTTTGAAAAAACTGGTAAATTGAGGAATTACCTGATGCAGTATGAAAGCTTTATCAAATGTTGGGCGGTTTCCCAACTTTTGTCAGATACTAAGTATAAATGTTGAGGATAATTTTGCGCCTTTTTGAGCTGGCATTTCGGCATTTCGATCAACAACTCAATAATGGCGTCCATTATGACGTTTCTCAACCAGCTGTTGGGATGAATCGATAAACCCTCGCTGTCGCGAAGCTTAGTTGCGCTCCCTGGTGAGTTAAGGAATAACAATTTACAGTGAACCGTCATTCTGATTGAAGTTGCCAGGGCATGCAAAGTGCTCTCCAGGATATTTCACGGAATCGAGGCTTTTCAAATGGCTTTTTCGTCTCCAAAGTTTTGAAGCACTCGATGGAGAACTTGGACAGGTTGAAATGGACATTCCATAATTTGTGTGTGTATTGGAATATGGAATATGTTTAGAAACAATAATAACAGTAACAAGTAACAGTACCCAAATCCCAAATACCGGATGTATGTAAACAATAAAAACACGGTTAGGTTGCCCACATGAGGCGGCGTTGTCAGCTCGTTCGCAATTCACCTAATAGACTTGGGTGTACGAGTGATTTCATTGTCGGATGCGCTATAGAGCTAAATAAAATGCTACGCCAATTTCACAACCTGGCAACAAATTTAGAATGGGGCGTCACCAGTCGTTCCATTTGTTGATCAGGATCACGTGTTGGTGACGTAGTTTCCCTGAGAGTATTTTGAATGAAACCGTTAGAAAATTAGCAGATATCAATTGAGTTTTCTAGAATAAATATGGATAAAAAAAATTGAAAAAATTGTTTTTGGCATTAGTATGCATCAAAGAATTCACTGAAAAAACATAAAAAAAAAATATCTCCCTATTACATAAAGGAACTGGTGAGATCTACGCAAAGACAAGCGGCTCTATGTGTATGCTGTGCATATAGAACCACATCAACGGACGCAGCTTCAGTGGTGGCCGGCTTGATTCCTCTGCACCTATTAGCGGAAGAAAGAAGTATACTGTTCCACAAAGAGGCAGTGTCGACACAGGCAAGAGCGGAAGAACGGGATAGAATCCTAGCGAAGTGGCAGGAGGAATGGGACAGGAGTACTGCAGGAATTTGGACATGGCGCCTGATTAGATCCGTGAAGGACTGACTGATCAGGAAGAAAATTCGGAGATTTAAATTTCCATACAGTACAATGCTTCACGGGCCATTATGACATACCTAGAAAAAATAGGGAAAAGGCAGAGCTCAAGATGCTTATTCTGCTCGAAGAAGTAGAGATGCGCAGTTCCATTGCCCTGCTCATGAAGAGAACTCATGAGAGGAGGTGACGCTCACTCCCGAGAACATGATAAACAATATGTTGACTAGCGAGAAAAACTGGGACATTTTTGACAAATTCCTAAAAGATCTCATGTTGAAAAGGAAGAAAAAAGAAAAGGAATTCAAATAGACGGATTTCTCTCCAGCGGAAATGTCTAGTGATAAACGGGTCCTGGAGGAATCGTGCGCGAAGAGGTGGTTTTTAGCAGGTCGGTACCACTAGAGTGGGCCAACCCTGCACTATTGGGACTTAGCCCCCAGTGTCTGAAGCGGCTGAAATTCCATCGCAGAAATGCATAGACAGTCCAGCAGATTTTTCCCCCCTCTGGAAAAGAAAAAAGTTTTGGTTAGTTTGGGTTAGTTTTGGTTAGTTTGAGTTAGTTCTGGTTAGTATTGATTAGTCTGGTTCATTCCGAGTCAAAACTAACTCGAAGTAATTTGGGTTAGTCTGGTTAGCTTGGATCAGTTTGGGTTAGTCTTGGTTAGTTTGGGTTAGTTTGAGTGGGTTTAGGATAGTTTGAGTTAGTTTTGGTCAGCTTGGGTTGGTTCTGATTAGTTTGGTTAGTTTAGGTTGGTTTTGGTATGTTTGGGTTAGTGTTGGTTAGTTTGTGTTGGTTTTAGTTCGTTTTGCTCAGTTTGGATTAGTTCCGGTTAGTTTCATTTAGTTTGAGTTAGTCTGCTTACTTTGGTTAGTTTAGGGTGGTCTGGGTAATTTCGGGTTGATTTGGTTGGTTTGAGTTGGTCTTGTTAGTTGGGGTGATTTCAGGTGAGTTTGGTTATTTTTCGTTAGTTTGAGTTCGTCTGGGTTGGTTTGTGTAATTCTGGGACAGTTTGGATGAGTTCGAGTATTTGTCTGTTTATTTGAATTTTTGTAGGTGATGAAGGCCATGTGGTGCAAATCGACGACTCCGTTGTGACGAAAAAAAAATATAATGTCGGACGCATTATTCCGGAGGAATGGGTTCTCGGCTTTTATGACAACCTCAAAACGCGGATACGTGATATTTTCAAGAGATAGGTCGGCAGCAACATTGGAGCGTCTCAAATCTGAACATGTTTTATCGGGCAATGAAATTTGGACAGATTGCTGGCGTGGTTATAGCGGTCTCATGGAATTGGGATCCACAAAACAGTGAACCACTCCAGAAATTTTGTTGACCCAAACAGTGGTGTTTGCACCAACCAAATTGAAGGGCACTGGTCCTGCCTGAAGCAGTTTTTGCGACGTCTCGTTGTCATGCAGTCCAATTTTCTCCCAGAATATGTGGACCAGTTTATGTGGTGGCAAGTGTACGGTTCGACTCCTACTGCGCGTTTTTTTAGTATACTGACGCAAATAGTCGCACGCTATCCTGTTAATTAAATCATTTACCTAATTGTGTGTTTTTTTCTATTTCTCGCAATTTTCAAGAATGTGTATACAATATCTATAGAAGTCAATAAAAATGAAACTTGACAACACTACCAGTGATGGGTCAGGTTTCAGAGCATCCTTCACTACTGCGTTCCGTAAACGCTTTATTTCATTAAACTTTGAATAGTTTTTTTTCTTACAAAAGTGCTTCATCTGCAATTTTTTTTTCTTAAACTGTTCCATACCAATAGAGCTTTCTTCTAAAAAAAAAATTTTGCGAAATTCCGTGGGTCGTCAACTTTACCAGACCCCATCCCATTTACTCTTCATTCATTTTCAAGGTCAAAATTTTCAACGGCATCAGTTTCTGTTTCAATATCATTCATGTCAATACATACAGTGCGGCTCTAGAAGCCCTCACCCCTTTTTTTTAATGTGTGCACCAAAAATTTTAAAACTAGATGCGTTTAATCCTATGAAATTTTCACACGATAATCTACTCGATAAGACCTTTCGAATGATGTGTCACACGACCAGGGGGGTCGTCCATTTAAAAAAATTTTCAAAATGGCGCCCAGCCGCCATCTTGAATAATAAAAGTACATCAGTAACATCAAAAAGTAGTATCTCGACAGCAATTAAAGTATGCCAAGTTTCAAAATTTTTGGTGCACACATTAAAAAAAAAGGGGGGGACCTTTTAGAGCCGCACTGTATATTACGTAACACACAAGAAGCCTTTACCGCGTTGTCAATGAAACTAATATTCAAATTATCAAAGTGCTTAAGGCGTCTAAACCGCCCTTTTAAAAGTCCAAAACAATTCCCCACTATAACCTTTGTTGATGCATGTCCGTAGTTGAAGATCTTCCGTTGTCTTTAAAATGAAGGAGCCACAAGCGAACCTTTATTAGGGTATGCACTGTCTTCTAGTAAAAATCTATTGCCAGGTGGACCATTCTCAGTCATTGCTTTTGTATAAAGTCCTGAGTGTCTCAGAACCCTCGCATCATGAATAGATCCTGGTTCTCCTCAATACACCTTGATAATTCTTTTTGTCATCACATACTCCTTGAAGAAGAATGCTGTTATATCCCTTTCGATTACAATAAGCATTCTGATCAGTACCAGGTCTACGAGTGCTTAAATGGGTTCCATCGATAGCTCCTGGAATTTCCTGTTTGTTTTCAAAGTTGTGCGAGATTTGGTTTGCATCGTTTTGAGATGGCCATTTTATGTATGTCGATCGGACACTCTCTGGCATACATCAAATCTGTCAGAAATTTGACGGTATGCATCCTGGTTGGCCAGGTACCAAAGGGTTACCAATATAATTTTTTCAGGAGCAATATTTTCTCTGCCAGATTTATAAGTAGGAATGATGATAGATGTAGATACTTCCGATAAAATGAACTCAAAAGTATGTCGACTGAGGCGAAAATGCTCCTGAAATTGTCGATCTTCATCTTCACTACCTTACTCATATGATGAGATTGAATTTACGCTACTGATGTCATCTCCATTCTCTGCTATACATTCCTGGAAAGAAGGAAAAAAATCAGCGGCTTAATTTTTAAACGAATTTCTTAAGTAGTTACAAGAAATAAAAACACTTTGAACTTTGATGTACTGACTATTATAGCTAATTCTTCCTCCGAATCCTCTGAAGACGATACTTCGTTAATCTTCATTAATTTTAGCCAATGAACTGTTTTTCTCCTAAATTCTGGATTACAGGCGACTATTTTACATTCTACTACTTTTTGTTTGCTTTGCTGCAAGGCAAATGCCAGATATTTTATATTTTGAGGTGTGGTTTGAGAATTTGAGGTTAGGCTAGTGAGAAATTCAAAACAAATATTCGTCAAAACAATCCCCACCTTTTACTTCTGACCCAGTTCACTTGAGTGATCCCAATTTGCGGATGAAGCAGTTAGGGGCAAAGGCGGAAGTGGCCGGGTCACTTCCAGATCAGATCAGTTTGTGAATAAACATCCTAAATGTCAAATTTTAGTGATCTGGGTCAAATTGATCAGATCCAAGACGCAAAAAGAAAGCAGCAATAGTTTTTGTAACCAAATAGGTTTATAGTCTTTGGGCATAAACAAACAAATGACAAACAACATACAATACATTTCACGATTTTGACCCGCTCAATCACACCCTTAGAAATTGAATTTTCAAAAATCCTTTCTTAGTGTTACGGCTTAAAAGCGCTCTAGATTTATTTCAGGGATTAAAATCGAAAATGAAGTTACTTTGACTTTGGTACTGGGAACCACATGCGGAGTTTTTCCGGATATTATCGCTGTTGCACACCCGAAAACGATCCTACAACAACCATTCTCTCCAGTCAAATTGAGAGTTTGTCAGAGGTACGTGCCTATGGAGTTTCCTATTGGATGAGTGGGTTTACGGTGTTGGAGAATTGAGTAACCCCATCGACAATTGTTATCTGGCCTACATCCTCTGTGAGAGACCTGGGACTGATTTGCTGTCCATCCATCGACCTGCAGACCTGCAAACCCGAGACGTACAAACCCGTGACGTACAATCCTGTGACGAACAATCCTGCCTGTTCCCTGGACATTTGGGTGACGTCTGTCTTCTTGAATTATTGGTGACGTACTATAATTTTATTTGATTGATACTTACCGTCGCGATTGGACTGTATCTTGCATGCACAAACGGATATCTCATTTATTTGTACAGTCAATACGATCGAGCGGTATATTTTCATTACGTATCTTATTGTTTTCCTTCTCTATCTACCTGTAATTAGTATATTTATTCGTTCAATTGGGAAACGGGTTTAAATTCAAAGTTAATAACAATTTATTGTTTCAAACGTATTCAAGTAACATCATAATATAATTTATTAGTTAGGTATTTGATTTCAAAGTTGAAAGGGTTGAATCTTGAATAAAACAAGCGTACCGTATACTGGAATTGATAACGGTGTAGTAATTCCTGTAAACCAAAGGTGATCACTTGCGGTGTTGAATAAACGTTCACACGGTATTTTCCTCAAATAACTGCGGTCTGTGTGCAGCATATTTTCAGTCCGTTTCAGGCACATCCAGATAAAGCTTTATATTCACTTTTTTTCTACACTTTTGGCTAAGGTATTGATAACTATATGAGTTTGAATATTGGTAAATTGTTGGCAATTAATAATACCTTGCCGTCAGATTTAACGTGATTGGTAATATATTGTATGTTTTTGGGAAAGCTGTCGTTATATTTACTAGGGGAAAATCAAGCTCACCAGCTGGAGGTGCTTTTGACTTTCTGGTTTGAGTCTGCGGCTTGACAAACCAGTTGCGCCCATTTGGTAAATCCTTTCTAGTCGTTAAAAACTGGGACTCAATCCCACACTGACTCTGCTGCCGTGAGCATTCATGTTGCTGGTTGCTGCTTCTTGAAGGGGAAGTTTCAGTAACATTCGTGCCCACCTACACGTTGTATAAAGAACCCTCGGGCCAAATTGCTTGCCTCTAGACTCAGTGGTTAAGACAGTGCGTTGATATATCAGTCAGTCAATCACCTTATTCTTTTATACAGGGTGTTTCATCAATAATGCGAAAAAATTCAGGGTGAGTTTCCCCACTTGATAATAATAAGAAAGCTTTATATAAAGGTGTGTCCGGAAATGCTTCGTTACAGAGCTACAGGGTGTTCAAGCTTTATTTTTATTTTTGTTTTTTCTAAATAATATTTGAACCAATGTATATATTTCCTTAAAAATCGGTATTTGAGGGTTTCTTTTTATGCGGAATTCGAATTTTATCTCAGTTTGGCTCTAACTTGTAGAGGGCGCCACCTACACTCATTTGTCCTGACATGTACAGCCATTACTTTTTTGGACGTAACCGTATGACATATTTGAGTAAAAAAACATATTTCTCCTTTATTTTTATGCAAAAAATGTATACCTGATAGAAGTCGCTACGTGGAACCCTTCTCGAGATAATTAGATTTGAAATAATTAATACATGGGATTTTGAAATTATGGCGAAGGTAACCTGCTAGAAGTTATATCATATTACGCATTAATGCTTCATATTTTCAGTGAAAAAGATAAAAGTCGACTTCTGTGTAATATTATCGACAACGCTTATTCAAATATTATTTAAACAAAAACAAATAAAAAAACTGAAAAAAAAATTAAATAATAACTTTAACACCCTGTAGCTCTGTAACGAAGCATTTCCGGACACATCTTTATATGAAATTTTCTTCAGATGAATTTCGATCGGAATGATTCGCGCTTGCGCATTTCGTGCGATGCATATAATTGAATATCGACATCGACTGAAAAACATTTTCGAGGTTATGTATCAAATTTTCTTAACGAAACAATCTTTTGATCGTTACTATCGTTTGTCCATTTGTCGCGGAATTTCCACTTCCTTAGGTGAAATGACGACTAAGTGTGAAGAATGCAAAATTGATTTTGATTTCTCTAATTTGAGAAGTCATTTCAAGAGGAGTCATCCAGGTAGACACATTCAATCACGTATAATTGGGGAGTTTTTGAAGCTCTTATTTGACCAGTTATTAACGTTGATGGTTATTCTGAGCATGCGCTGTGGGGGGATTCCGTAACGTGAAGCGAAACGATAACGATGGATAACGAGCGCTTTTCGTCGTAATGGAATTCTGTAACTGCTCGGAGACTCACGGAAACATACGAAGCCTTTACGAAAGCGATAGCGATAACGAGAAATTTTGAATGTCGTTATCACCGCTGACTGATTTGGGTCTCGCGTATTAAGCTGTTTTATTTCTGAATATTTATTTTTAATCATGTGTGGAATTTGAAAAAAGAAAATCAAAATGGGTCAAAGGGGATGGGAAGGACTCATGTCTCAAAGTGGGAAGCATTATGTTGTAAGTATGCTTCTGTTAGTGGCAAAAAGAAATATTATGATGAATTATGGACTGAAGTAACAGTTATTTTGAATACTATGGTTTTTTTCAAAAATCGACAGAAAAAAATAATTTCTCATTGTTAAAACCATAATGCTATTTATCCTTTGTTAATACACACCACACTTGGATTTCTCATCGAGCTGCTCATGTTAAGGTCAAGTTCTTGATTGATGTTCAACTCGGATTGACGTTCAACTCCTGCGTGTGATAGAATTTGAGTAGAAAACATTTTACTTTAAAAACAAATAAATGATAATATGTATTAAAAAATTAACATTCAAAACAAAATTATGTCAAAAGTCACATAATCTAGGATATATATTTAATCTTAGGTATCTTCTTTTTTTGAAATTAGAATGGCATTTCCCGATTTGCAAATTTGAAATAGGTCGTGTATGATCGGTCTTAAGCGATACCCGAGTCAAGATAGGATTTAACCTAGACAAAAATAATATAAAGCTAATTTTTGGTACAGATCATCTTTGAGGGCTAAATAATAATATACTAAAAGTCCCGGAGAATCCTCCTTCCGCAACCCCCCCTTTCCCCCCTCTAAACCCCCCTTTTTCGATATTTTGGTGATTTTCTCGAAAACCATCCACTTTACAAAAAAATGTCAAGAGAGCATTTTTGAAGCTGACAAAATTTCCTTTCCAATGATGTATCACAGTCTATATCTAGTAGCTCATGGTACCCACCAGTGGCGTATCAAAAGAAGGGTTACTATTAGAAAATACTTTTTGATCTTTTTTCTTAGTTTTTTTTTTATCTAAGTAACAATTCCTTAAAAAATATTTTTTTTTTTTAATCGGCTATTAAAATGTTGTCTACTCGGATTTGTTCCCCACCAGGACATTATGGCCGCCCCGTCAATGACGCGATTGACAAAGAGTGGATACTCTACTTTTGGTTATTTATCTAAGGCGTACGTCATTATGTCATTTATGTTTGTTAGGTGGCAGCACGGTCTTTTCTGCATGTATTTTATGTATTGTTCAACAATAATATTATATTGAAAATGGAGAAATGTGTTTTGTGTAAACTGCCACTAAGTGAGCGAGTTATTACTAAAGTTGGTGAAAAAGGACTGAAAACATTATTGAGTGCTAGTGAAAAGCGTTGTGATGGTTTGAGTGACATTTTTAAGAACGTGAGATCAATCGAAGTACATCTGGAATGCAGGTAGGTAACAAATTTTAAATATTCATACTTCAATGCGGACTATGAAAGTGAAAATTTGTTTCTGTTTATAGAAAATCCTATACGAGAAATAATACAATTTTGAAACATATTCGAGATCAAAGTGAAAAAGCCGGACCATCGCAGAAATCATGCTCAACTTTAGCACCCACCATTCGTTCTACACTTCCAGATTATAACATCAAAGAGATTTGCTTATTTTGCGGTAACCCGGCGTCTACTAGATTAGAAAAAAATAAGAAGTTTTACAACCGCAAAACAATTATACAAGTATCCACAATTTTGATTAAAGAAAAAATTATGTCTGAAGCAGTCGCCAGAACGGACAAGTGGGGGGAAGAAGTTCTGATCCGCATTGGAACTTGTGGAGATCTGGTTGCTGCTGAAGCCAGATATCACAAGGACTGCCGTCTTCTATTCTCTTCTGAAGGAAAGCTACAGAAACTTGGCGATTCGCGGGGTCGACCGAACGATAAACAGAGATATCAGGCATTTTTGAAAGTGTGTGAGTCTGTTGAGAATTCTGATGAGTGCCAATTTTCCATAAACGACTTGGAGGTGGAAATGGAAAAAATATTTGAAGACATGGACTGAGCCTTACTCTTGAAAACAGTTTTTGAGGAAGCTGGTGGATCACTTTGGACAACGAATATGTATCACCGAAATTGCTGGAAAAAAAACAATATTGAATTATAGAGATAATGTAGATTCAATATCGTTTGAATCCTGGTATTCTCAGAAAGCCGAAAACAGTGACCAAGATGAAAGATTGAGGATTGTTCAGAAAGCTGCAGAAATCATAAGAGAAGATATACGTGCTACCGTATATGATTGCAGGGTATATCCACCAGCAGAAAAATCCTCAGTTTTAGGCAATATTCCGAAAACTTAAGACGCGCTACTGAAAACAATTATGAAAATGAAACATGTCGAAAATGAACGCATGGATACGAAAAAGAAAGCTATAGGTCAGGCAATAATAAGCGCATGTCGACCAAGGTCATTCATATCTCCAATTTTACTTGGGATTGGCGTGTATGTCCATAGAGAATTTGGCTCCAGGCAGATTGTAGATTTCCTGAGTAATTGGGGTTTTTCGGTGACATACAACGAAACATATCGATATGAAAATTGCATTATAAAACACAATGCCGAGACGGTCGCCAACGAAAGGAGTCTTGTTCAGTACTGCTTTGATAACGCAGAATTTAATATCCAAACTCTAACTGGCCATGGCACATTTCACAGTTTAGGAGGTATTCGATTGACTTCTCCTTCGATACATGCAACAACAAAATCGATTGCTCGACAAATTGACATCACCTCTTCTACCGCAGCAGCAGAGAAAGATGACATTTCCATCAGTCGGTACAAAGCACCCAAGACACCTGCATTGAAAAATGTTATAGCCAGAGACATTAAAATTGGTAGCGCAGAAATTAAAAATCTGATGAAAAATGCAAAAAGTCTGGATCTATTATGGTTGTCTAGCAACTGGGCAGGTATGATGATATTTAATATGAAAATCCTCGTAGTTTTTGATTTTTGGTTTTTAGGAGTCGACAAACCACCATCTTGGGGGGGAACAATGAAACTAGCTCTTAATGGATACATGGCATGTGAAAGAACAAGTATTACAATTTTACCTTTTATCAATATGTCTCCAACTGATCCAAGCACTATTTACTCTGCTTTAAAGTTTGCTTTGAATGAAACTCGACAGCTGGGACAAGAGCAATGCATAGTAACTTTTGATCAACAATTATACGATAAAGCGGTTAAAATTGTAGATTCTGAGCCTCAGATATTGAAAAATGTATTTGTGCGTTTGGGCTCTTTTCACACCATCATGGCTTTCATGAAGGCGATTCGTTACCTAATGGGTAAGATTTTGATGATGTCCATTATGTTTTTGTCTAACATCATATTATAATTTAGGTGGTGGTGGTCTTGAAGATCTGTGGTGTGAAGTTTACGCCAAAAACTCTGTCATACACATGATAGGAGGACATGCGTATAACAGAGCCCTAAGAGCTGATTTCATCACTCAACAAGCCCTGGTAACTCTTCTTCTAGAGAAAGTTACCATCAATGAGGAAAGCAAGGACCAATTGAGAACGTTATTTCAGGATTTTCTAAGTGGAAATTGTACACCAGAAAATGTCTGCGAAAACCACATTCTCGATACCATTCAAAACGAACTCAATAGTGTAATTGAAGAAATGTCACAAAACAGCCCAACTGCTGTTTTGTGGTTCAAATACATGCGGCAGGTAGAACTCGTCAGATTGTTTATTCGTGCAGAAAGAACTGGGAACTGGGACTTGCACCTTCTCTGCATAAGAGTCATGCTGCCATATTTTCATGCTGCAGGGTCTTATCACTATGCCAAGTCCGCCCACTTGTACGTTCAACAATGTGAGGACCTTAAAAATGTTATGCCCAAAAACGAATACGGAAAGTTTGTGCAGCATTTTTTTACTATCCGTCGTTCGGAGGGCTTTTGGACCGGGGTCCCCACAGATCAAGTCATCGAGCAGGATCTGATGAGAAACTTTAAAGGTCAAATGACGCATGGAAGAGGTATAACAGAAAACACTTTGAATCATTTTGTATATGCTTTCCCTGGATGTCTTCCCCTGTGCAACGTCATGGAAGAGATATGTGGTCAAACATATAAAAACAGGTGTCAGACTAGCGATCAGGTAAGAATATTTTTAAAGTAGGCACTGCGGTTTGTAATACTTACGCATTGTTATTTTAGCATGTTGACCTTACTGAATCCCGTAGAATTGGGGATTCCAAAGACTTAAATACATTTAAAGAGTGGTTCAGAAATCATAATCCCTACGAAAAATGTGACAAATTATACTCGATATCTACTGGAATAGCTGCAGATAAAACTATTACTTGTCATATAGCCGAAGAAATAGGACAAAAATGTCTTAGCGAAGTAGAAGGAAAACCATTTTCAGACATAAAGATATCCGTCAAAAACAAAGCAAGATCCTTGTCCTTCATGAGTGGCACAGTAAGAATTCAAAATGACATCATCCCGGTTTCGACATCCCAATTATTCCTGCGACTTTTTTGTGTTTTAAACTCAGAAAGTGACAAATCCGAATATTTCAGATACGAGTTATCATCAGAACCACCCTCCTTATTTGATGAGACCTTTATGAGAAAAACACAAAAGTCTGTTCTAACTTCATTTTTTCCCCACAAGACAACTGATATTGATCTGAGTCAATCAACGGATTTTGTGATTGATGGTGGTTTTTTGTTGCATATTGTAGTATGGCCAAAGCTTGGTACCTTCAAGGATGTTATTATTGCATACGTCCGATACGTTGTAAAACATTATCAAAAATCAATTGTGGTTTTTGACGGATATACAGAGGAATCTACCACAAAGTCGGAAGAACAGAGAAGACGTGGAAAAAATAAGTGTAGCCCAAATATAATATTTAACGAAAACACCAATATAAATATTGCTCAAGAAGTATTTCTTCCAAATAACAAGAACAAGGCGCGTCTTATTTCTGCGTTAAATGCATATTTAAAAGATGCAGGGGTGACCGTTATTCACGCTACAGATGATGCAGATGAACTAATCGTCAGTACAGCTCTAAAGTTGAATGTCAGCAATTAAAATGTTATGGTTATAGCAACAGATACAGACATTCTTGCAATGCTCATTGCTAGAGCACCACAAAATAATAGCATAAGTGTACTTCATCCAGCCACGAGTCGAACGACTGGAAAAGTATATGCTATCACCGAAGTACAAACTGCAATAGAAGACATGAAAGAAGTTATTCTCTTTACCCATGCAGTTTCTGGCTGCGATAAAACATCGGCCTTGTACAGAAAAAGGAAAAAAATTGTATACATGCAGCTAAAGAAAAATTCAAACTTGAGAAATGAGGTTTGCAAAATATTTGATGTACCCAATCAAGTACAGGAAAATATGATTCAATGTGGGGAGGAGTTTATCAGATCTCTTTATCCCGATGGCCTAAAATTTGAAGACATCAATGACCTTCGCTATCATCTTTATAATAAAGCAATGGCAAGACAATCTCCTTCTGCACTCCTAGAGCTATCCAGTTTGCCGCCCACAAAAGCTGCCTGTTCCCAACATTCGCTGAGAGTATACCTTCAGGTGAGCAAGGGGATAAACAAAGATCTATGTTGTAATTAGTACTATTGTCTTTAAAGGTACAAGAATGGCTGGGAAACAGGCTACCTCCTATTGGATGGGGTTGGAAGTCAGTCGAAGGACAATTGTTGCCTGTCAAAACTGCGCTACCTCCAGCACCTGAATCACTTCTCTCTCTGGTGTACTGCCATTGCAAAACCAATTGTGCTGGTAGATGCTCGTGTAGACACTCAGGCCAAAAATGTAGCACATTTTGTTCCCCTTGTAATGGCGAAACATGCAGTAATATTGAAAAACCTTTTACAGAAGATTCTACTCTTGGGGAAAATTATGAAGCTATTGTTATTATTTATCAATTTATTATTGTTATTATTCTTGTTTTCAATCAGTAAATTAGACGTGTTATTTGAGAAATTTCAATTATTAATTTTTTTTTGATACGCCACTGGTGTATTCCGAGGTGTGTATTACGTGGTACTATGAGGTTTTGCAATAAGATATATATTTTTTCTAAGAAAATATTACTTAGATAAAAAAAAACTGAGAAAAAAGATCAAAAAGTATATTTTCTAATAGTAACCCTTCTTTTGATACGCCACTGGTGGGTACCATGAGCTACTAGATATAGACTGTGATAAATCATTGGAAAGGAAATTTTGTCAGCTTCAAAAATGCTCTCTTGACATTTTTTTGTAAAGTGGATGGTTTTCGAGAAAATCACCAAAATATCTAAAAAGGGGGGTTTGGAGGGGGGAAAAGGGGGGTTGCGGAAGGAGGATTCTCCGGGATTTTTAGTAAATTACTATTTAGCCCTCAATGATGATCTGTACCAAAAATTAGCTTTATATTATTTTTGTCTAGGTTGACCTAAAATTTGAACTATCTTGACTCGGGTACGAAGTCGATAACGAAATGAAGTGAAGCGAACAGGTTATGGAATCGAATAACGATTCGTTTTCGTTATAGATTCGCTTCGTTTCGTCACTGTAGCGAAAGTTACAGAATCCACCCACTATGTCTGGAAATAACCGATAACGTGTTACGTTATCTACGGAGCCCTAACGTTCGCTCAACAACGGTCGGTTATTTTCTAGCGTCAAATTTCATAACAGTATGATGAAATCGTTACATAGGAATCGTGAAATATACAGAGTACAATTTAAATTGTGAAAAATGACTATAGTTGCACTGGAATTGTGAGATTCTTGCCTTTTTATTGAATATTCCCAGCTTGGCAACAGTGTTATTGATGTGCCATTCCAATCCAATTTGGACTGTTGTTGCCATTGTTGGTGTTTGAAGTTTGAATTTCGAATCGTTTGTTTATGTTTGTTGCAGTTTGTGTTTTTGTACATTGGTAATCGTTATATTTGAAAATCTGAGATCTGTTCACATGGGTTATTTAAATGCGAAAAATGTCAATTAAAAACGACTACGGTTTACCGACGTAGTCTACCAGTGACGTAGACGATTTCCTACTTCTAGAAAAGATATTGAGCCATAACCCGTTTGAGAACTCACTTATGTGGTCGATTATTCAAGAACATATTGTTCTAATCACCGGTAAAAGTTTTTCAATAAGGACATTGAAAGATCATAGAAGACATGTAAGTATCACGGGTGAGAGACCCACGACGCAGGGACGCTAGACGTGCAGCTAAACAGCTAAAACACGTCGAGCTCCCGGAGTGCCCGACGTCTTGTAGAGATTAACCAGGGCCATCCAAAGTGGGAGGAATAGGGAGCCTCCAGATAAGGTGACGCCCCTCAAAAAACAAGCAAAAAGGCCTGGAGGTGGGAGCCAAGATGTCGCTGGGCGGGTTGAGGGCTCAGGCAGGTCTCTCCTGCTGAGGAATAAACCGAGCCTGCGGATCCGGCCACTGGCTCTTACCGCTCGGCGGCCGGGAGGGCAAATGAAGTGATTATTCTCCCGGAGGAAGAGGCCACATTAGTGACACCGGAGGAGGCGGCAGCAATCCGAGGACACCTCATCGGCCAGATAAAGCCGACCATGACTGGCCCCGCAAAAGGCCCCCGGGGCCCAGAACTTCGGTTCTCCAGGAGACGGCAGAGGACGATGTTTATCGCGACTGGCTGTTGACGGCATGTCCACTGGGGCAAGGCTTTCAAGGCTGACCGAGCCACGGAAGCCCCTCGTCCTGTAAAGATCGCGTTACGATCAGGAGCCAGGACCAACTCGAGGTCACGACGATCCTGGAGATGTTGGATCTCCAGAACAGGTCCCGGGGTACCACTTGCTGGCATCACCTAGGCACAGAGGGAACCCCAGGGGAAAAGTTTCTCGTCTCCCGAGTGGGTGCCAATTCACAATGAACGTAATACGTAAAAAAGACGTAACGGAAACGTAATCTGTAAAGATAAATGTACTGTATCGGTATGTCTGTTCACAATTATATGCTAAAAGGAATAACAGACGCAAGTACGCGGCGCATGTAACGATCTTACGAATCATGTTTATGTTTAATGTGAACACTAACGTAATTTTAACTGTTATGTTTACGGCCACGTTTACGGTTGTATTACGCTTACGTTCATTGTGAATTGGCACTGAGTCGGGAGACGACGAAAAGGCTCGATGCAGTGGGTTGTACCATGTTTTTCGAACTGGTTTCGATAAGGGTAAGGGACCCGCCCAGCCCACAACATCGACAACGTTCAAACCCCTGGAGGAAAGGGAGCCAACAGGCCATTAGAGGGAGGCCCCAATCCATTAGTGCCTCGCAATGGATTCTATACGGGTCAGATTAACCTCCAACGCAGCCGAGACGCAACCGCCGAGTTTGTGAGCGTCATGGCAGGTAGGAGGGGGAAAGTTGTTCTAATCCAAGAGATTTACTGCTTCAGGGATAACATCAGAGGCCTACAGTCCACTGGTATGGTCACCAGATCAACCACGGACCTGTATAGCGGCATCCAAGGAGCTATAGTCAACTCACTTGCCATAGTTGGATACCAAGAATGCCACCGTGATCCTTCTGGAACACAACCACCAGGAGACAAAGGGTGTTGCTTTTAATAGGTCTCTACCTGCCGTATGATACTGTGCGTTTACCTACTGCGGAAGATCTTATTAAAATCGTTCAGTTTATTAAAAAGTCTGGTTTAACCGCCGTTATCGGATGCGACGCGAACGCACACAACACCATCTGGGGCAGCTCCTATACAAACGCGAGAGGCATAGCTCTGTTAGAGTACCTCACAGCTGAAAACCTTGAAGTTTCCAATAAGAATGCCGTACCGACCTTTGTCGGTCGCATCAGACAAGAGGTCATAGACATAAAATTTGTGACGCATAATTATCTGGATAGTGTTGAAGTAGAGTGTCACAAATCACATAACAATGTCCGACCACAGGTTAATCCGCTTCTCCTCGCAAGCAGACAGAGAACCACCGACCCTGAAGCGAAACCCGAGGGCAACTGACTGGGAACAATTCAACACTTGTCTAAGCAAGTCCATGGGCTCCAGAGGTCAGCAGATTCTCTTCCCAGATAAAATAGATGCGGAGGTCCAATCCCTGGAAAATGCAATTAAAAAGTGCCATGGTGGAGTGACTTTCTGGGGCGTCTTGATAAGGAAGCCAGGAGGTCACACCACCGAGCACTTCGTCGAAGCTAAAAGGAAATTCAAGTCAGAGGTAAGAAAAAGCAAAAGAGCTGCATGGCGTAGATTATGTGGGGAGATAGAATATCTCCCAGAATCGATTAGACTATCGAAGCTACTTAACTCAGAGGCAAAAACAGAGATAGGGCTGTTGAAAAAAAGACAACACATGGACTGATAACATGGAGGATACCCAACACCTTCTTCTACGTACTAACTTTCCTGGAGAAGGCAATAGACCTACCCAAGAGCCCCTCCCTATCTTCAATGCGGACTGGAAAACTGCTGACAAAGTCGTTACCGATGAAGCAATCGAGTGGGCCATAAGTGAGTGAGACTATACAAGGCTGCAGGACCTGATGCTATTTTCCCGGCGATGTTGCACAGGCTAGGCACCTGATGCAACCTTGGCTAAAGAACATCTTTAGATTAAGCATCGCCTTGGGACACGTTCCAAACGTGTAGAAAACCGCCAAGGTAGTCTTCATACCCAAAGTTCGGAAGGAGGACTCCGGGCTGCCAAAATCCCACAGACCGATTAGCCTAACATCTTTCGAAGGTCAAACCTTGGAAAGATTGATTGATAGGTACCTGACAGAGGAAATCTTTTCGACATTTCCTCTTCATAGGAACCAGCATGCCTACTGCAAGGGCAAAAGCACGGAGTAGTGCAACTAACTGAAAATTCTATAAACGACAATTCTTTGACGTCGAAGGAGCATTTGATAAGGCCAAAACTGGCGCTTTTTGCTAGGTGCTCTATCAGCTCTTTCATCGTGAGGTGTGTCTGGTCCTCCTTTGGAGGCAGAAGTCCAAGGAAGCTGCCCTCAAGGCAGTTGCCTCGCCCCCAGACTAAGGTGTCTGCTGATGCACAAGGTTGGATGCAGAAGGATTTTACGGACGATTGACTGGTGCTAGTGAGGGGCGAACACCTAGGGATGGTCTGTGAGCGGATGAGGCTAGCCTGAAGAGTACAAATATGGCGCGGAGAGATAGGTCTTACAGTGAACCCCTCCAAAACAGAGCTCATTCTCTTCACCAACAGAAGGAATATCCAAGAATTTAAGCCACCCAAGATGTACGGGACCACACTGTCACTCAGTCAAGTACCTGGGGGTGGTGTTGGACAGCAGGCTATCGTGGAAACCACACGTTGAAAGGACAATAAAAAAAGGAGCAGTCACATTGTGGCTACTGCGTCGAGTGGTCGGAAGACAGTGGGGCCTAAGTCTTCAGGTCAGGCATTGGCTCTACCAGGCTGTCATCAGGCCGAGGATCTCATACGGATCCGTGGTCTGGTGGCCGGCAACCGATAAGACTACTTATGTACTCAAGCTAGACCGACTGCAAATGATGGCTTGTTTGGGAACAACAGGCGCAATGAGGACAACTCCTGGAGCAGCACTGAACAACCTCCTCCGACTGCCAGAGCTAGGACTCTGGGTGAGGAGAAAAGCGATGGTCACCTATCGTAGAATGGTTGCCCAGAAGACATGAAGGTACATGGGAATGGAAGTTGGTCACACCAGAATATCATAACGGGTGCGCCGCGAGTTACGGCCGGGTCGACACCCGCGGATGGTCGTCTCAGACTCCAAAGGAGCTTTGAGGTGCACGTACCGACGAGGGAAGAGTGGCTAACCAAACTGTTGGATGCGCCTCTCAACTCTCAAGTCTGGTTTGCAGATGGCTCCAAGGCTGAACACACGTGTTCGACTGGAGCCGGAGTGTTCAGGGTTGACAGGAACACTGGCGAAGCTTTTCCCCTTGGAAGACTTGCAACTGTCTTCCAGGTGTAAATATTCGCTATCCTAGAGGTTGCCTCCAGAGATGAGGTAAAAACAGGAATGGAGAATAACATTGTTATCTACTCCGACAGTCAAGCGGCACTTAAAGCACTGACCAAAGCAAGGATGAGCTGCCCGCTGGTCCAAGACTGTATAGGGCCGCGCTGCAGGTGCTGGGTGAGAACAAGAGAGTCAAACTAGTATGGGTTCCGGGGCACGCGGGGATCACCGGCAATGGGCAAGCTGACAAACTGGCCAAATGGGGATCTGCCACTCGATTGTCCGGACCGGAACCATTTCTAGGCCTTAGTAAACAACTGATCTCACGTACTCTCAACGAATGGGCGGGGGAGAGGACAGTTGGGAACTGGAACAGTAATCCATTATGCAGGCAGGCCAAAGAAACGATATCAGATCCTCACAGGCCAAGGACGGCCCAATTGCTGAACAAGAGCAGGAAGGCACTGAGCATCATCGTAGGCATTCTGACAGGTCATTGCAGGCTCAACAGACACCTGCATTAGGAATAATTGAATCACCCCTATGCCCCCACTGCAGAGGGGCGGAGGAAACCTCCGACCACCTGCTGGGGGTTTGCGACAGGTGGGGTCGCTTGCGAAGGAAGGTCCTGGGAGCAGCCATCATCCCCAGGTAAGAGTTGGGGTACCTGAGCTCCTATTCACGACAAGAACGGACCGGTTTGAGTAGTTGGGTTCGCCAACGGGGGATGGCAAAAACAAGCCACTAGGCCTAGTTATGTGACCATTACCGCTGCATCAACACCCATTGTCTATTGTTCTATATACTACGTCTTTATGATTGTAAAGTGTAGAATAAGCATTTCTTAGTTTATGAATATGAAATCCTCCCCATAATCGACACACACTATATTCTGCTTTTAACTGTATTACATGTACTTAACGCTTGTCACCAATAAATATTATTTTTTAAAAGTCACTCCCAAGAATTTCACATTTAACTGGCGCAGTCGGTAGTATTTAGTGCAGTTTCGGTCAATAGTCACGACATCGAGTTCGCTATTGATTTTGTTAGAAACGTGAGTCTTAACTCTTTGGCCTGAAGAAAGAAGAACCAGTGTGGCAAGCTCAGAAACCAAGCAGTCCTTGTGTCCAACAGAAGGAGCGGTTTATCGACTTTCCATTGTGAGGGTAAGTGCCCAGTACTCCTGTTGTAAAACCATTTTTTTTCCTTCCTTTATTGATATTGATTTGGAAGAGACATATTTTATTCACCATAATAGTGCAACAATTTGTGTGTTACATTTGAAACTGGCGCGAAACGGTATTTTAATGATAACTGACTCATTTTTGAATGTCACAACCAGAAATTGATATTGACGACTTGGTCAATCAATTTTTCAGCGTTCCTAAATTTGACGCAAACGCAACAAGTTCAACTAATAGTAATTTGCTTGAATCTAACACAGATTATTCAAATAGCAACATGGCTGAAGTCAATTATACACTTTTGAAAATGTACGTTGATACCATTCCAAAATATGATGGTGATTCTGAAACCTTGAATAGTTTTCTATCAGCTGGTGATTTTCTTTTTGCAACGTATGCTCAAGCCAATGACGTTATATTAAGAGATTTTCTGATAAGATCGATACGTCTAAAATTAACAGAAAGAGCTCAATTACTTGTAGGGTGCCGAATCGAACTAAATACTTGGCAACTCATAAGAACAGCTTTATACGACTCATTCGGAGATAAAAGAAATCTCGATTGTTTGGAACAAGATTTGTTTATTGCTAGTCCATATAAAAATGAATCTCCTTTGAATTACGGTAAAAGACTTCAAATATTAAGAAGCACATTAGCTCAAAAAATTGCTAGTTTTCCCGCTATCCAAATGGATCAAGCTACAAAAGAGATACATTTACGCCAATATGACCAACTCACTTTAAAAACTTTTATAAGAGGTCTAGAAGGTAATTTGCAAACCATTATCAGGTTGAAAAACCCCGATTCTCTAGAAACGGCAATGACAATGGTCACTGAGGAAGAAAACTTCCATTACTCTCAAAAAATATTTAAACCTCAAAAAAGTGAAGATTCCAGAAACGAATCTTTTAAAAACAGAAATAATTCTCACAACAATTCCAATTTCAGGAATAACGACAATTCTAATTCAAAAAGGTTTCCGAATCAACAAAACAGAAATCAAAATAATTTTCAAAATTACAATCAATTTGCAAATGGAACACAAAATTCTCAATTTCCAACTGGCCCAGTAAATATTGGTCAACCAAGAAACTTTAAAAGACATTTCCCAACTAACCGACAGGTTTTTAGAAATCAAAATCAACCTCAAAATAGAAACCCATTTAGACCAAATCAAAATCAACCCCGAAATAGAAACGTGTTTAGACCAAATCAAACTCAGAATCAGCATCAGATCTATGCTGAACCAATGTCCACTTCTCATAGATTATCAACTCAACATAATCGGTTTCGTAATCCAGAGCCCATGGATGTAAATCATATTGAACATAACCATGATGACTATTATGATACTTCAAATGCTGATAATGACTACCAATACAACGAAACGTATGGAAATGATACTTCTCATTTTCAAGAAAGTAACAAACACGAAAGCTTTGAAAATAAAGAATCTGATGATCAAAATTTTCGAATTGCCAAAAGTCCAAACAATGTAACGTAGAAGTAAATACTGTCTCTAACAATAATAAATTACCTCACGTTACAATAAGTAAACCAAAAATGAAACTCCTAATAGATACAGGATGTTATCATTCTATTTTAAAACCTTCAATTGTTGAAAAACACTTTCCTGATAAAATCTTTCACCTTCAACAATTAGAACAGCTGCTGGACAAAGACAAGCTTTATTTAAAGCAACTATCCCGGCCTTCTCTGAATTAAAATCAAATGAAAATATAACTTTCATTCTTTTTGACTTTCATCATTTTTATGATGGTATTTTGGGACTAAAAGATATTTTACAATTAAGACTTAACATTGATCTGAGGAATAAAAAACTGTTTAATAATACAATTTCTATCCCCTTTGAATTTCGCAATCCTGCAGTAGAAAAGTATTGCATCACCATAAATGCACATGAGATCATTACGACAAACGTACCCGTATCTGAAAATAGTAGTACTATTATTGTGATCCCTGAGTTCAAGTTCAAGACGAATAAGTTATTTATACCTGAAACGCTTACGATAGCTCAAAACGGATTTGCAAGAGCGGAAATTCATAATTATGGCAACGAACCCATCACGGTCGAATTTACAGAACCCTTGGAAGTTTCAAAAAATGAAAATTTTGAACTTTTCCAAATCGAAGACATTTTACCCAAATACTATGATAAAAAGAAAAACGATCACATTGAAACTCTTTTGCGTATTGATCATCTCAATAAAGAAGAAAAGTACAAACTCTTAGAAATGTGTAAAATGTATTCTGATCTTTTCCATAAAGAAACCCAAAAAGTTTTACGAATTAAGTTGAACACGTGATCAGAACAAGTGACGAAATACCCGTTCATACAAAATCGTACAGATATTTTTCCTTTATCCATAAAGAAGAAGTTCAAAGACAAATAAATAAAATGCTTGATGAAGAAATTATACGTCCTAGTCAAAGCCCTTGGAGCAGCCCTATCTGGGTTGTACCTAAAAAGAAAGATGCAAGTGGAAAACAAAAATGGAGAATAGTAGTTGACTATCGAAAAATCAATGAAAAAACGGTAGATGATCGATATCCTTTGCCAAACATAAACGACATTCTCGATAAATTAGGCAGATGTATTTATTTTTCCACAATAGATTTGTCCTCTGGATTCCACCAAATAGAGATGGATCCAAATTCGATAGAAAAGACAGCATTCAACGTAGAAAATGGTCATTTTGAATATCTTAGAATGCCATTCGGTTTAAAAAATGCCCCCGCGACATTTCAACGAGTTATGGATAATGTCTCAAGAGACATCCAAGGCAAACATTGTTTAGTCTACATGGATGATATCATTATATTTTCCAGTAGCCTGGAAGAACATCTAAAACATCTCAAGCAAGTCTTTGATAAATTGCGAAATGCAAAATTAAAAATACAACTCGATAAATCAGAATTTTTAAGAAAAGAAGTTGAATTTTTAGGACATGTCGTCACGAAAGATAGAATCAAACCAAATCAAAAAAAAAATAGAAGTAATTAAAAACTTTCCAATTCCAAAAACTGCTAAAGAAATAAATTCATTTTTAGGACTTCTCGGATATTATCGGAAGTTCATCAAAAACTTCGCAAAACTGACAAAACCTTTTACACAGTGTTTGAAAAAAGGAGCGAAAATTAAACACACCGAGTTGTTCAGAAATACATTTGAAACTTGTAAAACTCTATCGTGCAATGACCCAATACTTCAATATCCCGATTTTGAAAAACCCTTTATTTTGACTACCGATGCTTCGAATATAGCTATTGGCGCGGTCCTTAGTCAAGGAAAAATAGGTTCTGATTTACCTATCGCGTACGCATCTCGAACACTCAATCCGGCAGAACAAAATTACTCAACTATTGAAAAAGAGCTTTTAGCCATCGTTTGGTCTACTCATTATTTCCGTCCCTATCTTTTCGGAAGAAAATTCTACATCGTCACGGACCATGAACCTTTACAGTATTTATTCAACATGAAAGAACCAAATGCTCGATTAGTCCGATGGAGACTTAAACCAGAAGAGTACGAATATGAAATCCTCTATAAAAAAGGTGAAGTAAATACCAACGCTGATGCTCTCTCTAGAATTGAGCTAAACGCCATTGAAAATGATTCCATAATCGGAAATCCTGGTGACATCGATGATGAAATAGAGAAATATACAGGGTGTCCGGAAATTACGCGTCAGGATTTTGGTGGGCGATTCTACATGAAAAATTAATGCAACAAACTTCTATACAATTTTTTCAAAAACTTCAAACATTTTTTCAAAGTACGAATTTTTAATTATTTAAGGTACGGTTAACGTTTAAAGTCGTTTTTCTCGAAAACCGTTAATTCTACGATGATGCAACACGAGCACCTTTTTAAAAAATATTTTGATGCTCTTTACTAATTTGACATCCAAATTTATAGAAAGATTAAAACAAAAAAGTTCTAAGTAATTTTCCTAAGGTGAAGGACAGCTTCAGCCTTTTGTCATTGACGACTAGCGTCAAATTAATAGGGTGAATACAAAGAAACACTAGTGACATGCATGCAAAATTTGGCGAAAATCATTACACTAGAAAAAAAGTTATTAAAAAAAATAAGAAAAAAAAAATATTTTTTAACACCCTGTATCTTCCTTAATTTTGAGTTTTTGAAAAAATTGAATAGAAGTTTGTTGCATTAATTTTTCATGTAGAATCGCCCACCAAAATCCTGACGCGTAATTTCCGGACACCCTGTATACAGAAAGAACAGAGTCATCAAGTAACTGACGACCAACGAGAGGAAATAAAAAATATAATAGAACCTCCAAAAATTAACATAATTTCGGATATACAACTTAGACCCCCATTTGCGGATACCGATACAGTACATTCCTCGCACGAAAATCCAATTTTAGAAATTCCCATAACAGATAATTGTCTGAATACTTATTCAAATCAAATTATCTTCCATCAAAAATCAAACGGACATTACCACGTATAGTAAAGTCAACGATTTTCGAAACTAAAACGCGATACAATGTATTTTTAACTCAAAATTTTGAACAACAAATAATCAAATTCTTCATTCAATACGTCGACCCTAAAAAGTTATACTGCATGTATGTTAGACAAGAAGAAGTTGACCTAGCCCTTCAGCTTAGTATAATACTTCCAAACACCTTCAAAAACCATGCATATAAATTAATTTTAACAACCACGTATCTTACAGACGTAATTGACATGGACAGACAAAAAGAACTTATGACACATCATCACGAAACAAAAACGTGTCATCGCGGAATAAATTAAAGTCTTTTATCTCTTAAAGAGCTTTATTACTGGCCCAATATGAAAACTGACCTAACATCGTATATAAACAATTGCACAACTTGTCAAAAGGCTAAATATAATAGACATCCCCCACAAATCCAATTTTCTTTAACACCAACTCCAAGTAACCCTCTTGAATCTATCCATATGGATACTTTCCAAATCTGCAACGTCAAATTTTTAACAATAATTGATGTATTTTCAAGATATGCACAAGCATACCCCTTAGAACCAACTTGTACGTCCACAATCGTCTTAGACAACTTTTCAACCTTTGTAAGCCACCATGGCCTATCTCAACAAATCACATGTGATAATGGAACAGAGTTTGAAACTTCAAATCTCCTTGATTATTGTAAACTTCATAAAATCAAAGTCCATTTCACAACTCCCGGAAACTCCAATAGTAACAGTCCTGTGGAAAGACTTCATTCCACCCTGATTGAAATGTATCGCATTCTCAAAATCAGAAATCCTCATGATAACCCCAAACAACTCATGCAATACGCAATCATTGGATACAATTCATCCATTCATAGTGATTTATTATAAACAAAGACCCTTTGATATAATAAATGGGCACACTAAATCTCTTGACCCTTTCGATCTTTCTGATGAGATCATCCTCGGTAACTACGTCAGCGATAGACGTGACAGATTGAAAACAATTTATGAACATATTTTCAATACTTCTCTTAAATCCAAAACTCGTGTCATAGAGAAACAAAATCAACATAGAGAAGAACCTGCAACTTTCAAGAGCAACCAGAAAGTCTACGTAATCGATAAAACGGCCTTAAGATCAAAAGACAAACCTCGAAAAACAGAAGAGTATGTCTCGCAAGAGTTAGAAGATAAAATTATAACAACTAAACTAAAAGTGTTTCATAAATCACAGATTCAAAGACCTAAAGCTTTTCCTTCTTTTCAGGAAAATGACTTTACAGTACGTGATCTTCCTTCTTGTAGTTACGACAGTGACAACTAAAGACATACAAATATCCCAGATTAAGACAACTTTACTTCCTTTCCACTTAGGAAATGCGAAAGTAATTCAAACGCAGCATACATTTCTGCATTATATAGAAATAACCCCGCTTGTAGTCGAACTAGAAAATATAAAACGCTTTTATAGTATTCTAGAAAGATCGCAGAATAATATGAATAATCAGTTAGAAAATAATTCTTTTATAAGTAAAGATAATCTATTTAATCATGCTAAATATTTAATCGTAGAGGCAAGCATTAAGTTAAACAATATAAGACCCCATCAAATAAGAACTAAACGCGGACTTACAAGTTTTGTTGGAAAAACTTCAAAATGGCTTTTCGGAACCTTGGACTCAGAAGACGGTGAAAAATATGAACAAGCAATAAATGAGTTACGGAATACGGCAAATTCATATAAAAAAGAAATTGCTCTACGAACATCTTTAACAAAGCAGCTGATCGACAACTACAATCCTGTCCTGTTCGCTAAATTGAACACATTACATACCACTGTAATATCTGCGTCAGAATTAGGAAACATAATTTCAAAATTAAAAAGCCTATATGGCGAGGACAACATAATTCATTTCATAGACTTAAATTATTACTATCAAGTCACAGCACTTCAAGTGAAATTTTCAAAATCAAAACAAGTTTTTGCGATTCACTATCCAATAGTACAAAACGAAAAATTCGAAATCTTTCGTCTCTATCCAATTCCAATCAATCAATCAATAATTGTTCCTACCCTTTCCTACCTTCTACTGGGTACACACCTTTCGCAATATGAAGCAGAACCATGCCCAATGGTAGAAGATACTTATATCTGCCATGATCATCTGAGACCATTCAAAGAAGATTGTGCAGTCAGCCTCATTCAGCAAGCCGAAAAGTCAAGATGTCAAACTCTCCGAGTACAAATCACAACTCCAATAATCCAAGACATCGACAATCAATACGTACCATACCTACCAACAAGTCTCTCAAGATGCACCAAACTTGTGTAAGAAGAGAAATCAACTTCATCCAGCATCCAAGTTTAATAAAAATTCCATATAAGTGTGAAATTCAAATTGACGACCTCCTTTTCATCAATAATGAAGACCTTCTTCAAGGTAGTCCATTCAAACTACCCCAAATCCAATTCGAAGAAGAAGACCAATCCACATCGCAAAAATCAATCGTCTTGGAATCCATTGATTTCGACAAGATCAAGTCACTTCAAGATCAAGCCAACAATCTTGAACCAATACCAGAAATCAACCCCATGCGATGGACACTCACATCAACCTTCAGTTCTACAATCATCCTATGTTTTGTACTGCTGTTAGCATACATTCTCTGGAGATGCCTGAAGAAACTACCCTTGTGTCCATGCCTACCACTGTCTCGAGGTCAACAAGTCAAGAACCACCTAACGTAGAGATGAAGCCCAGATCCAGAAGACTTCCTGAAAACAACCTGGTGAACCCATTGTTTTCATCTTCGGTGGGAGGAGTTATGTGACCATTACCGCTGCATCAACACCCATTGTCTATTGTTCTATATACTACGTCTTTATGATTGTGAAGTGTAGAATAAGCATTTCTTAGTTTATAAATATGAGTTCCTCCCCATAATCGACACACACTATATTCTGCTTTTAACTGTATCACATGTACTTAACGCTTGTCAACAATAAATATCATTTTTTAAAAGTCACTCCCAAGAATTTCACATATAACTGCCTACTCGCCGGGCTTTGCACCCCCCTCCCACCTTTCGTCGTTGATACTGCAATTTGTCATGTGTCAAAAAATCAATTTTCAGATTTTTGCATATTTATACTCCAAATTGACCATTCTATTATCCTAAAAAATGTCGTATGTCGCTAGCCAATAGAAAGCCATGAACGTGCGTCATTCAAAAAGTCGTATGTGGAGTGTGGCTACCGAATTCCGTCAAAATATCTTATGTCAACTGTAACAACACTGTCGTCAAGATAACAAACATCGCATTATTGGTTCTATTTCATTATTATTGGTAAGTGTGCATTCTGTGTTTTTTTTTTCATCTAATTATAGTGAGGAACACTCTGAGATAATCATTAACAGTGAGTTAATTTCAAGGCAAATTGGGTTTGTTGATGAGTAACCTTACCTATGAACATATTTTCTTTTCTTTTGTGTGCTTTTCAACTGGTTATATTGTTCTTCTGATAAATTTATCTGTGCCGCTGTGCCTATGTAATACTGTGAAAGATAACATTATTTATTTTTGATACAGATCACTCTTTTATCAAAAAACAGTGACATACGTCTTTTTGCTATTAAAGTATTCTGACAAACGACTTAACTTAGATAGGCGCAATTTACGTAAGTGCGTTTTTTTCCAGGTTATAATAATATCATGACGTAATGGCGACAAGGGCTGAGCGAATATTACTGCTTGCACTGCAGAAAGCAGAAATTGAAAATCAAAATAGTGAGGCGGGAAAAATGTTGACGGAGGAGCTTGTAAACGTCGTTATTGAACCTGCAAGTAACCTGGAGTTGGCGAATTGTAGAAACGATTTGGTCGTGCAATCGACATCAAATCAAGAATCCTCGGTATAAGTCGAGCCTCTTTCTGATCGGGAGTTTACCATAACACCTTTTTTATCTTTTGAGACAGAAGAGGTTATCAAGGAAGCTGAATCAGATAACGCTGATGAAGACTCTATCCCTCTGAAGCGCAGTAATCAACATTCTCAAGTTCACTGCAATGATAAGATCATAAAAAAAGATAGTTCTGTACAGCTCAACGAAGATGTCAGTACTCTAGATAGATCTCTGAGTCCAACGAGTGAGAATGTTTTTGGAAGCGACAACGAAAAAGACAGAAGTGACATCGCCAGCTCTATCTCAAGTGAAGAAGACGTTTTCCATGATTCAGGGTCGGATTACAAACCTTCAGGCAGTGAAACTGTAGAATCCGAGCATGAAAGGTCGACAACAGAGAATGAAGATGTTTATGGAAGGAAGAGAAAACGAAGAAGCAAGGGACAAGAAAACAGCAAACTGTGGAAAAGGCAAAAACGGGCAAAGCATAGACTTAAGGAAGAAGCTTATCTTGGGTTTTTGAAAAATTCGGAAGGGAAATATGAGCAACTTAACAAAAAGAATCAACGAAATGTTCAATCAAGATGCGATGGTCATAGGGCGACAAGAAGAACCTTGAACCATTTGAAGTGTTCGCAGTTTACCGAAGGAGAACGCCAAAAAGTTTTTGAGAAATTCTGGGGCCTCAATTCTTGGGAATCAAAACTAATATTTGTGCAAGAACATGTTGTTTTGCAAAACCCAATGTATAAGCGAGCAAGTACTGATCAGTGTAGAAAACACACCAGCATACCTAAAACATACCTAATACTTTCTCAAAAACTGGCAGAGAGAAACTGTTAGTTTGCAAAAAAATGTTTCTCGCTACTCTCGCTATTGGTGAAAAGTCAGTAAGGTCGTGGGTGTTAAACGAGAAGAAAAAAAACGAGAATCAGGAACAGATTTGAAGATCGAACCAGGTAATAATGGATCTGTAACAAAAGGTAAAAACTGCGTGCAAGCATTTTTGGAACGACCACCGAAAGTCAAATCCCATTATTGTAGATCATCTTCACGAAAACTCTACTTAGAACCGGTGTGGGACAGCTATAGACATCTGCACAGAGAATTCATAGAGTTCTGTAGCCAGGAGAATAAAAGAAAAGTCTCATGGAGAACTTTTTTGAGAGTATTCCGACAAATGAATTTGGAGATATATAAGCCAAAGAAGGATCAGTGTAGCTCTTGTACAATGTAAAAAAATGGAAACCTGAAGGAGGAAGACTACCAGCAACATCAAAAGAAAAAAATGAAGCACGTAGGTATGGAAAAAGAGTTATCCATTATCAATAACGGCAATGCAAAGGTGTGGAGTTACACACTGGATCTACAGGCTGTTCTGCTGTCCCCAAAGTTGAATGCCTCAGCAAATTATTATAAAACCAAACTAAAAGTTCATAGTCTCACCTATTTTAACTTGGGCAATAAAGATGTTACCTGCTATGTTTGGCACGAAGGCGATGGTGGATTGAAGAGTGAAGTATTCTGTTCCATTACTAGAGATTTTCTCAAAAAGGAGATAGAGAATAGTGCTGATGATCGTCCTGAGAAAATTGTTGTTTGGAGCAATGGCTGTTGCTATCAGAACAGGAACGCCAAATTATCAAACACTCTCTTGGAACTGGCGTCTGATGAAAATATAACAATAGAACAGAAATATTTGGAAGTTGGACACACGCAGATGGAAGTTGATTCCATACACAGTACCATTGAGAGAAAACTGGGTAACAGAAATTAAATATATATACCCACTGACTACCTACAACCTATAAGATCTGCGAGAACTAATCCATATCCATATAAAGTTGTTTCGCTGACATATCGCGACTTTTACCAATGTGGATCTTTGTTGTATCCGAGTATAAGACCTGGAACAAAAAAAGGGGACCCTTGTGTTACAGATTTGGTTGCTTTAAGATACATCGTGACCCCAACCACGAATGTATCATTTTTGAGTATTTGAGATTTCCTTGCAGAGAAACTGCTTTTTTCTCATATTTTGCAATGCCAAAATAACAAATGTGTCGGCGCGTACATAGAGTTGAATACCTATAGTTCTAAAATGACGAATGTGTTCAGTTCATGAAGTTCACTTTACCATAAACACGAATGTGACACATTCGTGTTTCTGGTTTGGTGCTTTGTAGCCAGTTAGAGGATACTTTTGAATGTTAGTACAGTAGGGTACAAAAGGTAGAACAACAAGACACATTTTGAATTCTAGAAAATCCTATAATCACGAATACTCATTCACATTGGAAGGTGAAAAAATTGTGGTCTGCAGAGATTTTTTTATGTGCACTTTGAATAGTACCGATAGTTCCTTGAGGACTTCTGTAGCAAAAATATCAGATATTGGTGTTGTAGAAAATGACAAACGTGGAGATCATGCACCTGCAAATAAATTGTCTACAGAGAACGAAGACGAAGTACGGAGCCACATACTCTCTTTCCCAGCTGTCGAGTCTCACTATTGCAGGAAGAAAAGTGAGAAACGCTACTTGGACTCCAGTTTAAACATAACAATAATGTACAAGATGTATAAGGATGAATCGGGAAGAAACAATAACAGAACACTCTCATTTGAAAAGTATAGGTCAATATTTCGAGAATATAAATTGGGATTTTTTAAGCCCAAAAAAGATCACTGCAAGAAATGTGTACAATATAATTCGTTAAGTGGAGAAGAAAAATCAGAACAATTTGAGGAAGATTACTAAGCGCATATTAAAAGAAAAGAAGGAGCTCGTAAGGAAAGTGATATAGATAAACAATTGGCAAAGAAAAATGCAAGAACATTGTCTATCAATTTTGATCTTCAAGCCGTATTGAATACCCCCAAAGGATTTGCTGGACAAATTTTTTATTAACGCAAACATAACTTGACGATTTATAGTTCACGAAATGCAGGAGTTGCATGTTATTTGTGGGACGAGACTCAAGGAAAACGGGGAGCGAACGAAATAGCAACTTGTATTAGCAAGTATGTTAAATCACAAGATATTTCTGAGCTTAGAATGAAGTCAGATGGTTGTGCAGGACAACAGATTTTTTTTTTTTTTCAACAATGTGCTTTGATTTAGTGAAAAGCCATCCAACTTCAAAGACCATAAACCATCGATTTTTGGAAGCGGACATACAGAAATGGAATGTGATTCCGTTCATTCAAAAATAGAAAGAAAAGCAAAGTTTGTTCCTGTTTATACACCAGAGGGATGGGCACAATAGCCCTAACCCATTTTATGTTGAAAATTAAGTGTTTGATGATATTCTAGATTTTAAATCAGAATCTGAAAACCATGTCGCAAATCTACCGTGGCGGTCTATTTTCTGGCTTTAGTATAGAAAAAATTCTCCGAACATTTTCTACAAAAAAAGTTTTGAAGATGACGAATTTGTTGAGGTGCATTTAAAACCCAAACGTGGGAGGCGTCCTAATAAAGCTTTTAGCAATGCTTATACAACAGAATTGCCAATAGCAATACCTAAATTTCGAGATTTGCAGAAAATTTGTGCAGACAACACTATACCAAAGTCTTATCATGGATTTTATAATAATCTTAAAACAAGCTCAACTGAACGCGACAAATTGAATCAGCCAGACGCAGAGGCAGAAGACGATTTGGCGTAAATTATAATTGTATGTTATTTTTTCTTCAGTTTAGTTACGATAACAGAATATAAAGCAATGTTTTTTGATTTTGTTATATTTCTTTCAATTCGTTCGCAATAACGAGAAATAAAAGTATGTTTCAATGTTCTTATGCTAATTCTTCTACTTTATTTTGTACTTTACGATAAAACGAATGTGTTGTGTGAATTGGAAAACTCCATGCCAACAGAACGAATGTGCATTTGTTTAAACAATATTGTTTATTGTCCAAATTGCCAAATATTATTGCCAAACATAAAATCATTCTAAAAATCTTTATTGAATATTTCAACTCAATTAATTTTGAATAATTTCACAACATTCCGGAAATCATATTTTGAAACAAGTTCGGTTCATAGACGAGATCGATGCTCGCAAATGTGGCAATAATTAAACATATTATTTAACTTCGACATCGATAAAATTCCAACAAGTACATCTTCCTCGATATTGTGAATTACCTGGTTAGCAATATTATTTGGGTCCAACGAACAGAATAATAGTGCTGACAAGAATGAATTGAGGTGAATGCAGTAAATGGTAATTTCGCTAGTTGGTCAAGAACCCGGGTGTCGGAAGTTTATCCTAATACGATTATTTCGAGAGCCAGAAAATGTGCCACCCAAATATTTTAATGTAAGTACAATTATTTATATTCCCCAGGAGACCGCAATTAATTGTTAAGGCACAAATTTATTGATTTTATAATTTCTTATATTGTATTTTTATTGTTCTTTAATTGTTCATTGTCAATAGATTCAGGTCAACTTTAACACGTTTTTCTTTTAACACCTCGATCCCAAGTCACACTTCCCCCGGTGTGACATTATCTCAAACTATATGCCATATTGCTTTAAAATATAAGTCTCAGAACTCAAGATTATGAATCAGTGAATTATAGCGATGTAACAAAGAATTCAAATGCGCTTTTTTCAAAACTAGCATTTTGCACATTCGTGGTTCTGGCTGTGTGGTGACGACATCAACCAATAGATAAGTTTTTCATCCGACTGGACTCTCTTACCTGTTCGCCCTAGACGAAACAATTCAACTGCCAAAGAAAGAAAGTCCTTATATTCTGGACCATGCGCAATCGAAGGAAGCAAATTTAAGCACTTGCAGCAACTTAAGGAACTGATTCTTTTTGACTATTGGCCTTTCTACGACAGTCTTGCTCATAAATAGCTAGAGTGGATAGTGAAGTGACGTGCTTTTTTAGTTTATTGATAATTCTCCTGAATCTATTTTCACCAGCGGAATTGAATTTCAAATAAAAAAAACAAGTGTTTTGTTGTTATACTATCAACTGTCCATAGGTACTAAAAAAAGTGTATGTCAGGTAAGGTATCCAATTTTTGGAAAAAATTAGTTGTATGTCAAGTTTTCTGTATCTCTTGCAATATTAAAAACAAAAACCATAAGCTGTTGAAATGGGTCGTGCTTTGATATTTTTTATCTGAAATATGCAAAAATGTAAAATGCGGATTCAAAAAATATATATTGTTTTATTGCTTTACTGAAAAGTAGCTTTATTGACTTAAAACATTTTGCAGTATAAACGACGCTTCCCCATTACCATTACCATCATGGGTGAGATTAAGAACATAACTGGTAAATGTCAAATACAGTAAAGTAAGTTCATTTATCTGTCTTACAATAACCTGTGTAAGTATTTAGTTGTTTCTGCAAGGGACTCGACAATTATAGTATTTTGTTCACATCTTTGTCTCTCAGTATGTTCGTGTTCTTGTTTCTGCTTCAATAAACATAATTTATTCTTGTAGATCTGGAATAGAAATAGAATATACAGAGAAAAACAATCTATGTGAAAATGTATATTCCATGATAGAAGAATTCAAAAAGGAAACGAAGATCAAAATAAAAAAAAAACTCTACCAATGGAGAAAAAGTTGGGAATAGACTACCTAAGTCAGACGTCACAGTCATGAGCGGTCAACCGTTCTAAACAACGTCATATTAGCATTGAAAAGGCCATACGAACTTTTGATTTGTGCTGTTTTTTGTGTTTTGATAACAAATAAAAGGGTGAGGTGGTTATTTGTGTAAATTTAGGATATCTTGAATTGTGGAAACAATGGAAGCAGGTGAGAAGTTATCATTTTTCGTTGAATCCTAAAATACATTATTTGAGGTCATGTTCATATTTTGTTGTTATTAGTTTTATAAATTTTAATATGTATTTTCTCGGTCTTTTTAGAAAGATGGCTTTGAAACATGTGTTGAAAACGTCCAGCACTTATTCATTTTTTGAAAATGATAATAATACTATCAAAAAAGGTGAAAAAGCCGTGAAATCAAACCATACCACAAATGCAATTCGATGCTGATCCGATGATAATTCGCAGAGAAGTTCATGCCAGCATAAAGGATAAGACTTCTTTATTGTATAAAAATAAAGAAGGACGATTGTGATGAAGGATTAAAATAATAGAAAATTTTCTTATTCATATGGACTTGTGGACGTTGAGTGAACATTTCAATTGAATATCTCAAGGGATTCAAAGTTATTGGTTCAAATCTGTACATATTTAGAAAAAAAAAGTTGTTTAAGAACTATATTATTGTATTTCAGCTGAACATAATCTTGATGGGGTTAAGGCTATGCAATGGGGAAGAACTCATGAAAAAAGTGGAATAGAGTTCCTGAAAACTCTGAACATAGATGTATGCCCAAGTGGTATCTGGCTATCAAACTCTGGATTACTCGGTGCCAGCCCTGATGGACTTGTGGGAGAGGACGCTATTGCGGAAGTGAAATGTCCATATTCATTAGGAAATTAATTTTTATCAAAAAAATGGTTCAATAGCAATGAATCAAGTATTGTGTGAATATTACATTTCCAACAGATTCCTGTCAGTCATAACAATGTAGTATAACATACCCGGGTTCGTTCAACAAAGTTGAATGAGGTAAGTTTTATGACGTTCATGACGAATACCTACGTTGGACCTACGTTGTGATGACTCCACCTTCCAAAAATTCACTTACCTCGAATGCGCCCGACAAAACAATAATTTGGGAAATTTGAGGATATTGGGATGTTAATTAAAACGCAACGTTCGTAATACACCTATTTTATTACAAATGTGAATGAAAAATAGTGCCGTACTCAGCCTGGAATTCATGTGGGGAAAGAGCACGGCAGAGAAACCCACAATCGCAATTCCAAAAACCGAACCATGCTGCACAACTGTTTTGTATTTTTTTCAATCAATAAATTACTGTTTTTCCGCGTCGAAATTGCAGTCCCACATTTCAAAAACACAATACCTACAAACAAAACTGAAGAGTTGTTTGTTACTGATCCTTTATAGACTTCTGAGGTCCCTGGGGTGCGGAAAACTACTCAGCCACTGTGTGGGTCTTAGGAAGAATATCTCTAACTTTTGTTTACTTGTTTGTTAGGATATTCATCCGTCACAGTGTATAGGAAAATGTTAGTAGATTCACCAAGGCTCACACATACCCTCAATCATACTATAACTACAATCCCAGCACGGAAACTTAAGTAATTATTGAGTTTTTCTAACTGACGTCCATCTTTGACCCGTAGTCGTATACAGCATTAAACGGTTTCTTTTAAACACTCACATGTTATTCAAAACAAGACAAATTGTACCACAGAATAAATGAAATATAAGGACAATCTTCAAGACATATAGTATTAATATAGAGTTCGTTTTACTGACCTGTAATAACACGTTATCACAATTTTTCACAGCCCTTTCAACGCCCCTATCATACATGTTCTCCCGCTGACCGGTACACTCGTACTCCTCTGCGCGCGAATCACGTGACAGGAAATCGATACAATGATGATGCGCGTGGATAATATAGTATGTTCGCAAAGTATTTGCATATCAGTGTAATATAGGTCGTTCATTAGGTATATGGGTTACCGACTAGATTTGACTGATTTTAACTGACAGTGTGATTGATGATAATTAGAGGGGACGGTATTCCTCAGATCGCCCCTTTGGAAGATTTTCGACAGAACGGAACTAAGGAGGGCGACAATCTTCCAACATTTTAACTAACTAGAAAATAACACCAAAATTCACAACATTTTTTTCCTAAAAAACTTACTCGTAACAAAACTTACAGCTATTTTCCTAGAATAATATCCCATTTTCAAAGTGAACAAAATACAACAACACTTGATTAAACAAATAAACAAAGTAACACTTGGACTTATGGATCGGAACGATAATAGAATTTCAACTGATTCGATGATCACGTGTGGTAGGAAGATGACGAACTACTACAGCGGTATCCGGTTTAGGATCAGGAGTGTAATTGCTGAAGGAGTTCCGTGAGTGTTTGCCGAAGATAGAGACCTGCTTTTCTAAAAATTACAAGGCCACAGGCAAGGTACGTTCGGAAACAGTAGCCCATAACGACTGCACAGGTACTGGTAACTGCCTCATAACTTACGAAATGATATGTGCATCGGGTATTTGGGGTGAAAAAAGTCGGTAAGACTTACTAAATTGCCTTAAGAAAAACTCGGTTAACGTGAGCTTTTTGCCTGATGAGTACTTTAAACTACTTAGACGCACGCGCTCTGAATATTGCCTGTCCTCAGACCAAAAAAATGTCAGAAAGTCCCGTTTGAAATGTTCCAACGTGCTCCAAACCACCTCTGTCATATCTCTCCTCTTCGAAGCTGGGCCGGACAAACAATCCTTCGCGATGTCCAAAGACTGTTTAGGTGAAGCCCCTTCAGCCTTCATAAACCGATCCAAACGCTGTAGAAATAACACGGGATTCTGTGACTCCGATGGACGAAAATTTGGTTTTTCGACAGTTGAATTTTGGAAAGATTGCGCATCAGTTAGAGCTAATGCCACGGTTCTCCATGCCGCCCCTGAACTTTCATTTCCCTTTAAGTTATGTGTCACATGATGGTCAGTGGCATTGGGTAATAAAGTAATGTTTATTGCGTCACTTACTGATGATGTCGATGCAGGTACCATCACAGGTCTATCATGAAAACCATAAATCAATGGTGGTGCTGGGGTGACATTCTCGGGTGGCACTGGTGGCAGTCGCTCCAAGACACCAGATGTGGCTCTGAGAAAATTCTGATTGATTTGGTTCTGCTGTTGCATGAAGTTGGACAGCAAGTTCGTCTGATGACGCAACAACTCGCCCAAGTCCTGGATCCCTAGATTGTTGTACGTTGGTGGTGGATGGGCCGTTGCTGATGCTCCCTGGTCTTGGTCAAATTTGCTCACGGTAGGTTGTGAAGAAACGTGGTCCGCGCCCCTATACCATGTGCATCTGGACCTTCAGGTTCATTGCTCGACATTGCAATTGCATTCCAATCTTCTTGTACATCAGGACTCGACATTACTGTAATAGACGTTAACCCAGCAGTAAATAGTCCCAAACAAAACATAGGATTTTGTTATCAAAATAACAAAAGAAAAGAAAAAAAAATAACATGTGAATGTATGTCGTTTCTCTTAAAAAAAAAACATCCCTCACACTCAAATTTCCACATTGTCTGTCGAATAAGCGCATCCTGGTCACGGCACCAAATCTGTAGTATAACATACCCGGGTTCGTTCAACAAAGTTGAATGAGGTAAGTTTTATGACGTTCATGACGAATACCTACGTTGGACCTACGTTGTGATGACTCCACCTTCCAAAAATTCACTTACCTCGAATGCGCCCGACAAAACAATAATTTGGGAAATTTGAGGATATTGGGATGTTAATTAAAACGCAACGTTCGTAATACACCTATTTTATTACAAATGTGAATGAAAAATAGTGCCGTACTCAGCCTGGAATTCATGTGGGGAAAGAGCACGGCAGAGAAACCCACAATCGCAATTCCAAAAACCGAACCATGCTGCACAACTGTTTTGTATTTTTTTCAATCAATAAATTACTGTTTTTCCGCGTCGAAATTGCAGTCCCACATTTCAAAAACACAATACCTACAAGCAAAACTGAAGAGTTGTTTGTTACTGATCCTTTATAGACTTCTGAGGTCCCTGGGGTGCGGAAAACTACTCAGCCACTGTGTGGGTCTTAGGAAGAATATCTCTAACTTTTGTTTACTTGTTTGTTAGGATATTCATCCGTCACGGTGTATAGGAAAATGTTAGTAGATTCACCAAGGCTCACACATACCCTCAATCATACTATAACTACAATCCCAGCACGGAAACTTAAGTAATTATTGAGTTTTTCTAACTGACGTCCATCTTTGACCCGTAGTCGTATACAGCATTAAACGGTTTCTTTTAAACACTCACATGTTATTCAAAACAAGACAAATTGTACCACAGAATAAATGAAATATAAGGACAATCTTCAAGACATATAGTATTAATATAGAGTTCGTTTTACTGACCTGTAATAACACGTTATCACAATTTTTCACAGCCCTTTCAACGCCCCTATCATACATGTTCTCCCGCTGACCGGTACACTCGTACTCCTCTGCGCGCGAATCACGTGACAGGAAATCGATACAATGATGATGCGCGTGGATAATATAGTATGTTCGCAAAGTATTTGCATATCAGTGTAATATAGGTCGTTCATTAGGTATATGGGTTACCGACTAGATTTGACTGATTTTAACTGACAGTGTGATTGATGATAATTAGAGGGGACGGTATTCCTCAACAACCAAAGAAGAAAACCTCGTATCTCCATCCCGCGAAATCCCGCGTTTTTTGCATCGAAAAACTCGTAACCCCATTTAGCTAAGTTGTTTAAAAATAATTTCGCATTCCAACTTTGGATCTAGTGTTGTTTAGAGCAAAATACAGTGATTGTCTTGTTTTTCAAAGATAGTGGAAAAAACAAGGTATGCAGTTCACTTTAATATTATGTAAAATAGCGAATCAATAATGCAAAACTTATGAGAAAATTGGAAAAAGAGTGAAAAAACATCCCTTGTTTTTTATATGAAATATCTTAACATTGCTTATAAAATTAAGTATTGATACGTCCCTTGGAAAACATTCCTAAAATTGATTTTCTCATAGTGTTTTATGGATCTATTTTGAACATTTTCCAGTATACATCTATTCATTTGCGAATAATAATTTGGTAAAAAACACATTGTCTTAAAAGGTATTTTTCTTTGTCAAATTTAACAATAATCTATCTTCAAATTCAAACCACTCATTGCAATAAAATATAGGTTTAAAGCCTACATTTCTCATTGTTAAGAGTTGATGTTAACAAATCGTTATGCTTCATTTACTGGACAATAAAGCACGGCAGTATAGCTTTTGTGGACTGTATTATTGAACTTTTTTGACAAACACGAATACAACTACAACCGACAATTTGACACTGACTTTTTTTTTACAAAGATGCCACCCGTTTAACACCTATAGCAATTTCACAAAGTGAACCCATTCCTTGCCTTAACATACCGGCCACCTTGAAATGTAGTAACAGTTTCAATAATACATAAATCATGAACAATACACAATAAAAATTAATTTCAAAATAATCTTCAACAATCTACATTGTCCTCTTCTAAATCCTCGTTTATTGATTTATATTGGTCTTCAATCGGTAGTATGCATATCCTGGTGACAGGTCTCTTGAAAAGTTTGTTGTTCATACGAACTGTGACCACTCTGACAATATCGTCGTTGCCTGGATGCAGCTCTTCGATGATACCGATGGGCCATTGTAGTGGAGGACTTCCGTCTTCCCTTACTGAAACCACTGTTCCCACTTTAAGCTGCGATATTGGCTGCTGCTTCCACTTGTTTCTGTTTTGGAGCTCGCAGATGTATTCCTTACTCCATCTTGACCAGAAATGTTGCATAATTTGCTGCAGTCGTTCGAATCGTTTGAGTCGATTTTCTTTGACATGGAAAACATCCATGTCTGGTAAAGCAGTTAAACTTCTTCCGAGCAAAAAGTGAGCAGGAGTTAAAGATTTAGTTGATCAGGATAAGAGTTCAATAGACATAAAGGGCGTGAATTGAGTATCGCTTCAATTTGAATAATCACTGTATCAAAATCTTCGAAAAGGAGATTAGCTGCACCAACTACTCGTTTGAAATGAAACTTGAAACTTTTAACTCCTGCCTCCCAAATTCTACCAAAGTTCGGAGCGCGCGAAGGTATGAAATGCCATCGAATTTTATGCTCATTCATAAAATAGTTGAAGCTATCCGTTTTTTCTTGATCCATAGCGAAGTTGTGGAGTTTCTTCAACTCTTTATCTGCACTGATGAATGTTTTTCCATTGTCAGAGTACAATGTTTCGGTATGCCACGTCTACCCATAAACCTTTTGAAAGTTGCTAAAAAACACTTGCTGGTGAGGTCAGACAACAGTTCTAGATGAATTGCTTTGGATGAAAGACAAATGAAGATGCAAACATATCCTTTGGTTAGCCTTGGTCCTCTTGTTAAGCGATCCTTCAGGAGAAATGGTCCTGCAAAGTCACAACCAACATTGATGAATGGTAAGTATGGAGTCACTCTGCACTTAGGTAAGTTTCCCATCATATATTCACAGGATACTGGCCTCACTCGAAAACATTTCACACATTGTCTCACAACCTTTTTGCAGAGGTTTCTTCCAGATATTGGCCAATATTGTTCTCTGATTGAAGCTAACAACATCGTAAGTCCACAATGCATCAGTCTGTGATGTTCCGATTGTAGTATAAGGAATGTTAAAATATGTTTTGGTGGAAGAATTATGGGATGTTTTTTTATCATATTTATAACTTGAATTCTGAAGTCGACCTCCAACACGGATAACTCCATCGTCAAATATTGGATTCAGTGAAAGTAGATTACTTTTTTTGTCCAATTGTTGTCCATTCTGCAATCTATTGTAGTCTGAAAAGAATTATTGCTCTTGTGCTAAACTAATCAACCTCTTCAAAGTTCGATCTTGTTCTTCAATTTTCAGAAATTGACCCTTATTTCTAGATCCAGGCTTCCGCTTGCAATTTTCTGCAAATCTAAAGCACCAGCTAATCACATTTTTCAATTTATTTATCTTTGAATATCGTTCAAAGATGTCAAACTTGTCTACAATTGTAAATGCATTCACCAGAGCTATCACTTTGTGTTCTGGTAAGTTGCCCGCTTCAATAGATTCTGCACTAATGTGATTTTCAATAGTCCCTTCTTCAAGCCATCTAGGTCCATGCCACCATAAGTTGGAATTCTTCAGAGCTTCAAGACCCACACCTCTTGAAATCATATCAGCAGGATTTTCTTCAGTAGCAACATGATACCAGTCACAAACATTTGTCAGCTCTTGAATTTCACTGACCCTATTGGCTACAAACACCTTCCATTTATTAGGTGCCCCTTGAATCCATGATAAAACTATTTGAGAATCAGAATAAAAATAGCATCTATTAAAGCTGAGTTTCAATGATTGTATCGACTTTTTTGACAATTGTGCCAACAATAGGGCTGCACAAAGCTCTAACCTTGGCAATGTTAGAACCTTTTTTATTGGTGCCACTCTGGATTTAGCACACAAGAGCCTCGACATATATTTATGTGTGTCCAGTTGACATCTGATGTAGATACAACACCCATATGCTTTCTGATTTGCATCTCCAAAACCATGAAGTTCTATGGTAATATAATAATTTGAACTGATCATTCTAGGAATTTCAAAGCGATTTAAACCTGGTAAACTATTTTTGAAACTGAGCCATGCTTTTAGAATTTCACTTGGTAACTCTTGATCCCATCCATATTGACCCTGCCATAGAGATTGCATCAATAGTTTCGCTACAACAATGATTGGGCCCATAAGTCCAAGTGGATCGTAAATCATGGAAATTGCTGATAGAATTGTACGCTTATTGATAATTTCTGGATATTTGAAGTCCGGAACAGAATATTGTATAGAATCAGAATCTGAATTCCAAATGATACCCAAAGTTTTGTTCGATTCGCCCTCATTGATTTTCAGAATGCTTGAATCCAAGTTTTTATTGACTTGGAATTTTGATAATAATTGATCATTGTTGCATAGCCATTTTCTGAGCTCCAATCCAGCACTTGAAAGAATTGTTGACACCTGAGCTTGTAGTTCCAGGATCTCACCTTCTGTATTGGCACCTTCCAAATAGTCATCCATATAAAATGAATTTTTTATCGATGCGCTTGCTTTTGGGAAAATATCTTCATTGTCCTTAGCTAACTGTTGAAGACATCTTACAGCTAAATAAGGTGCTGAAGCAGTCCCATATGTGACAGTATTCAGCTTCCAACATTTCAAATCACTAGCTGGGTTTTTTCTCCAAAATATACATTGATAGTTTCTTTGTTCTTCATTGATCCAAATCATCCTATACATTTTTGACACATCAGCAGTCATAACATATGGGTGCTTTCGAAAACGTAGTATTATCGAGAAAAGATCATCCTGGATTCTTGGTCCCACACACTGAACATCATTGAAAGATAAACCAGATGTTGTCTTCATAGATGCATCAAACACTACCCTGAGCTTGGTAGTTTGACTATGTTCCCGAATAACTGCATGATGTGGCAAATAGTTCCTCGTTGATGTCATTGAAATGTTTTCATCTACATTTATCTCGGTCATATGTCCCAACTTAATATATTCCATCATGAACTTGTCATATTCTTCCTTCAATTGTGGATTTTTGGAAAGCTTGCGTTCTTGAGTGAACCATCGTTGTAATGCCTGTTCTCTTGATTTTCCTAGAACCTCCAGATTGTCGTTGAATGGTATAGAAACTATGAACTTTCCATCATCACTTCTCTGAAAATTTGTCAAGAAAATATTCTCACAGTATTTATCTTCTGCGGAAAACTTTGATTGTTGATCTTGATTGACATTGACTTCTTCTATTTCCCAGAATTTATTCATTATATTGTCCATAAAAGTTTCTCCTGCTTCAGTGCTGAGACAGCTTATTGACCTTTGACTTGGATTATTGTATTCATCTGACTTTGATGATGTAACTCCACCTACTACCCAACCAAGTAATGTTGCTTGCAGAAATAAATTACTGTTATCCAATTGTATCTTTCCCATTTGCAGAATTTCCCAAAACAGTGATGCGCCAATCAGAAGATCTATTCGTCCTGATTTATTGAAGTTATGGTCTGCTAGTTGAATATTGTTTGGTAGTCTCATTGTTTTTTTGCTAAATGAGTAACATGGTATATGGTCAGTGATTGTTTTCAAAACTAGACACTCAATTGAAGTTTTATAGGAACTGGTACTAGAGCTAAGATCAATTCTTGCTTTATAGGTTACGTTTGAAATAGCTTGTCCCACACCCACTATCTTGCATTGTATTGTTTCTATTGGAATATTTGCTTGTTTGCAAAACTGCTCTGTGATAAAATTTATTTGTGAGCCACTATCTAATAGTGCTCCGCACTCATGAAAATTCCCTTAATCGTCTTGAATTGAAACCATTGTAGTAGATAGCAGTACTTGTGTCTGTTCAATTGTTCCATCGATTGAGTTCACGTGGCAGCTAATATGTTCTGCCGAATTGTTTCTGATCCATCCAGCTTCAGCAATGGGCTGATCATTGTTGAAGCCTTCTCTTATCCTTTGTTCATGAAAATTGTCTGATTGCCCTTGATTGTTGATATGCAATAGTGTATTGTGCTTGGAACTACATTTCTTACATCCTGAATGAGTACAATTTGAAGCAAAATGTCCTGGTCGTAGACAATTGCTGCATAGTTTTAATTTTTTAACCTCATTGCATCTTTCAGATGGTAAAAATCTCAAAAATGTAGTACATTGAAATATTGGATGAGGCCCCTTGCAAAAATAACACTTCATGCCATGATGACCTGAAGATTGTGTTCCCACTCCTAGGTAGGCTCCTCTATTGAATTTGCCTCTATTGTCCATCACCTTATTTTCTGAATGATTGTCTCTTGATTTATTGCATACCTCCATTATCTCTAATAGCTCACATCTTTGTTTCATGAATCGATTCATGTCTTCCATTGTTGGTAAGTCATCTTCAATTTTGAATAGCTCCCATTCGCGTCGTGTATTCTTGTCAAATTTGATAGTGAATATATAGATTAGCAGCCTATCCCATTGGTCAACATTTTCTCCTAACACCTTTAGCGCTCTCAAGTTCTTTGTCATTGTATCATAGAAAGACCTCAAATTGTTGTGATTTTCGTGGCTAATCACAGGATATTCAAACATCAATCGAATATGGTTATGAATAAGTAACGCCTTTTGATCATATCTGTCATGGAGTAGATCCCAAGCAACCTTATAGTTACCCTCAGTGACTTGTATTGACTCAATTAATCCCAAAGCATCCTTGATGAGATATGACCTCAGATAATAAAATTTCTGGACATCTGTCAAGGTGGCATTATCATGAATAAGAGCTTTGAAACCATCCCTAAACTCTAACCAACTTTCAAACCTTCCAGCAAAATGCGGCAGTTTTAAAGCTGGAAGTTCAACACCTTTTGAGCGAATTTGTAACTGATTATTGTTTTGAATGTTATGTGATTCAGCATCAGAACTTGGATGGTTATAAAAGTTGATTTCCGATCTGATTTTGCCTACTAAATTGAAATACAAACTCTCAAATTGGTTTCTTTCTTCATATTGTTTCAATACTTCAGTCTGATCAATTAAAAACTCAATTTCGCCTTGTTTTTCATTGAACTTATCATAAAGAGCTTCTACTTTTAACAGGCGTGCCTCCATTTCTCGAATCAACCCATCATCCCAAGTATCCAAAGCTATTTTATCAAAAGTGTTCCTATGTCTTGTCAAAGATCCCTTGATGACACCTCTGTCAAAAATTACCTTTGCCAAATCGCCCATTTTGATCAAATACTCGATTCACGCAAGAAATAAGAATGTTGTTGACTGGAAATTAAAAAAAGAAAGGAAAACTCACTTTTCACTGCTTATTATTCGTTAAACTGCTTGTGGTGTCGGCTGGTTGAAATTCATTGACATCTGTCTATCGATTGCACTTTTCGCTGGAACTGGATATCCGGCTCGTCTGAACCAAATGTTAAGAGTTGATGTTAACAAATCGTTATGCTTCATTTACTGGACAATAAAGCACGGCAGTATAGCTTTTGTGGACTGTATTATTGAACTTTTTTGACAAACACGAATACAACTACAACCGACAATTTGACACTGACTTTTTTTTTACAAAACTGCCACCCGTTTAACACCTATAGCAATTTCACAAAGTGAACCCATTCCTTGCCTTAACACTCATAATCTATATTCTTGGTACCTTAGTGTAGAGAAAAAATCTATTTCGGAATGTCATCTCGGTCGAAGAAAATTTTAAGTATGTCTAAAGGGAATATGGATTTACAACTTCCACCCATAACATTCACTAACTCAAATGTTTCTGAAAAACTATTGTACAATGACTGTTGGTGAACCCCTGACAAATTTGTTTATTATTTGGAATTATTGTTTGGTAAAATTGTCACTTTTCTAAAAGGTAAGAAACTCAAATTCTGAACATTATACAAATTGACATGCTCTCTTGATCTCTAATCTATTGAAAAAAACAAAAGAATGGTTACTATGAAAACAAAAAGGATAACTAGAATAGAAAAAATAACAAAAAGAAAAGATACAAAAAGACGCAAATTTAAGCCAGTTTCTCTTTAGAAATGAAAAATACTCCTCAATGTCCTGTACTCCTATTCAGTAAAAGTTAGACTTGCTAAATGAAACTGAGAATGGTCTACAGTATCGCTTCTTTACAACAAGCAGAAGTTGGTCGTAGACAATTTCACAATCTTTAATTCAAAAACCAAGGAAGGTTATTGTTTCATTTGGAATGAGTGTGATGGAGGCTTGTCGGCAAATAAATTTTCAAGAATTTTGAGCTACTTCATAAATCAACAGATACCATCATTGGAGGAGGACGAAAAAGTTATATTTTTTAGTGAGGGATGTTGTGGGCGAAATAGAAATGCCACACTTTCGAATTCTTCTCTATATCTGTCGATTAAAAATAATATAACAATCTGTCAAAAATACTTGGAGAAAGGACACACCCAAATGGAAGCAGATGCAATGCATGCTGCCATAGAAAGGAAGCTGAAACATTCCAAGATCAATGTGCCGGCGGATCATGTTGGGGTATGCCTCAAGGCTAGAAAAATCCCGAGCCTTAAAAAGTGGAATATTTAACCCATGATGTTTTCAACAATAATTCTCGGCTGAAATACGTGAATTCCATAAGTCCAGGAAAAATGGTTGGAGATCCCACAGTACACAACATTCGAGCCCTCAGATACAATTCCAATGGAACCATTGACTACAAACTAAGACATCCTAAGGAGTGGACGCCGCTACCAACAAGGATAAATAAAAAAGAAGACTCGTAGATACCAAAGCTCTACAAAGAGAGGTTCAAAGTATCAAATGAAAAATATAAGCACTTACAAGAAATCAAAAGCTCTCTGGAGAAAGATTACCATGAATTTTTTGATGGTTTACCTCATGAATAAATCTAAGGTCGATTTTCTTTCCTCTTTTAGTTTGCAAGAAGTTACTGCTCATGTTATTTTTCATATACCTATTTTGTAGAAATTAAAGTTTTTTGAAGTGGTTTGAATTGTTTTTTATGATATCAAATAATTAATTGTATAAGTCAGCTCTTCTATCTAGAAATGAAAACCTCGTAACTCCACAACTCTCTGATGGAATCAAGTAGAAAAACCTCGTATCTCCGTTGATTTTCTGAAATCTTGATATGTTCAAAAATATTTTATATACCTATCAAAATCATAACTACTTTTATTTAAATTTACGTATTTATATTGTTATTCGTGGAATTAATGGTCATGTTTGGGACTACTTTTGAAACTTATTCTATGTAATTCGCAACAAGGTGTTTACTATCCGCTTGTGATCACAAAACCGGCTTACAGAGTGGTTAATATTACAAGTTCTCAGTTATTTATGAGCGCTATGGCTTGACACAACTATCTTCAAATTCGATCCAGTAAATAACAATGAACAATGCGTGTGAGATATAGTGCCAGTGCTACGACTATGCTTTGTTGAATTGACGTGGAGTTTGAACACTTGTTGATTTGCATGGGTGTTATCGCGATTGACAGTAAATTCCCAAAATAATGTACGGACTCACCAAATAATAGAGTCCCAACAGTCTTTTCTGGGGTGCGTTCACAAATGTCGTCGGACGATCGCACGGCGACGCTCTGACCTTTCCCGGCTGTTCATAATTCTTGCCGAGTAAGATTCACACTCATTCACAATTCGGGTAAATATTCTCCAAGCGATCAACTTTTCAACACACTTTTTAGGTGGTGAAGATTTGTCGCGCCTGCGATGTGTGTACAAACGTGTGATCCTGACCAAAAACCAAAAACAACAAACTACACGGCTGATCGTTGATACATTAGGGCTGGTGATAATTTAATTAAAAAATGAATATTATGTCTTCAGAATCGCACAATCTTGTGAAAGATGCGGATACCATTTATGTCAGACGATGGAAAAATGATATTAAACCGAACCGAAGGTAAAAAATTGTTGGCTAAAAAAACATCATTGTCAATTAACTTTTTTCCAGACAATGCTTTAGAGTTTCCCTGTGACAATGGCAAATGAGAATGAGAGGCGCTATCTGACGACGAATCACTGTCCTGGAATGCCGGGATCCATATTTTACATTTATTCCTTATTCCACACGCTTATAACTTCTTAGAAACACAGTATAAAATGAAAGCTTAGAAAGTATAGCTATGGTGGTATTATTTAGTGTTTTTTGTAAAATGGTTGTATTATTATTCAATGACCGTAACAGTCATATAGCATGCACTTTCAAATTTTAAAGGTTATGATAAACCATAACAAGTCGAAGAATCGTGAACGAGGATTATTTACCATACGTCATCTTTCAGATGAAACTGACATTTGACGAAAGTTCCGGGTTAATAATTGTGAACGCACCCCTGGAGATGAGTTGCCCAGTTCCAGCGCAGTGTTGCCACCGCTTGCCACCCCTATTACAATTATTGTAATAGATCTATTACAATCGACTATTTCCTATTACGCTATTACCAAACGTTAAGCATCTATTACAATTTCCAATTTGAGATGAATTTGTTGAAGATTATAATATGGAGCTTTTAAAGCCGATTTTATTTTGTCATATTATTCGTTTTACTCGAAAATTCGTATAATTCTCTCCAAAACCAAAAAACAAGTACCCATGGGAAAGCGCCTATCCAAATGTCATTGCACTAAACTGGTTGTCAGTCAGTGTCAATGTCAATCTTGTCTTATCTGTCACTCGATCACTCATGTCAATATTGTCAAAATCAAAATGACAATTCGACAAATTTGAAATTATTGATTGTTTTTATTTTGATATTGTTCTATGGTTATTGTTTATGCTGCATTCAAGTTGAAAAACGTTGATCGGTTGATCGTGTGAAAGTGGAAAAGGAAATATAAGTTTCAAGTTTATTTGGGAAAGCTGTCACTGAATATGGAAAGGTACTGAGTTCTATATTTCAAATTTGGTAAATAGTTGATGAAAGATGTATTTTAGAATTGAAGTTGATAATCAGTCATCAGACGATGACGATTTTGATTATGGCCAGGACCAGGATGAAAGTGAACTTCCTACATCTTCTGGAACTGTTTCTGAAAGCAAAAAGTCGTATAAACAAAAATACTTGGCAGACTGGGAAAAAAAATTCAATTGGGTGGATAAGAAGGACAACATGCCCTTCTGTAGAATCTGCTGTGTGAAATTAAATGGAGGTGTTACTCACCTGGAACGGCATGAAACGTCACACATACACACCAAAAAACTGTCTGCTGCCAAGAAACAGCCAAATATCCAAGTATTTCTAAAAAAAACAAGATGGCACGTAAAAACAAGCAAGAATAGCCGAGCTGAAAGCAGTGGCTTTTGTAGTAGAGCACAACTTGCCATTTTCACTGCTGCATCTCACTCCATTAGTGAAAAGCATGTGTCCAGACAGTAATATAGCGAAAAATATGGCATTGGGCCGAACAAAAGGCACTGGAATTGTGTTGAATGTGTTCAAGCTTGGAGGTTTTAGTTGAAGACCTGAGAAAGAATCCATTCTCCTTAATCATTGACGAAACAACGGATGTGTCTGTCTCCAAATCTTTAGCAGTGGTTGCCAGATTTTGTACAGGAGACTGTTTAGTGGCGGATCAATTTTTTGCTCTTCTTCAGGTGAAAAGTGCCACAGCAGAAGACATCACCAACGCTGTTACCAACTTGCTAACCATTCACAAAATACCACTAAAGAATTTAATCGGATTTGGTGCCGATAATGCCTCAGTCATGATGGGGAAGACTGGTGGTGTTGGCAGTAGATTAAAACAGTTGAACCCTCATATCTTTATTTTGGGATGTGTATGTCATAGTTTCAATCTCTGTAGTTCAAAAGCCTGTGAAGGTCTCCCAAGGTCTGTGGAGGAATTCGTGAGGGACATTTCCAGTTATTTTGGCAATAGTGCGAAAAGAATCGACAGTTTTGAAGAATTTCAAGATTCCACCCAAACTTCTCGACATCGGATGCTTACATTGTGCACTACACGATGGCTGTCAATGCAGAATGTGGTGAACCGGATTTTGGAGCAGTGGTCAGCTTTACTATTGTTTTTCACCTCGGAAGTGGCGGAGGAAAACTCTCTGCATAAGGCAAAATCGATTTTGGATGCCCTGAATAATTGTATCTTCAAAATATATCTTCAGTTCTTATGATTCATATTAAAAATAGTGAATGATCTCAATTTAGAATTCCAAAGTGAGCACCCTGAAATATTCATGCTTTTCACAAAAGTCACAGAAATGTACAAGACAATTTTAAAATCATTCGTAAAAAAGTCTGTCTTGAGTAAAACTACTTCCCAAACAGCATTCTACGTCCCAGATACGTACAATTCAGGAACTATCTACGTCGGTACGTACGAGACCTAAATAGTACATCACCTGTACGTAAAGACCCTGTCGTCTAGAGTACGTACACCATCACACATAATATGTACGTACATAGAACGCTCGGCCCTGACGTATACAGTACATGTACATGATTGGGCGTAATACGTTCGTACATAGAACGTTCGGCCCTGACTTATACAGTACGTACATCATAAGGCGTTATTTGTACAAACCTAGGACGTTCGACCCTGACGTATACAGTACGTACATCCTTAGGCGTAACATGTACGTACAAATTATGTTCGGCCCAGACGTGTACACTACGTACATCATAACGCATAATATGTACAAACATAGGACGTTCAGCTCTGACGTATACAGTACGCACATAATCATGGCCTAGACCAGACGTGTTTCACATCGCTGCGTTTATACTCAATGGTTCTTGTGTCGCTTACGAACAGTAGAGTTGTGTCTTATATCAAAAGCCTTGAAATTGTGAGATCTGTGTGATAATCTAAAACACAATTTGAATTTCCGTGGTGTTCGCCAACTATCCTAATTTTTAGTGAAGACAATTGCAGGTATGCGTAAACAATAATAGATAACAAAATAGAAATTCCAAACATACCGAACATCGAGTCATATCTGCTTGTGTGGAGTTTTCGCACTGATAGCGTTATTTTTACGTTGCTTTGGGAATTGGCGATTTGAAGAAATCTCTTGCCCTGAACTGAGTAGGGGTGTGGGTGTCTTCAATATCGCTGGTTTTTGCCTGTCTAGATTTCTTGTACGCTGATTGGTTACAATGACTGAAAATAGTGATGGTAGTACTGTATTGAATAGTAACATTCCGATTGTAGTGGATGTACAATCAGGGCAGGCTATACAAGAAATAATCACTGTAGGTGACAATGAAAACCCAGATGATATCTTTAAACCTAGGACGAGTGTATCAAGAACCCCTCCAAAACCATGAGAACAAAACAAAAGGACAAGATCTGAATCAACCCCGGAACAAAATGAAAATAAGAGGAGAATATATGATACTAATGATAAAAAAAAAATTCTGGGATTTTTTTCTACAGATATGAAGAATAAAGACCCAGGAGAAATAGACAATGAGTTATTAGAAAAGATTATTGGAAATCTGGAAAATATTGAAGAAGTAATGAAACGCAAAAGTGAATCTGGTATCCCAATTTTCCCCATAAGGGAACAATATGAAGTAGCTAACTCCACGTCACAACTACTGAAATTAGTCTCAAGAATGGATTACAAAATTGGAGTCTTGGAGAAAGAGAATAAAATTCTCAGAGGAGCCCCAAGATTGTCATCAGATAAGAATCACATGCCACAGACATTTGCATCTTCTAATGGAAACTCTACTCCTCGACCTCCACCAGTGGAGAATATTGCATGGTCCACTCCTCCAGCAGCAGTGAATAAAATAGAAACCTTAATAAGGCTAAAGGATGAAGATGATTCCAAAATAGTTTGGAAGAAGATTAAAGAGAACTTAGTGGGTGTTGATATAGACGGCAGCTTCAAAAACATCAGACAGCTCAATCAGGGTTCAATTTTAGTTGAAAGCTACACAAAAGGCCAACAAGAGAAACTCAAGAAAGCACTTCAGGGAAACAACAGTTTCCAAATGAAGGAACAGGGCAAGACTAACCCTATGTTTATGTTGACGGACGTAGACAAAGGATACTCCCAAGAAGAATTTGTTAATGAACTTTTACAACAAAATCCTGAAGTAAAAAGTCTCAGTAGCGAGGAAGAACTAAAGGGAGTGGAAGTTGTAACAAAAAGGACCTGCAGAAACCCGGGAAAAGAGAATTGGATTCTACGAGCTCCACCAAAAATTGCTAAATGGTTTCTGAAAAGAGAGAAAGTTAACTTTGACTTAGTATCCACTTATGTTCAAGAATATGTGCCCTTGACAATGTGTTTCCGGTGTTCAGGGTTTGGGCATATAGCTAAATACTGCAAAAACAAGGAGTGTTGTTACAAGTGTACATAAGGCTGAAAGCTGCAACGAGACATCTTTCAGATGTCGTAACTGCGATCTACCGGGTTATCAAGACAAGTCTCACTCAGCCAGAAATCCAGATTGTCCAGCATATCAAAGAAAATTACAAAGAGTGAGGTTATCAACAAACTATAATGAAACCAACGATTTTTTACAGCCAATCTAAAATCAGGGAAAACGTCAAACACTGCAACACATCACTTACGTGGAAGAAAGATTAGTTTTGGACTTATTCATCAAAATCTACGTTCAATCCGTAATTCTGTTGAACTCTTGGAAGAACTGGTTTCAGAAAACACCAACACCAATATACTATGTTTCACTGAACACTGGCAAACTGACGCTCAGCTGAAAAACTACAACATAAAGGGACTCAGATTAGCTGCTAGTTTCTGCGGGAGTGAAAAAGACAAACATGGAGGCAGTGCTGTTTATATCAACAATAACATAAAATCGTCCACAAGAAAGGATATACATGGCTTGGGATTGGAAAATCATTTTGAATGCTGCGGTTGTGATTTGAAGATTCATCAAAACAAAATCCTGGTTGTTTCAATATATAGGCCCCCTAAAGGTGATATAACTATCTTTATGGATAAGATGGAACAGCTTCTCACTCTTTGTGGGAGATTCAGAGGTATACTTATGGTAGCTGGTGACTTCAACTTGGACATGTTATCTCAGGAGAAGAAAACACAAGAGTTCCTGTCTCTCATTGGATCTTTCAACCTGAAGCAGACCATATTGAACCCACGAGAATAACATCTGACAGTAAAAAGTGCATTGATAATATCTTCACGAACCATATGGACATATCCGCATCACTTCTACACACCCACATATCAGATCACACTGCCCAGAAACTACTTATTCACATTGAAGAAGAATCTTCAAGGAAATACAAGGTGCAAAGGAATTTTCTGGAATCCAATAAAGACAAATTTGATGAATATTAACTGGCAACATCTCTATCAACTTGAAACTTCGCAAGTGAATCCCCAGTGGGACTTCTTCTCCTCCATTATAGCAAGGGAATTCGATAACTGCTTTCCTTTAATAAAGAAGCAAATGAAAAACATGGGTAACAGTTAATACTTTCAGCATATTCCGGAAATGAGTGAATGCAAAAAACAGTTAGACATACTTTACTTGCTGAAAAGGAGAAATAATGCATTTAAAGATCGGTACAATGAGAAGAGGAGAGAATACAACTGTTGTTTTGTTTGCTGAGAAGGACCACCCTTGGTAGGGAAATGATATGATTCGTACGAGAAAATGTTTTACATTTTTATTCGAGCAACTTTTAAAAAATTCTATTTCAACTTCAAAGTCATACAACAATAATAATCACCAGTGACAGTCATTCATGGCACCCTTGTTCTCCTTGGACTCGTCGGCCCGTGTTCAGACTTGAAACATGATTTAAGCAGTAACATGCCGGCCACGTTGAAAAGTCTTACTTTTCGAAAAATAAAAAATACGGCTGACTCCAAGAACTGCCATCACACACTTCACTATCACATATCAGTGTCATTTTCTTTATTCTGAGGTGTCAATTGGTAACACGCACACTCGAGCCACTGATCTTCTGATTATGTTGCCATTAGGAAGACGTACGGAAATAACTCTAACTATCTTGTCCGCTCCTGGATGAAGATCGACGACTCGTGCCATTCGCCATCGTAGTGGAGGTTGATTGTCCTCGATCAGAACGACTAGGGATCCAAGCTTCAAATTGACATGGATATTTTGCTTCCACTTGCCCCGAGCCTGAAGGCTTGACAAGTACTCTCTTGACCAGCGTTCCCAAAATTGTTGGTGTAATTGCTGTAGTCTTTGATATAACGACAAACGTGATATTTTGACTTCCATGAAGTTAGCTTCTGGAGAACATAATAGAGACTCGCCTATTAGGAAATGTGAAGGGGTCAAAGGATCATAGTCATTAACATCATTAGAAAGTTGAGTCAGTGGTCGGGAATTTAAACATGCCTCAATTTGAACCAAAAGGGTGTACATATTTGAAAAATCAAGAGATGAATTTCCGAGTACCCGCTTAAGGTGAAATTTCGTACTCTTAACAGCAGCTTCCCATAAACCGCCCATGTGAGCTGATCGCGCAGGTATAAAATGCCAGTTGATCTGATCGTTGGCTAAAACTGTTGAAACAATTTCATTATGCTTTTTGTCATTTATCAAATTATGAAGTTCAATAAAGTAATTATTTGCCCCAACAAAATTTAATCCGTTGTCGGAATAAATGTTTGAAGGTTTACCCCGACGGGAGCAAAATCTCTTTAAAGCATTCAAAAAACTATCCGTTGTCAAATCTGGAACTAATTCGATATGGATTGCATGAGTGGTGAAACATACAAATATGCACAGATATGTTTTTATAATTTTGCTTCTGCGCAACCTTCCTTCTTTAACATATATCGGACCAGCGTAATCCACACCACAGTTTAAGAAAGGACGACGAGGAATAACACGTGTTCCAGGCAAGGAACCCATTAAAAATTTGACAGGTTTGGGATTTGCTCTATAACAAATAATGCACTCATTAAGAACCCTTTTTACTGTATTTTTACCTTTGATAGGCCAAAATTTTAGACGTATCATAGAAAGTAAATTTTGACTGCCTGCGTGCAGATATCTAAGATGAGCATCCAAAACAATCAAATTTGTTAACTTATGTTTGTGTGGCAAAATGATTTGATGTCTCTGATCATAATTTAGTTTTGAATTTTGCAGTCTTCCACCCACACGTAATATTTTTTCAGAATCCAAGAAAGGATTCAAACTCAATATTGTACTGTGACGACTTAAGGGTTTTGAATTCTCAAGGCTCGAGATCTCTTTCTCGAATGATTCGCGTTGAGCCAATCGTATTAGAATGAAAGAAGCTTCGTTTAGTTCAGAAATTGACAAACTGTTTGATGTAACGGGAATTTTCTTCAAAGTACGATTTTTAAATCTGATAATGTATGCTACAATTCTTCGCAATTTGCAGAAAGTCGAATATTTTTCAAAAACATTGAATGTGAGCTGAGTATTTCCACTAGAATGTGTTACGTCTGTTGTATTCAAGCTTATTGCGTTTGATTTTATTTCTGGTAATGAGTCCAACTCAGAAATATCACCACTGCAACAATTATCATCCGGATCAAACTTGTATAAAAATTCGGGACCATTAAACCATGTTTTGTTTTCAATCAATGCTCGTGGTCCTAAGCCTCGAGATATAATATCAGCAGCATTATCGTGACTTTTGACATGCTTCCATCTATTAAGATCCGATAATTCTGATATTTTAGCAATTCTATTCGCGACAAATGTTTTCAATTTGCAAGGTTCCACCTTCAACCAAGACAAAAGTATTGTTGAATCTGTAAAATAAACTGTCTTTGATATGTCATGATTAAGAATTTTTGTTACTCTTGAGACCAATTCTGCTAATAAATGAGCTGCTAACAATTCCAATCTAGGTATAGTTTGTTTCTTGAGGGGTGCAACTTTTGACTTAGCAGTTAAAAGCCGTATCTGCTTTCTTCCGTTTTTATCAATTGATGATAAATATAAACATGCTCCATATGCCTTTTCCGAACTGTCGCAAAAGCCATATAATTCAGATTTCTTCATGTTGGGAATCAAAACGTGTCGATTGATTTCTAGTTCATTCAAAACTTCAATTTCTGACATGAATTCTAAAAAACGTTTTTTCAAATTTAACGGAATATCTTCATCCCATTCGGTTTGTTGTTGCCATAAATCTTGCATAAGAATTTTTGCTGTGATGATTGCAGGACCAATTAAGCCTAGAGGATCGAAAATTTGTGAAATTGCTGACAAAACGCAACGTTTGGTTATTTTTTCATGAAGCTTGACGCTAATTGAATATTTCAGATTGTCTTGATGTGGATTCCATATTATCCCAAGTGTTTTTAATTCTTTCTCGTCGTGATTTAAAATCAATTTGTCATCTTTGAGATGACTTTTTTCTGAAATGTAATTTAGGATTGATGTATCATTTGAGGACCATTTTCTGAGATCAAATTTAGCTTGCGAAAGAATTTCTGTTAGTTCATGATAAATTTCTAATGCTTCGCTTTTGGTATCAACACTTAGTAACAGGTCGTCCATATAGAATGAGTTCTCAATAATTTTCGCTGTCCGAGGGTATTTGTCTCTATTTTCGATAGCAAGTTGCTTTAAACATCGCGTTGCTTGAAAAGGCGCACTTGCGGTTCCGTAGGTAACTGTGTTGAGTTGATAAACTTTTATGGGTTCGTCTGGATGACTTCTCCATAAAATTTGTTGATAGGATCGCTCGGTGGGATTAATCAATATGCATCGATACATCATTTTGACATCAGCACTAAGGACGTACTTTCTCAATCGTAATCGTAAAAGAATTGAATAAAGATCGGATTGTATAGTTGGACCTACTAGTATTAAATCATTGAACGAAACATCTGTACTCGTTTTCGCACTCGCATCAAATACTACTCTACACCTTGTTGTGACTGAGTCTCGTAATACTGCTGTATGCGGTAAGAAATATGAATTTTCGTCCATTGAGTCATCGTTTTCCAAATTGTTTTTAAATTGCATATGCTCCAAATTTTCATATTCGTTCATGAATTCTACATATTGAATTTTCAAATCTTCATTTTTCTTGAAACGTCTTTCTAAATTATTGAATCTTCTTAAGGCCATGGTTTTTGAATTTCCTAACTTTCCATCACAATCTCTCTTGAATGGATATTTCACTATGAATCTTCCGTCTTTGTGACGCGAAGTAGTCTCCTCGAAATAACTTTCACATATTTTTTCTTCCTCTGAGAAAAATGCTTCTTGTTGTAGTTCTTCAATCTCCCAAAATGTATTCAAACTGTTATTGAGATCTTTATTTGTGATTTTTGTGGATAAATTACAAATTGAAGTTTGTTGTTGATTATTTTCGTGAAATGCGATTCTTCCGGCAAAAATCCATCCTAATCGTGTTTCTTGTAAAACTGGCATATTGTTACCTAGTTTCAACCTGCCGGTTTTTAGCAAATCGTAAAATACTCCTACGCCTATTAATAAATGTATTTCCTTCGGAATATTGAACTTTTCATCTGCTAATTTCAAGTTAAACGGGTATTTTATGTCTTGTCTATTAAATTGAAATAATGGCAATTTTTCTGTTATTTTTGGTAAAATCAGAAATGATAAATCCACTTTAAACGATTCAGTGCGTGATTTTATGGTCGTGAATGCTTTTTTTGAAATTTTTGTTACAGATTCATTGACTCCTGACAATGGTATATTGACATTTTGGCAATTGAGCTTCAGTTTCTTAAAAAGGGATTCAGTCATCAGATTGGATTGACTACCTGAGTCCAACAATGCATTACATGTATGCCAACTTCCTTGATAATCAGCAATAAGAACAGTAGCAGTCGACAATAAAATTTGATCCTCTGAGAAATTGGAAAAAGCGAAGTTTAACTGCTCGTTTTCTTCATTTTCTGTACAAATTTCTGGAAATTTTTCATTTGTGGCGCACATTGCGTTAAAACTTCGTTCTGCACGTTCATTTGATTTATTTCGTTGAGTTACATGTTTTTCTGGAGCTTTTGAATTGTCGGTTCGGTTCTGGGAAACAAATGATTCGGCTACTTTGCGACATGGTTCAGGCAGAAAGTTCCGATGGACAGCCTCCTCCGATTTCGTAGCTGGGGATTGAGATAGAGAATATCGAGTATTCGTTGTAATCCGGTTTTCGAAACGTTCCGAATCATGATGCTCAGGTCTTTGATTTTCATGCAATAAAGTATTATGCTTGGAATTACATTTCTTGCATCTGCTTGAGTTACATTCATTTTTGAAATGACCTGTTCTGAGACAATTGCTACAAAGTTTGTTTTCTCGTATGACGTTATATTTTTCTTTTATGGTAAGATTAGCAAATGATGGACAACTGAACAGGAAATGAGATTCACCACAATATGGGCACTTGATATTTGTTTTTTCTTTTGTGAAAAGACATCTACTTGTAGATTTTTCGTATTCAAATTTTCGAGAAAATGGTTTTTGTTGTGAATTCGATTTTGAGAAATCACTGCTTAATGCTTCCAGGGTTAAACACTTTTTTGTCAAGAATTGCACAAATTCATTCAAAGTTGGTAAATTTGCATCGTCTTGCTTATTTTCCCATTCACGCCGTGTTCTATCGTCTAATTTTTGTAATATGATTGGGATGAGAATTAAGTCCCAGTGCTCGACTGGCAATCTTAACTTTTCCAAAGCTGATTTATGTTGAAATAATGTATCTAACAAAAGTCTGAGATGGCTAACTGATTCTTTTGAAACTTGTGGCAAATTGAACAATAAATTGTTTATGTGAAGATTGATTGTGGCTCGTTTATTTTCATACCTTTTTTTTAGCAACTCCAGAGCGATTGAATAATTTGATCCAGTAACTTCCAAAGATTGGATCAATTTCAATGCATCACCCTTACAACATATTTTCAAATATAAGAATTTGTCAATATCGTTCAAATCATTTCTGTGATTAACAACGGAATCAAAAATATCTATAAAGCTATACCACGTTTCATATCGTCCATGAAATTCAGGCAATCCTAGATCAGGGAGCTTGGCAATCGTATTCGAGTTTGAAGGCGCTGTTGCTATACTTCTATGTAAATCGTTTATATGAGCATTTTTGCTTTTTTCGATAGTTTCTTTGGCTGTTGCAATCAATGAGTAAAAATCTGATTCAACGTTTAAGCGAGACCCTTTTTCCGTTGATGATAAATACTCCAGTCTTGTTTGAATTCGATCATATTCAGAAAAATCTTCTTGAACACTTTTCAATCTGATTTCAATTTGATACACCTCATCGCGTCTTTGATCCAAAAATTGTCTAAATCTTTCCAGCCTTTCGACTATGACTGTACGTGAATGTTCGAGCTCTGAATATTCTTCATACTCAGGATCAGAATGAGAACCTGTTGCATTTGATTTCTTTTTGCCACCCATTTTTAACTACAATCAGATCAACTTGATACGTGAATTCGATAAATTCAACAAAGAGGATCGAGTACTTATGTAGCAGCGTTTAAAACTACAAAACTTCACCCTATTAATTCAAATAATCGAAATGTTAACGCTGAACCTACTCAATGAGAAACTATCAATGTCAAAGATGTACACGAGGCAAAAAATACGCTGATAAAATAATTACGATGAATAATAATTAGTCTGTGTGAGTAATACGAGAATCAAAATGTATGAGGCGAGAAAATATGAGAGTCAAAAAATACGAGAAATACAGATACTTGTTGTTTTCGAGAACTGTCACTACGAGAAAATAGTTAAGAATTGTTATAAAACTTGGATAGCATGTAGGAAGAAATAGAACGAGCTCACCAGTTCTTATGCGTAGATCACGTGCTCTGCCGCCTTTGATGCCTTCTAATTTCCAACCACTTCTTTTCCAGTTTTCCACAGGCGTTGTTGATCTAATCCGGTTCGACGGGACCAAAAATTATGTTGTTTTGTTTGCTGAGAAGGACCACCCTTGGTAGGGAAATGATATGATTCGTACGAGAAAATGTTTTACATTTTTATTCGAGCAACTTTTAAAAAATTCTATTTCAACTTCAAAGTCATACAACAATAATAATCACCAGTGACAGTCATTCATGGCACCCTTGTTCTCCTTGGACTCGTCGGCCCGTGTTCAGACTTGAACCATGATTTAAGCAGTAACAACAACAAAACACTATTGAAACATAAACAGAACAACTATTCCTGGAGATTGAAGAACTCTGATAACAAGACTAAATGTACATGGAAAATTGTTAAAGAAATAGTGGGAGAACATGGAAACAAGGACAGCACCATAGAATGTGATACCGATTCTTTGGTAAATAGGTTCAATGACCACTTTGCTGGTGCAGCTCTAGAACTTCTATCAAAAGTGGATGAAATCCCATTTACAGCTAAAGTACCTGAATGCCATACTACGATTTCCCTGAACCTGACAAATGAAGAAGAAGTGACCACTATAGTCAAAAGGATGAAGAATAAGAACAGTTCTGGAGACGATGAGATGTCAATGGACATGATAAAATCAATCCTTCCAGGTATTATTAAGCCTCTAGTACATATATTAAATAATTCCATAACATCTGGGACTTTTCCGGATAAGCTGAAACTTGCCCTGGTTATTCCTGTGTTCAAGAAGGGAGATGTGAATCAAATTGATAACTATCGTCCAATTAGCTTGCTCTCAAGTTTCTCCAAGATATTTGAACAGGTGATAAGTCAACGACTATTGGAATACATGTTTTCAAATCGACTCCTTAACAACATTCAACATGCTTATTTGAAGAGTAAGTCTACACAAACTGCTATACTTGACTTCACAGACTGCATCATCAAGTGCTTGGAAAATGGCTACCTGACTATGGGTCTCTTCTTAGATCTTTCTAAGGCCTATGATACAATAGACCATAGCATCTTATTGAAAAAACTGAGCTTATATGGTATTCAAGGAACGGGACTGGAGTGGATAAGATCATACTTGTCTGATAGGCAGCAGAGGGTTGTAATGAGGAGAGATGGCCACAAAACAACATCTGACATGACAAGAATCAACATGGGAATACCTCAAGGAAGTGTTTTAGGACCACTTTTATTTATCATCTACATAAATGGCATAACCGAACTATGCTCCTTTAACGAAAATTGCAAAATTGTAAATTATGCTGACGATACAAGTATCCTCCTATGGGATCATGATTCCGAAGCACTGCAGGAGAAAGCAGAAGATTTCATCTGTCAATCAAAGAAGTGGTTCACAAAAAACAAACTTCAAGACCAAATCAACGAAAGTCCTTCCTAAGAAAATCAAAAACGGCAATGACCAAATTATGGTCACAAATCACACAAAATTCTTAGGAATTGTTATCGATGAGAAATTGAGCTGGGAGCAACACATCGATTATGTTGTTGGGAGGCTGAACAGAGTGTGCTATTCCATGCGTGTGATAACTACTTACATTGACTTTCCAACAAGAAAAAGTGTGTACCACTCCAACTTCGAGAGTATCATAAGATTCGGCTGCTCTAAGGACATTGACAGGGTCTTTCTCTGTCAAAAACGAATATTGAGGATCATGTTGTCTGTTAACAGAAAGATGTCTTGCAGAGGTCTCTTTAAACAAAACAACCTATTAACTACCACTGGCATATATATCCAAGAGTGTATTCTGTTCCTTTTCAAACATAGGCAGCTATTCAGTGAATATGATTCCCAGACCAATTATCCAACTCGAACCTTAAATCTGAAATATCCTAAGCACAGACTAAAACTAACTGAAAAAGGAGTATATTACAAATGTGTTAAACTGTACAACCATCTACCAGGTGAGATCCAGAATATTCGAAGTGAAGGGGAATTTAGGAAAAAATTGTATGGTTTCTTACTGGATAGTGAGCCCTATACAATTGCCGAGTATTTATCATAAACAGTAATATTTATGGGAAAACTGTGAGATGTCTGACGTACATATTATTGAGTTTTCTTTTCGACACTATTTCATCTTTTGTTTATGTATGTAAACATTCTATTGAAATAAAGAATATTTATTATTATTATTATTATTATTATTACATCATTAGTCGTAATATGTACGTACGTAGGACGCTCCTCCCCGACAAATGCAGTACATACATCCTTCGGTGTAATAAGTACATTCATAGGACGTTCGACCCAGACGTAAACAGTACGTACATCATTAAGCATAATATACAAGTACAAAGGACGTTTGGCCCTAGCAACCCTAGCGTTTACAGTACGTACATCATTAGGCGTAATATGTACGTACGTAGGACGCTAGGCCTGGACATATCCACTTGAATTTTGACGAAAAATAACTTGATGAATTCGTCGTCAGGGCAAAATTTAGGATTCACCAATTTTTTTTGTTGGTTATTTCACGCCCAAGGTATCACGCAGATTTAAATAAAGAAATGACTTCATTAGAAATCTTAGATTTATTCAAATGACTGTTTACTTAAAAAAAACAATTATACCATACATACAGGGTGTCCGGAAAGTCAACGATAATACTGAAAGGGGTGATAGACCAACTCATAAGCTTCCAGAAGAATATAATATGTGCTTATATATAATATAATGCTTTCCACCACCTTTTCCTTCGCAATTACACGCCAGTCATGACAATTCCCACGTACTCAGTAGCAAAGAATAAAAAAATATTTCTCTGAAAACTAATATTTCTTATTGAATATTTAGAACTTTTAGTGGCAATCTCGAAAACCATAGAGTTTTTACTAAGGTAATTATGTTTTTCTGGATGATCATGAGTTGGTCCATCACCCCTTTCAGTATTATCGTTGACTTTCCGGACACACGTCTGTTTTTTTTTTATCACCAAAAAAAAGCCTATTAGTCAATAATAAAACCTAATAATATCACATGTTTTGGAAGCCAATTTTGCTATGAAACCCATAAAATCAAGATTTTTTTTTGAATTTCTACTTGGATATGTGCATGGTTTACAATAGGAAAAACTTTTTTATTTTAAATTTTTCGAAAAAAAGACATATATTCTTTATAAGGAGTTCTCTGATTTCCAAAAAAATGCGTTTGACAAAATTTTTGATTTGGTTTACAGGGTGTTAAAAATTTAGGAAAAAAAAAATGTGTCAAGAAAGAAGTAGGTAAACTCTATTATTTATCACTTTTGACAAAAATCTCATAAAACAAAGTTGTTTATGAAGTCACATATAGAGGTATAAAGTCTAAATACAAACTTGGAAATGAAAGATTAATCGGTAAAAAAACTGGATCTATGAAAAGTCAAAGTCTTCACAAGGTAGTTTTTACCTATATCCATAATCGCGAATCATTGTAAATAAGTACGGTAAATTTATTTATTCCATACTTTACCGTAAAGTATCATTTACCGGGCCCAAAACCAGTCCGGTAAATGATACTTTACATCATCAGAGACTGTAGAGAAAAATTACTTGACTACTCCAAAAATGACATTTTGCATCATCAAAGACTGTGAAATTGCATTGGTAACATGGTAACACGGTTTGGCTGGCGCCAAACACGATATTTTCGTTCACTGTCTTATCTACACGGAAGATTTTGCAGAAAGCCTCAAACTCCTTTCGATACCTCTCCGCCGATTTGCGCTTCGCAGCTTTTATGCAAAATCTGGTCCATTTTGCAACTTGTTCACTTACCATGAACGGTTGGTAAGGTATATCAGATAGGACAGACATAAGTTGTTACATGGTCTGGCTGGCGCCATCTCATGGTACGAATGTGAGGTGGACTGCCACCCTGAGTGTGTGGTTTGAGAAGAAAGCACTTTAAACCGATTAAAAATAGTTATTAGACTATGAAACAAAACAATGTACGATACACAGCCGTTAAATGTCATTAAACTACTCGTCTAGATATTCTAGACTCGGCTCCTTCGTCGCCTCGTCCATAAACATCTTGACTCGTAATTTAAAAAGTCATTTACCGCCTTAGTAACGTAAATAACTATTGTTTAGCGGAAAAGTGTGTGGAGGTGGAGAGTATTAAAGAAAAATTTTGAATATTCGAATTTGTTTTATTGTATCTAGACTGTATGTTAGTTTGATTAGTAACAACTTTGTTTTATAACATTCTTGATCTTTCCTTTATTTTTCTTTTTCCTGATTTTTCAACACCCTGTATACAAAATCTGAAATTTTCAGATGGCAATCGCATTTTTTTTGACAAGCGGAACTTTTTATAAATAATGAATTTTTTTTCGAAAAACGAAAAATAAGAAAGTTTTTCCTATTGTAAACCCCATCCGCGAGCACAGATTATTTGTTTGAGTTTTTATGAGTTAACAGTGAACATTACACTTGAATAGATCTAAGATTTTTAAGTACCTATAAGTGATTTTTTTATTTAAATTTTCGCATTCAAAATTGCTATATAAGGAATAATTTTTTGATAAAGATCATGGATGCGCCAGAAAACTACAGAGAGCATATCTGCAAAATTTAGATTAATTTCTAAACCCGACAAATCCAGAGTTCAAAATCAAAAGGCGACAAATTCAAGGTTCAATATATAAAACCCCGGTGAAGAAATGGTTTTTTGTGCTCTTGTACAAATTATCACGATAAGAAATGGTTTTTTGTGCTCTTGTACAAAATATCACGATACATATCGTGATATTTTGACAAGAGCACAAAAAACCATTTCTTCACCGGGGTTTTATATATTGAACCTTGAATTTGTCGACCAGCGGTTTAGACCCCATCAACTGGGTATATTATAGAGTATTAGTCTATGGACCCCATTTTCATGAGTTTGAAGAAGGTGAGAAGAAGAACGACAACCATGCATATGATTCACTTCATTCTGGTACTGCACTGCACGTGTCATGTGCGAAAAGAACACACATCCGTTACGTCGTATAAAGCGCGTGTTTCGATGAGCCCGATCACCAGCTGTCATGTTTTGTGTCTTTTTATTCTACGATGATTGAAAGAAACAAAAGATGACAGCGGATGATCGGGTTAAGCGGATTACTGTTTCCGAAAGCGCCTATTTGTCAAAAATGTTAGCGTCATTTGTCAATTGTCGTGTCAGAATTTGAATTCGATTGTTTAACGTTTAAGTTTAATGCCTGGTTTATACAACATTTACATAAGTCGTTATGCGTTATGCACAATTCATAATGCACAATCGCTAAAGTTGAACGCATGCCTTCTTATGTACCCGTTTATACAACAACACAATTCACAATCGTTAAGCACAAGTCGTGGCCTTGAAGTTGGTAAATTTCATCTTTAACCCTTTCCGGCCCAATGATGCCATATGGCATCTGCAACTTCAAATGACAAAATACAGAAATCTGTAAATCAGATTTGCATCAGCTGTGGCCTAGATGTCAACTTGAATATTTAGATGGCATCACTTGTGCTTATCTTGGAAAATAATATGAATCTCAAAACATTTAAATCATTTTGTGTTGTATGAACGCGCTAGTAAATTTGTCGGCTTTTTTAGTAAATTCTGACGCATTTTTTGAGGAAAGTTTGAATGTTTCTGTGACGAAAAAATATGAAATGCGTTCTCCGTGTATCTAAGAGTATACTTGTCCAACAAATTGATTGTTCAAATGTTTTCCGTTAACTACACCGCGTTTTTTTCGCATGATTCCATTTAGCGTCAGTGGGCTTCAAAGGTAAATCTTGAAATCCTCGTTATTGTCACAGATGTCCAGAGCGGGTTTGACGGAGGAAGAGGAAAAGAGATTTGACGCCGACTTCATAGATGAAGAGGACGACTTCGAAGACACTGAAAATTATGAGATTCTCCAGCTACAACAAATTCTTGACCCCGATTTGGAAGAGTTACAAGTAACACCGACGGCAGAAAATGTTGATCACTTTGAAGTAGAGATCTTAGAAGAACCTGAGCATGAGTCATTCGACGAAGATGATGAAGTGCCGCTGGCTACTTTATTTTCCATCATGAAGAAAAAAAGCGGATATAAGCGAAACTGAAAATCCGTGCGATGTAAATTACAGTATTGTCGAGGACGATATTATGTCCCCATTGAGCTATTTCAAACTATTCATCGAGGACGAGATCATAAAAAACATCGTGGAACAAACTAATATGTATTCGTTGCAAAAAAATGGTGTGGCTGTGAATACCACTTTTCCAGAAGTTTTTTGGGATGCAAATTCCAACAGGCATTGTAAAAATGCCAAGCTGCAGAATGTATTGGGCGAAGGAAACTAAATACTCACCAATCGGAGATGTGATGTCCAGGAATCGCTTCGATAAATTGAGGAATACTATTCACTTCAATGACAATACCAAAATGAAGACCAGAGAACAAGAAGGATATGACAAACTCTTCAAAATCCGCCCTTTTCTTGAAGATGTGCGAAGAAATTTTTTCAAAATAGATCCTGCAGAATTCAATTACGTTAACGAGATTATGATTCCTTTCAAGGGACATAGTTCGCTGAAACAATATATACAGAACAAACCTCACAAATGGGGGATAAAAATGTTTGCTAGAGCAGGAAGCAGTGGCTTTGTATACGATTTCGAGGTTTACGTGGGAAAAATAACTATGAAAAATGAAAGCGTACAAGGTATCAGCGGCGATATTGTGGTGTAGTTGTGAAAAGACCTACCAAAAAATAAAAGCTCCAAAGTTTTTATGGATAATTGGTTCACATCCTTTGAGCTACTACGTCACCTGAAAGAAATGGGTCTTCTAGCTACAGGAACCGTGAGAATCGCTCGCATGCCTGGCTGTGAGCTTGAGTCGGATAAAGAATTGAAACTAAGAGGCCGAGGTTCTTTTGACTACAGAACAGATACAAATGCAAATATAATAGTCGCAAAATGGTATGATAACAAACCAGTGCACGTTGCATCCACCACAAGAAGTATGCCGAAGTTGATCGGCCACAAATAATCAAAGAATACAATCAAAACATGGGAGGCGTTGATCTAAATAATATGCTTGTGGCTTTGTATCGTATCAGATTTGTTGTCAAAAGATATTACCTGCGCATAGTGTATCATTTGATTGACATATGTATTGTCAACGCTTGGTTGCTTTATAGAAGACACTGTGACCAGAAGAATATAACATCATTTAAGAGACTACTGACATTCAGATCGGAGATTGCACACGCTTTGATATATCAAGACCCAATTATCAAGAAAAGGGGCGGACCGACATCATCAACACCTAGAAACTCTCCGTTATCATGCAATCATGAAACTTCTGAATCACCTGATAAAAGGGGAATTACATTCAATCCGATAGATGGCATTCGATTTGATAACATCAACCATTGGCCATCGCATATTGAACCCAAGAAAAGATGTCGGAAATGTATCAAAGCGTATAGTAGTGTTCAATGTACAAAATGTCAAGTTGCTCTATGTCTGACGAAAGACAAAAATTGTTTCATGGACTTTCACACAAAGTGAAATTTTGTTTTTTTGTATTTTTATTTTTGTTGTATGTAAGAATAGCCGCCCATGTGAGCAATGGCAAATTGTCTATAGTTTGGGATAGGATTAGGAATCTTTTCAGAGTTGGCAACACCACACTTGTCATTTTATGTTTTTGGGTTGTCAGCATTAAAGTCAGGAATGAGGCTGTTAATATATATAGAAAAATATGGCTTCTTGTAAAAACGTGTGTTAAAAGTTTCGTTATTCTTTATTACCGAATTAAAGTTATTTTTCAAGTATAAAGCTCGTTGTGCTTTATTTTCACGGCCTACATCAATTGAAAATCAACAGGTTATGGGCCCAGGTCGTGCGTGTTTCGGAATAAAGTTAAGATTCAACAGAAAAAGTTTTTCGGGTTAAAAAGTGTGCCAAGTGCTTAAAAAGTAAAACCGAAGATTGAGAAATGGGTGAAAACAGCAACGTATTAAAACTGACTGGGGACAACTGGCCCGTCTGGAAGTTCCAGACCAGTATTATATTAAAAGGGCGAGGTCTTTTTGGGATCGTTGATGGCTCAAAAGCAAAACCAACTTTGGAAGATGACATTAATAAATGGATGAAGGAAGATGCGAAGGCCCAGGAGTTATTAGTCACACGTATGGAGGAGGGGCCACTGACGCATTTGTTGTCATGTGAGTCGTCAAAAGATATGTGGATGAAGTTAAAATCTGTTTACGATAAAGAGTCTGTAGTGAGTGTTCACTTACCACAACAAAGATTCTTCATGCTCGAGTTTGATTGCTCTGTGAGCACATTTATGTCAAAAATTGAGGAAATAAGAACTAAATTAAAAACAGCAGGAGAAACATTGTCAGAAAAAATGATTATGACAAAAATTTTTATGACTTTACCGGAGCAGTTCAAACACTTTAGGTCAGCCTGGGAGTCAGTGCCAGCGGAAAACCAGACATTGGAGGAATTGACCTCAAGATTATTGATGGAGGAAGAGAGGTGCAGGTCTTTCGAAACCACAACTGCTCTTGCTGCAAAAACTGGACATACAGGGGGAAATCAAACTAAAGTGAAGTGTCACATTTGTTCAAAAACCGGCCACATAGCCAAAAACTGATATTTTCGACATAAAAAGCCAGGTCAGTCGGGACAAATAGTGGATAAATTTTGCAACTATTGTCGAAAACCAGGCCATTTACCTCAAACATGCTGGATAAAGAAAAATAAAGAAGAAAGTTCGAGGAAAAATACAGTCAAGGAGGAAGGAAGTGAGACAAATGCATTTATGGTTCACTCGGACAATATCAAATCAAGTGATTGGTATTTGGACTCGGGTGCAAGTGAACACATGTCATGGAATCAGGACTTGTTTGAGAAAATCTATAAAATAAAAACTCCAAGGATGGTCCAAGTTGGAGACGGACAAAAACTAGAGGTAAGAGGATACGGACAAATAATATTGTGGGCGTTTAATGGCGAAAAGCTCATCAAAACTTTTCTGTCAAATGTGTTGTATGTACCCAAATTAAGATTTAATCAATTTTCTGCCGGATGTGCCCTTGATAAGGGATACTTTATGTCATCAGATAATTCAATGTGTCAATTTTTTGACAAAAAGGGTAATATAAGGGCTCAAGCAGTAAGGAAACATAAATTGTATAAAATGCTTTTTACCCAAGAAAATACGGCAGAATACAGTGCAAATATATGTTTACGAGAAAAAAATCAAAATAACTTTTTAGCTTTCAACTTAGTTTCTGAAAGTAAAAGAGTAAGAAACATTTTAAGTTTGAAAGAATGGCATTGCAAATTAGCTCACCAGAACATCACTTATGTCAAAAGTTTTTTGAAGAAGATGAACATTAGATACATAGACGTACAAAATGATTTTCCATGTGAACAGAGTCTAGTAGGTAAACAACATAGATCAAGTTTTGAGAATAGTGAGTCACGTGCCACAGAATTACTGGAGTTGGTCCATGCGGATGCCTGTGGACCGATGGAAACATCTTCGATGGGTGGTGCTCGATATTTCGTACTTTTCAAGGACGATTATTCCTCCTACAGAAATATATATTTTCTAAAACAGAAGTCCGAAGTTCCAAGAGTGATTGACATATTTATATCCATGGCTGAGAGGCAGACAGGAAGAAGCATGAAAGTTCTAAGGACAGACAATGGTTTGGAGTTCTTGAATAAGGAAGTGACAGGGATGCTGAATAGTAAAGGTATATGCCATCAACAAACTGTGGTATATACACCTCAGCAGAATGGAAGGGCTGAACGAGAAAATCGTACATTAGTAGAAGCAGCCAGGACCATGATCGACAGCAACAAAAATTTGGGAAAAACTTTTTGGGCGGAGGCAATTAATAATGTCTCATATACTTTAAATCGTACAGGCCCAAGCTCTATCAAATCTAAAACTCCTCATGAACTATGGCATAAAAAGAAATATAAAATGGAAGACTTCAATATTTTCGGATGTAGAGTTTCCATACATGTACCTAAGGAGAATAGACTAAAGTGGGATCCTAAAAACAAACAAGGATATTTTCTTGGATATGGAAAAAATGTAAAAGGGTTTAGGGTGTATATTCCAGAGAAAAATAAAGTTGACACCCATAGAGATGTCATTTTCCTACCAGAAAAGGATCCAGGAGTAAAAGAAGAGGCAAATGAGGTGTTAAACATCGAAGAAAACTATGAGGCTGAGGCAAATGTACAAGATAAAGTTGAAAGTGACAATGATGGAAGCAATGATGGGAGTTCTTTACCTGATGATGACGAAATTGATACGGACGATGATGAAGAAATGGTGAACGAGAGATATAATTTGAGAAGAAATATCAGAAGAAATCGCCGATACGATGACTATGAAATGGACCTTGACACACTCCTGTTGACATCGAGTGATGACAATGATGAACCTGCAAGCTATGAGGATGCTATGGCGAGTAGTGAGGCGAAAAAGTGGGGACAGGCAATGGAGGAAGAGATACGTGCTTTGGAAGAAAATGGAACATGGACATTTGTTAGTGAAAGTGATGTGAAAAGATCAGTCATTGAGTGTAAGTGGGTGTACAAGAAAAAGAAAAACGAATCAGGTAATGTTATAAAATATAAGGCTAGATTGGTAGCTAGAGGATTTCAGCAAACAGATTTGTATAATACTGATATTTATAGTCCTGTTGCGAAATTGCCATCGGTGAGAATTTTTTTAGCCTTTTGCAATTATTTTAACTTCAAAGTGCATCAGCTAGATGTATGTAGTGCCGTTCTAAATGGCGATATAGACGATGATGTGTACATATTGTTAACAAAAGGTTTTAGTGAAAACGAGGGCAAGTTTGCAAAGCTAAGAAAGTCACTTTATGGCTTGAAATCCTCACCTAAAAATTGGTACAACAAATTTAATGATCTAATGGTCTCTTTGAATTTTAAAAGGTCGGAAAATGAATACTGTATCTATATTAAAGTCACAAATTTTTCACAAATTTTCTTATTAATTTATGTAGATGACATATTGATTGCTGGATCTGATGAAAGTGAAATTAATGACATCAAAAGTATATTGAATGAAAATTTTGAGATTTGGGAGGTATAAAACATTTTTTGGGCATGCTTATCTCACAAAATTCGCAAGAAAATAAAATCACCATAAACCAAACTGTATACTTGAAGAATGTGTTGAAATCTTTCGAAATGGAAAATTGTAAAGGTTGCGATACCCCTATGGAAATAAATTTTAGACATGATGAACTTAAATGTGAAAAGTCAGAAAGCAAGGAAATTGAGAACAAATGTAGAAAAGCAATAGGGTCTTTGATGTATGCTATGTTATGCTCACGACCAGATCTGTGTATATCTATAAGTATTTTGAGTAGATACCAATCAACTGCTAGTTTGCGACTGTGGCAAGCAATTAAAACAGTACTTAGATATATACAGAAAACTGAAAATGTTAGCTTGGTTTTCGGGAAAAATGATTTTTCTAATGTAATTGAAGGCTATGCAGATGCAGACTGGGCTGGAGATAGAACGGACAGAAAATCTACGTCAGGTTACCTATTTAAGGTTTTCGGTTGCACCGTGAGTTGGTGCTCTAAGAAACAAGTTTCTGTCGCTCTATCTTCTACCGAGGCAGAATATATAGCATTGAGTGTAGCAATAAGTGAGGCCTGTTGGCTTAGAAATTTATTTCTTGATTTCAAAACTGTTGATGGTTTGAGTGTTATCATTTATGAAGACAATCAGTCGGCCATTAAGGTGTGTAGGAACCCAGAGTTCCATAAAAGATTAAAACACATCGATATTCGTTATCACTTCATTCAAGACAAAGTTAATGATAAGGTAGTTTCTTTAAAATACATTTCAACAAAACTGCAGATTGCAGATTTTTTCACGAAACCCTTATCAGTGACTTCTTTCAATACTTTCTTTGTTAAATGTGATTTGGTTGATGCATAAATATTCGTTTTTTGTAAGTTAGGGAAATTTACCATTGAGGGGGGGTGTTGTATGTAAGAATAGCCGCCCATGTGAGCAATGGCAAATTGTCTATAGTTTGGGATAGGATTAGGAATCTTTTCAGAGTTGGCAACACCACACTTGTCATTTTAAGTTTTTGGGTTGTCAGCATTAAAAAGTCAGGAATGAGGCTGTTAATATATATAGAAAAATATGGCTTCTTGTAAAAACGTGTGTTAAAAGTTTCGTTATTCTTCTATTACCGAATCAAAGTTATTTTTCAAGTATAAAGCTCGTTGTGCTTTATTTTCACGGCCTACATCAATTCAAAATCAACATTTTTTTTTTTTTTTATTTTCAAGGCTTTAAATATTTATTGCCTAGTTCCTCTTTCTTAAATAAAAACAGTAAAAAAAATTTATGGTGCTTCATTTTTACCCAGTGACTCCAATTGGAGTCATCTTTTTTTTAGATAAATCTATCTCTAAATAAAAAAACTTTTTTTTTTGTCTAATACGATACTTTTCATAAAATAAAACAACAAAAACATTTTTTCCCCGAAAAAAAATAATTTGGGCCGGAAAGGGTTAACCACTAAATTACGTCGAGATTGGAACTGCGCAGGCGTCATTTCCAACCGACAGACAGCTGTTATTCGAATGTCAGATGACAACTTTCCTTCGCGCTCGCGCTTCACTTGAGATTCTAGTTCATTGTTCACTGTGGTTCACTGTAATCACTGTTCAGTCGTTTGTTTTTGTTGAGGAGTTAAGATTCGTGACGTGTTTTGTGTTTTGGATTTTTGAAGTTCAAAGATGAGTTCCGATGAAGCGTTTTTTATCGAAACCATTGAAAAATTTCCCTGTATTTGGGATTTGAGAAATGATGGGCATAAGAATAAATTAATCATGGAAGGAGCCTGGACCACGATTGCCACTATCTGCGAAGAGACGGGTAGGTACTTTACCCTAATAACACACATGGGTTCAAAAGTTTTGCATCACCTTGTATTTATCAGGAGGGTAAGAGTAGGGCTTTTGGGGTCGGCTCGATTTTTCAACAATATGTGGGCGTAGGTGCTTGAAATTTGGTGTGTGATTATAGGAAGTGTTCCTGAATGATTTGGTTTTTTTTTTGAAAAAAAATCATCCCCTCCCCCGAACTTCAAGTGTAAGAGTCCTTTAAAAAAAAAATGCTAGTGCTACCAAATTTTATATGTGGTTCAATGATATGAAAACTAGTCATCATGGAAAATTTCAACTCTCCATATGTGTTAGTTTTTGAAATATTCCACTCTCTTTATCACGACTCCCCTCCGCTTCGAAGCCTAGACGAGCGAGTTACGTGACCCCTAACAGCTGACCAAGCATAGTAGTAGTTAGAATTGTATTGTTAATATTAATATAGCTGACTTATCATCCCAAGTCTATAAATATATGTAATTCATAATAATTAAGTCAAGTTATAGATTGAAGCTCTTGCTGTAACTCCGTTCAGTAATAAATTGCTTTTTAAAAAGTCAATCTCGTGGTTCCTACTCTTAACTGGCGCAGTCGGTAATTCGGTCGAACGGTGAAGAAAAAATCTCAGAACCGGTCTGTTTCAACAGTTTTTCGACCGCGAACAAAAACTTTCGAGTAAGAAAACCACTTGAGTGAACGTCCAAGAGAAGTCCAACATCGACAATTCTTTTGGATCACGAAGAGCTCCAGGGAAAGTCCAACATCGACAATTCTTGTGTATAGAATAAGTCAAAGGAGAAGTCCAGCTTCGACAGATCCTGCATAAATAAGTTCATTGGTTAAGGCCTGGGATTCCTCACATCGGCTCCTCTAGGCAGTAGACTAAGCAGTAAGAAAATGAGAACACTCTAGCTGGGATTACTGATGTAAGTGCTCATTTTTACCACATTTTCCCATCCCCATTGTATTTTTGAGTTCTCAAAGGCAATTTTTTTATATATTTTTTTGTATGTTGAATTTGTTTGCGAATCTTTGTTCATTTCTTTTTATTTCAAAAATGACTCAATTTTTACTTACGCCCAATTTTTGTTAATCGCTTTTCACAAGTTTATATGTCTGACTTTGACGTGGAAGAGTTAGCAAGAAATTTATCTCAATTAGCAGTATCATTCGACGAAGCTTTAGGAAACGAAGCTCTGGCTAGTAGTAGTTTGATAGTTGCGGACGATATTAATCAAATCGAAGCCGCGCAAGAAATAACTCAAACGCCTAACGAAATTCCAGAAATTCCTTTAGAAAACATGAATCGCAACGTTGATTATGCAATGTTACGGTACCAAGCCGATAACATTCCTCGTTTTGACGGAAACCCTAGATTGCTACAGAGATTTATTTGCTCATGCGAAAACCTTATTAAGAATTTCCAAAATGCGCAAAATTAAGTAGATCCAATTAACTCAATACTTTTAGATACAATTTTAGAAAAACTTACCGGTAGAGCAGCGGATTTATTAGCGTCTAGATCAGAATTAAAAACTTGGGTCGAGATAAAAACCGCTTTAAACTTAACATTTTCCGATCAGAGAGGCATAGACTGTCTCATACAAGACTTAATTTTGATCAAACCATCACGTAACGAAAATCCTTTAGATTTCGGTATGAGAATTCAGGATGCAAGAAGCCTCATACATGCCAAACTTAGCTCTCTTATAGTAGACGAAAATGAAAAACTTATAAAAAACGCACATTATGACGATTTTGCCCTTAAGACATTCTTAGCAGGATTACCTTATCACATGCAGCTAGTAGTTCGGCTCAAAAACCCTCTTAATTAAGAACAAGCTCTGACATTCACCACCGAAGAAGAAAATTTCCTTCAATTCAGCTTAGGGAAAAATAACCCCAAAACAAATTTCAACCCCAATCCAAAGCCTCAGCAATCTTACAACAGCTCACGTCTTCCAAACATTCCATTCATGGCAAATAGTCTTAATTTTCCAAGACCAACTCCATTCAATGCCTCACCTAAATCGCCAACATTTAGGTCCCCAAGAAATTTTCAACCATCACCCCCGCAAGCACAACATGTTTTTGCCCCTAGAACCTTCCAAAATTCTACACAATATTCCCCCACAACATCTTCTCCACCAAGGCCGTCATTTCAAGGCCCAACAAACAATTTTTCCGCTACAAACTCTAGATCATTTTCCAACCAACCACAATTTTCTCGAGCAAGCTCCGTCATCCGTAATCAAAGGCGAGAAATTGAACCCATGGATACCAGTTCTGGCAATACTGTTATTCATCATTACCAACCCTTCTCAAGACGTCATCCCCAAGAGCTTTATGCCCAACAGATTAACGAAAAATATCCTTTTGAAAATTTCCCAGAAAACTACGAAAACCCCTATATGGAAAATACCCTGAATCAATGCGATTATTCTCAACATCCGCATTACAATAGTAGAGGTTATTGTCACACAGGTCTTTACACCGATGACAACTCGTATTACGACGACCCTGCAAAATCAGCATTAGATTCGAACGATGTCCTTAACATTCCCAGTACAAACGAGAATGATGACGAAGGAAATTTTCCCGAAGTTCAACAAGTCAACAAACCCAAATGATACATTCAAATAACATTAGGTCAGACCTCCCATATATTTTTATACCTAAAATTAACGCACATTTTTTAATCGATACCGGGAGCTCTAGAAGCCTAATGAAACCCAAGTTAGCACCTATATTCTACAAAAATTTTATAAAAAACGAAAACTTCGATATTCAAACTGCACATGCTATGACTTTCCATAACGAAGTAGCAGACATTCCATCATTCAACATTTTTCGAACTAAAGGGCACCACAAATTTTATTTATTTGGCTTTTCTCAAAAATATGACGAATTATTGGGCGCAGATTTACTTAATCAGTTAAACGCAAGTGTTAATATAAAAGCAGGTATTTTAGCAACCCCTTACTCAAAAGTCCCTATAATTTATGAAAAATCAAAAAAATCTTTGATCAAAACCGATTTTAAAAATTTTGAAAATTTTAAAATCCAAATTTCACCAAAGGCACCACAAGTTGTGAAAATACCCGTTGATTTAAAACATGGTTTAGGTCTTTTAGATTATCAAAAATTCGAAAATAAGCTAGAAACGCCTAACGCATTAGTAAATATTTTTAATCACTTCGCCTTCACAACAATTACCAACCCCTTCGACACCCCAATGAAAATCAATTTTTCTAAACCACTAGAAATAGAACCTATTGATCTTTGCGACGTCAACTTCTTAGAGAAAATGGACACTGACGAAACATTGACTACTGAAAACGACAACCTTCTCAAAGCAAATTTAAAAAAATTACGATTAGACCACTGTAATTCGGAAGAAAAAACACTTATTCGAAACTTATGTTACGAATATAGAGACATTTTTTATAGTGATAAAATTCCGTTAACCTTCACCAATAAAATTCGCCACCAAATAAACCTTTCTAATGATACCCCCATTTTCACCAAAAGTTATCGCTACTCCGAAATTCACAAAAGCGAAGTCAAACAACAAATTTCAAAAATGCTTGAACAAGGAATCATCCAAAATTCCACCTCTCCGTGGTCCAGTCCCATATGGATTGTGCCAAAAAAGCCAGACGCTTCTGAAAACGCAAATGGCGACTTGTCATCGACTACAGAAGGCTTAATGAGCGAACTATAGACGATAAATATCCTCTCCCCCAAATATCGGACATTTTAGATAAACTAGGCAGAAGCCAATATTTCACCACCTTGGATTTGGCTAATGGCTTCCATCAAATTGAAATGAACCCCGACGATCTTCAGAAGACCGCTTTCTCCACCCAAAATGGCCATTACGAGTTCAAGCGAATGCCATTCGGTCTCAAAAACGCTCCATCCACCTTTAAACGTGTAATGGATAACAACTTGCGTGGGTTACAAAATGAGATTTGTCTAGTTTACCTAGACGATATCGTCATCTTCAGTACATCTCTTCAAGAACATATCTCCCGCCTTCGTCAAGTCTTCAACAGACTTCGAGAGTCCAATTTCAAACTTCAAATGGACAAATCCGAGTTTCTAAGAAAGGAAGTCCAATATTTAGGCCATGTCATCACTACAGAAGGTGTTAAACCAAACCCGGACAAAGTAATCGCAATAAAACAATCTCCACTCCCAAAATCTCAAAAAGACATCACAACATTCTTAGGTCTTCTAGGTTACTACCGTCGTTTCATTAAAGATTTCGCAAAAATAACCAAACCCATGACCCTTTGCCTAAAAAAAGATGCGAAAGTCATACACACCCCAGATTCCAACACTGCAAACAACTCCTAATAAATACACCGATTCTTCAATACCCCGATTTCACGAAACCCTTTATACTCACAACGGATTCTAGCAATTTCGCCCTAGGCGCAGTCCTTTCCCAAGGCAACATTCCTCAAGACAAACCCGTTGCATATGCCTCCAGAACCCTGAATGAAAGTGAAGTCAAGTACTGAACCATCGAAAAAGAACTTCTTGCCATCGTTTGGGCCTGTAAGTATTTTCGACCCTATTTATTCGGCCAGAAATTTAAAATTTATACAGACCATAAACCCTTGGTTTGGCTTTTTAACCTGAAAGAACCCAACAGCAATCTTGTCCGTTGAAGACTAAGACTAGAAGAGTTTGATTACGAAATAGTATATAAAAAGGGCAAACAAAATACCAATGCCGACGCCCTTTCCCGTGTCTGTATAAATACCTTAGAAACCGAAAGTATAATTAACAACCCTGGCGACATTGACATAGACATAGATAAATTCCTAGACGAAAGTTTCGACTCTGACGCACCAGAACTTTGCGACATACTAAACACCTTGAAATCCATAGAAATTCCAAAATCAAACCAAAACAAAATTAAAATATTGCAAGACATCCAGATAGTTCCCCCTCGTACTCAGAACCAGGTTACCATTCAAGAACCCGGAACTTCATTCCATCCCCATAACGAGCCTCAAAGTTTCGAATCGGAAAGCACCCTCCAAACAGTGCACTCTTGCAGTAACCACCATACCCTAAATGACGAAATAACTATTTTAAATGACATAATTAACAACAAAAGCAATCAACTAATAATTTCCAAAAATCCGCATAATAAACTTGAAGTCACCCAGGAAACTTTTGAGAAGCATAATATTTGGAACATAAAAATCCCAAAGTCAAACCCCCAACTTATCATTCAACTCATAAGGATATATTCCGGACAATAAAACATAATATTTATATTTTTACGTTGACTCCATGTACCTAGAATTTAACGAAACATACATGAAACACTTCCATCAAACTAAGTTAAAATTGATTCAATGTACCAAATTAATTAAATCCGTTAAAGAACCAGAAGAACGAATCCTCCTTATTAAACACCAGCACGAAGAAAAATGCAACCACCGCGGTATCACAGAAACACTTGAAAAATTAAGGAACAATTATTATTGGCCCGCAATGAAAAGTGACGTCACTAAATATATCAATGTCACATCTGTCAAACCTCCAAATATGGCCGAAAACCTCCGTATGTTCCTTTAGTTCTTACAGAAACAACAGGAAAACCTTTTCAATTACTTCACATCGACGTTTTCAAGTTCGATAACCAAGACTTTCTCACCATAATTGATACATTCTCTAAATTAGGCCAAGCTATACCCCTCCAAGAAAAAACTGCCATCGAAATTTGCTCCGCCCTTATCCACTATTTTTCTTTCTATGGTCTTCCAGAAAGAATTATCATGGACAACGGCCCCGAATTTAAAAACACGACCGTTCAAGAACTTTTAAAGGCGCATAAAATTGAGATCCACTCCACCACCCCCTTTCATCACGAATCGAACTCTCCAGTTGAAAGGTTTCACTCAACCATTATAGAACACCTGAGGATTCTGAGAGAACGTTTTAAGAACGAAAATGTAACATCTTTAATGAATTATGCCCTCATAGCATACAACAACTCCATTCATTCTGCAACAAGATTTGCCCCTTTTGATATTACTTTTGGTCATACCAATACACGAGACCCTTCACACTTAATTAATACCTCATTCTACACTGACTACGTTTATAACCACAAAGAGAAACTTGAACATTTTTACGACAACATCAAGGAACAAATTGATCTAAGAAAACAAAAAGTATTAGAAAAACTCAACAAAAACGGTCCTGAACAGTACCAATTCCACCTAGGACAAACCGTGTATAGAAGCAATAGTAACAACAGAAACAAAAAACACAGCAGATTTTTAGGCCCTTTTGAAATCACAGAATTGTTAGAAAACAATAAAGTCAAAATTGAAAACAAATCAAACAAAAAAGAAGAGACTGTACACATAAAGGAACTAAAAACTCCCGTTGTTGCAGGTTCTTCCAAAGATCCTTCTCAGAAATAGTTTTCCACAACCTTGATGAGAATCCTGGTCTGCTACCGCTAAAACTAGGAAACTCACAAAACATAATCAATTCCTGGACATTCATACAAACTTACGACATTAGCCCCATCATCAACGAATACACTACCTTACAAATTAGATTTACAAGAGTACTGGCCTCCCTTGAGAATTCAACTAATTATAGAAAAGGATTTCAGAACTCTCATAACTTAGCGACTATTTTGAAAAATAAAATTAAAAATCAAATAATGCAAATAAACCCCTTAGCACTCAAAAACCGCTCAAAAAGAGGTCTTGCAAACGGCCTAGGTTCAATAATAAAAACGCTAACCGGCAATCTGGATCAACAAGACGCCGAAAAATACGATGAAGCCATCGCAACAATCACAGAACGCGAAAATAACCTAAAAATGGCACTGCAAAATCAAATTACTATAATCCAGAGCTCGAACAAACAATTTCAAGAAATATCAAAGAATATCTCGCATAACCAAAAGATGCTGAAATCACACATTGTGCAAATTGAGCAAGCAATCCAAACAGTGGACTCGAAACAATTCGAAACGACTCACTATTTTCTGGTGCACATGCTAATTTCACAAATAACAACATATTTCCAAGAAATCTACGACATTTTTCATGATTTATTGACAGCTATCACCTTCTCAAAACTCAACACTTTTCACCACTCAATCTTAGACTCTAAAGAATTACTTTACGAAATTCAATCAATCGAAAGCAGATTGAAGCAGTTGAACATGGGTAAGCTACCATTTTCACCAATCATAGAAAACGTTCTCCTTTTTAAAAAAATTCCAAGCCTCAAGAGAGAACAAAGTAATTTTTATAATAGAATTGCCAATTGTAGAGGTCAACAAATACATCCTTCACCATCTTTACCCTCTACCTACCCCATCTGCAAATTCCCACAAACTGATACTTCCCCAAACCAAATTCCTTATCCTAAATGAGCTGAAGTACGCCGGATTCAACCAACAATGCCAAGAAGTTATCCCCGAAGAATACCTTTGCGAAGAACAAAATCCACTGCCAGCAGACGAAAACGCCCCCTGCGAAGTCCAGATGTTGAAATACAGCCAAAACACATCACAATGCAGCCAAATGAAAATCATAAGTCAGGACATTGAAGTCAATAAATTGGAACTACAGAACTGGGTGATAATAGCGCCAAACCAAACAGTAGCTACCGAACAGTGTGGACCTAACAAAGAGATTATTCCATTGAACGGGACATACCTGATCGAGTTAAATTCCAAGTGCGAGCTACGCGTTGGAAAATTCGTGCTGAAGACTCTCAAAGACTCAAAAAGACATTTCAAGAAGATCGAGCTGCCGCAAATAAACAACCTTCAATCAACCTCGAGTGATGCGTCCATCGAGCTCAACAATTTTCACCTCGACTCCGTGAATTTGGACGAAGTGAAAAACATCCAGAAAAATCTCGAAATGCAACACAAAAAACTGGACAATGTCTTCAACCAACCAATCTACTTTCACAAACTTAGTTTCTGGACTCTGTTACTATACATCTTCCTAGTTACAGCCCTTGGCCTTCTAGTATACCAGAAAGTAAGAAGGAACCCCAAGAAAACTAAACCAGCCCCAAGGGATGAAGATCAAGAAGCAAGCATTCCAATGTCACCAAGCCACCCCAAGATTGTCATATGATACTAAGATAATATCATAAGATTCACCGTAGGTTCATCTCTACGACGGGAGGAGTTACGGTACCCCTAACAGCTGACCAAGCATAGTAGTAGTAGAATTGTATTGTTAATATTAATATAGCTGACTAATCATCCCAAGTCTATAAATATATGTAATTCATAATAATTAAGTCAAGTTATAGATTGAAGCTCTTGCTGTAACTCCGTTCAGTATTAAATTGCTTTTTAAAAAGTCAATCTCGGGGTTCCTACTCTTAACTAGCGAACCGGACATCAACGAGGTTTCGTGACTAGACCTCGCAATTTATGACGGCACGAGAATTAATAATAATATGGGTTGTTTGTTCTGCTCTCGTCGCGATGGGACCGTAGCTGGATTTTCAATAATAATATGATCTTGTCATGGGTTCACCAATTATCATTCTTGATAGAGTATGGGTAAGTAAAGTATATAATTAATAACTGGGTGAAATATTTTTCAAACAAATGGTCACTTTTGAGAAATAATATTTTTGATATAATTTTCACAATATTTTCCCGGAAATTCGATTTTTGAATGACCAAAACAGTACGAGTAGGGCTCTTGGGTCCGGCTTGAAAAGTCATAGAAATCATTCACCGATTAATTTTAAAATTTGTGTGTGCCACTTTTAAAAAATATCTAATACAAATCCGAGTGAATTTTCCGGGAAAATTCAATTTTGAATTTTTCCGAATTTCCCGATTTTCCAATAATAGCCAAAGAATCCCCTGATAATTTTTTAACGTCACTATTTTACGTAGAAATGATATTTTTGGAATAATTTTCACAACACTTTCCCGGAAATTCGATTTTTGAATGACCAAAACAGTACGAGTAGGGCTCTTGGGTCCGGCTTGAAAAGTCATAGAAATCATTCACCGATTAATTTGATAATTTGTTTGTGCCACTTTTTAAAAATATCTAATACAAATCCGAGTGAATTTTCCGGGAAAATTCAATTTTGGATTTTTCCGAATTTCCCGATTTTCCAACAATAGCCAAAGAATCTCCTCATAATCTTTTAACATCACTATTTAACGTAGAAATAATATTTTTGAAATAATTTTCATAACATTTTCCCGGAAATTCGATTTTTGAATGACCAAAACAGTAGGTACGGGTAGGGCTCTTGAGTCCGGCTTGAAAAGTCATAGAAATCATTCACCGATTAATTTAAAAATTTGTGTGTGCCATTTTTGAAAAATATCTAATACAAATCCGAGTGAATTTTCCGGGAAAATTCAATTTTGGATTTTTCCGAATTCCCCGATTTTCCAATAATAGCCAAAGAATCCCCTCATAATTTTTTAACATCACTACTTTACGTAGAAATGGTATTTTTGAAATGATTTTCATAACATTTTTCCGGAAATTCGATTTTTGAATGACCAAAACAGTATACGGGTAGCGCTCTTGGGTCCGGCTTGAAAAGTCATAGAATTCATTCACCGATTAATTTGAAAATTTTTGTGTGCCACTTTTAAAAAATATCTGATACAAATCCGAGTGAATTTTCCAGGAAAATTCAATTTTGGATTTGGATTATGAGGAAATTAAATGGAACTATACGGAATGACGGAGACCTCGTTACATAATTTGCATTTGACACACATCAACCAGATTAGATTTTTTTTCAAACAACTATTCCTCCACCATCATAGAAAAAGAAAATATCCCTCTTAATGTCAAGAAAAGCGGATGAGCTCAAATTGGCCACAATAATAGAGCTTATTTAGTTTATTATTTTTAATTCGTCATTTTACATGTTCACGATTATTATTTTGATTTAATTACGTTTTTTCACAATGATATGACTACGATGAATAACGATTTCGATTTCGATGAAGGTGTTTATTCAAACAGGACAAAATGGATGTTGATAATGATTAGTGTCGTAAGAGGAAATTTTCGAAGGGGGGATCGGAAATAATGGAAATATTGGAAATATTGAATTCGTGTTTCCTTATGCGTTTAGAAGGTTTAGTACATTGAAATTACATAGATTGACAGGGAAAGGTGGTCAAAAACTCATCATTCCAGTGTTCCCAACCTTTTAGAATGAATAATCTCACCAAATAGTCTAAAAATTCTATCTTGGAACATAAAAATCGTTGACAAGAAAATAGCGGCGCAGGCGAAAATTTTTCGTAAAATGGGATTTTTTTTTGTAAAAAGGGAAATATTTTGAGGGAAGTTCCCACGAATCGGGAAAAATCATAACTTCACCATAGATCAGTGTTCACCATGCTTCATCCTCATCGACATTAGTTGTGTTTGTTCTTTCGTTGTACGATAGTGTAGCGCAGATTGCTGGTGTAAAATTTATGGCTACCAGTGTAAAGGAAATTCACCAAACGCGTTAGTACATTTAGTGCAGATTAGGTGCTGGATCATCTGCCAACGTAACGCGTGGTTTACATTAAATTTCACATCGAAGTGGAGGACTTCCGCTTGTCAAATGGGAATCATAAGATACCATCTTCATTGAATTTGGCATAAGCGTGACTGAGCACAAATTAAATGTAGATGCCAGCATATGATTCTTGTTTGCAGAGCGGAAATTTGACAGTTCCAATTCGAAAACAAATGTGATGTGTGAATGTGATCCTTACATAAATTCCCGGTTAAGATAAATAAGGATTGATGAATGATGAACCAGAGAGGACGGCGCGAATACGACTAATAAATGACCGGGCTTCGTGAATCTTTACAATTTTTCGAATCGAGAAGAGATGATTGATGTGAAAATCAAAAATCCCACCAAATTTAATAAAATCCCTAGATCCCTCGCGAGCACTGAAAATCTCACGAATCGGGATAAATCCCACGAATCGGGAACATTGCATCAATGTATTATATTTTGCTGAAAATTGGTTTTTTAACAGAAGGTTTTTCATGAGCTTGTTTTTATTCTTTTATTGACAACAACAACATTTTTTTTCTATTAGTTACAATTCAATTGTTTTTACAGCCCTCTCCTCTCACAATCGAAAGTGCATTCCGCAAATGACAATCAATGTCATCACACATACAACCGGTGAACACTGCTTAGATGCAACAACGCAAAACAACAACATGCACATGTGAACGAAACACAATCCAAAAATAAACTAACTAACTAAATATTCGCAGGACAGAATCGGCTGAAAAGCAAAATAGTATTTTGTTTCAAATCACAACATCCTCCCCCCCTTGAGGCAACGTCCTCAACTAAGTTTCAAATGGCAAAGGACATAATTTCGTAATAGGTCGTATAAAAATTCCTTCTTTAGTTTGAATTCGAGAAATTCGAGCCCTTTTGTCTTTGCCTGGTAGCAATTCCATAATTCGAGCAAGTTGCCATTTCAACGGAGGCAAATTGTCCTCTTTTACCAAAACAATAGAGTTTACCTCTAGATTTTTTGAGGATTGGAACCATTTTGGTCTATTCTGTAACCTATTTAAATACTCAGTAGACCAACGAGTCCAAAAGTTCTGGCGCATCTTAGAGCACCTTTGCCAAAAAGACAGCCTATTTTCATTTAAGTTTGAGATGCCAATTTCGGGAAAACTTGTAAGTGGTTCGCCTATTATAAAATGCCCTGGAGTCAAACAAGTTAAATCGTTAGGATCTACTGATACCGGACACAGTGGGCGCGAGTTAAGTATAGCCTCTATTTGAGCTAATAATGTACTCAGCTCTTCAAATGTCATACATGAGTCGCCAATAATTTTACGTAAATGTGATTTGGCAGATTTTATGCCAGCCTCCCATAAACCACCCCAGTGTGGGCTGAGCGGTGGTATAAAACGCCACTCTATTTCTTTAGTACCAGTGAAATTCAAAATTTCTGTTTTATTTACATCTGACCTAAAAAATTTGTACAAGTCGTTCAACTCATTAGATGTACCCTTAAAATTTGTGGCATTATCGCTATAAATAGTGATGGGATTGCCACGCCTAGCAATGAACCTTTTTAGAGTAAACATGAATGCTTCTGTTGTGAGACTACTCACAACCTCAATATGCATGGCTTTCGTAGCCATACACACAAACAGTGCAATGTACGCTTTAGATTTGGGAGATTTTCTAAGTCTCGATTGCCTAATAAAAAGCGGACCACCAATGGTCGAGCTACCGATACCCGATCCACCGGTAATGTCCCCATTAATTGTGATGACACCTTTGCTTTAAACCTATAACAAACTGTACAATGATGTAACACACTTTTTACAAAATTTAACCCATTTATCGGCCAATATCTTAGCCTTAACGAAGCCAAGACAGCTTGTGCTCCAGCATGGGCAAGTCGAATATGCTCTAACTTAATTAATAATTTCGTAACGTGATGTTTTGCTGGTAGCAACAGAGGATACCTTTGATCGTAAAGGACTTCTGCGTTTGAAATTCGACCATTTACTATGAGCAAACCCTGACCATCAATGAATAGACTTAAGCAACGTAATTTGCTGTCCTTAAGAACTAACTGATCTTTATGACTTTTATTTTTATCAATTTGACACTGCAAATCTTCAATTTCCCTGAAAAATGAATCTCGCTGAACTAACTGTACAATTTTTAACCTAGCACTATTTAATTCAGATACCGCTAGAGAACCATGTAACATATTATCTGACCTTTTCTGAGTATTGGTAACAAACCTTAGACAGAACGCAACTGCACGTTGTAGACGTGAAAAGTTTGAAAACCGTGACCAATCAATAACAGGCTCGAAATTTTGAGTATATTGAGCACAAACAACCTTTTTCTGTTCAGACATTGAGTCCAATTCAATTGCACCAACAGGCATCACTGAGTAACTTGGATCTAAAATATTTTTTGGACCATTCCACCAAAAGGAATTATCAATCAAATTACTAGGAAAAATCCCCCTAGATAGCCCATCAGCTGCGTTGTATTCCGACCTAGTATGACACCATTCAAAAATCGAGGTGAGCTCTTGTATTTCGGACACTCTATTTGCAACAAATGTGGTCCATCTAGACGGTGAACCTCCTAACCAACAAAGAACTATTTTAGAATCTGTGTACAGATAGATCTTTGTAGTATTTAAACCCATAATAGAAACAACTTTATGTACAAGCCTGGACAAAAGTAATGCGCCACATAACTCCAGCCTTGGAAGTGAAACTGTCTTGAGTGGTGCAACACGTGACTTAGAGCACAACAAATTACAAGCAACACTACCATCAGAATAAACACTCCTAACATATATACAAGCAGCATATGCAGCTACAGACGCATCTGCATATCCGTGATACTGGATCTCAACCAACGACTTTCCTGTAAACAAGTTACGAGGAATTTTCAATAACTTCAAGCTTGATAAGTTATTAGCTAGAGTCAACCATTTTTCTTTTAAATCTGCAGGAAGCTCCTCATCCCAATCTATTTTTCTAGCCCAAATTTCCTGCATTAAAATTTTTGCCAACACTATAACAGGCCCTACCAAACCTAAAGGGTCAAACATTTGAGCAATATGAGACAGGACTCTTCTTTTTGTAAAACAGCCAAAACAGTCAATATCAGGAATTGAAATCTTGAAAATATCGTCGGACGGGTTCCAACTAATACCCAAAACCTTATTAGAAACAGTCTCATCCAAAATATCTCGTTCCTTTCCTTTTATTTCCTCAATCTCATTGATTAAAGACTTATCATTGGAACTCCACTTGTGAAGTTTAAAACCAGCACTACTCAACATTTTTATCAGTTGGTCTTTCAACTCTAATGCTTCCTCTTTAGTATTAGCCCCTGACAAAATATCATCAACATAGCATTGATTAAGGATGGCTTTTGAAGCTAATGGAAAAATAGTAGCCTCATCAAAACCCAATTGATTCAAACACCGAGTTGCCAGGTAAGGCGCCGAGTTGGTACCATAAGTCACAGTTTGAAGTTCAATGCATTTGAATTCGTCATGACTTGACTCTCTCCATATAATGTTCTGAAGATGCCTTTGATTAGGGTTCACCATCACCATTCGGTACATTTTCTCAATATCAGCAACAAGAACAAACATGAAACTGCGAAAACGACACAAAATTTCAAATAGCTCTGGTTGAACAGTGAATCCCTTATACATGATGTTATTGAGTGAAACACCTGTAGAGGTTTTTGAGGAAGCGTCAAAAACAACTCTTAATTTTGTAGTTGAACTATTTTCCCTAACCACGCAATGGTGAGGCAAAAACACTCGAAAATTCATATTCTTAATCCCAGCATTATTAAAGTCAAAAGGTACCACTTTACCATGTCCCAATGAAATGTATTCATTAATAAACTTGGAATAATCCGTGAACAATTGTTTGTTATGTTGAAACCTTTTCTCTAGAAACTGAAACCTTTTTATAGCTGAACCGAGTGAATTTCCCAGTTTACAATGTTCTTTAGGTGAACGCAAAGGTAAATCAACTTGAAATTGTCCGTTTTCCAACCTTTGTACCGTAGATGTGAAATATTGTTCACAAACCTTATCCTCTGGTGACAAATAGTGTTTATTTGTCACTTCTTCTAACTGCCAGAACCTTGGAATTAAATCATTGACATTGTCTAGATTTTGACAAAATAGTGACACATTTAAATTAGTGAAGACTTTGTTGTTGAAAGAAGACTTTATGGGTGCGCTGCCACAAACTAACCATCCCAATTTTGTGTTCTGTAACACAGGCAAATTTGCACCTAACTTGATTATCCCAGGAAGCAACAGATCAAAATATAAATCTGCTGAAATTAGCATGTCAATTTCCGAAGGCCTAAAATAACATGGATCCGCCAATGTTATGTTATCCGGCAAACTTATTTTGCTTGTATCAACCAAAGCATGAGGCAATGAACAAGTGATTTTATCCAAAACACAGCAAGAAATTCTAAAATTCTGTGAGCTTTCGTACCTCGATTCCAAAATGAGATCAACCATTTTATTTACCTTTGAAGCAGTATTCCCAATACCTCCTACAGTCAATGCTCTATTGTAAAAATCTAAATTCAAAAGCTTTAGCACCCTTGTGCTAATAAAGGGAATCTGTGACCCGGAATCTAAAAGAGCACGAACAGCTACCCTTTCTCCTTGTCTATTTATCAAATGCACTCTTGCAGTTGCTAGTAATATTTGTGATTTCCATCCCATAGACAGAAGACTTGCATTATCAATAGGAGTTTCATTTGAAGTAGGAAGTTGACTTGTAACATAGTTTTCGTTTGAACCCTTATGACCCTGCCTATTCCTATCAAAATTTTCCCTAGCAACCTCAGGCTCCCTTTGACTTCCTGTGAAGGAATTTTCTTTTACATATCTTTCATCGCTATGAAGTAATGAATGATGTTTACCATTTCAAACTTTACATTTATTTGACTGACACTGTGAAACTGTGTGCTTTGAATCCAAACAGTTGTAACACAATTTGGTTTGTTGCACAAACTTCCGTTTATCTGTTATAGAACAGTCCTTGAATTTAAAACAGTTGCCTATTTTGTGCCCAGCCTTATTACAAAATAAGCAAGATTTTTTATTTCTAAAATCAGCCCTTAAATTCTCTTGAGTGGTTACTAAAGTAGATTTCATCTGTTTAAAATTAAAACTTTTGTTACTCCCAGGCATACTTTCAAACGCACAGCACCGTTTTTCAAGAAAATCAAGAAACTTAGCCAAATTTGGCAACGCTGTGCTATCTTTTTCAAGCTCATAAGTCCTAAGTGATTGAAAATCAAGTTTCTGTGAAAATATATAGACAAGTAACACGTCCCAACTATCAACGGGCAATTTTAATGCTTTCAATGAATTTAGATGTTGCCTTATATTTGTCAAAAATGCTCTAAGCTGAACCCCATCACCCTTTGTTATGACAGGAGTATCCAATAACCCTTTAATATGTGTATTGACAATGACAAGGTTGTTGTCATACCTTTTCTTCAATATATCCAATGCAATTGGGTAATTATCATGCGTCAATGACAAATCATTAACTAAATTCGAAGCTTCATTGGATAAAGCGCCTTTTAGATATAAAAATTTCTGGACGTCAGTCAATTGAGTACTGTCATCAATGAGGAGCAGTGAATAAATCAATAAATGACTTCCAATCCTCATATTTACCCGAGAACGAGGGAGTATTTAAATTTGGCAACTTTACTCTACTTATCGAATCGCTATGTGTTTGCAGAGTAGGTTGTTGTGAATTACTAGAAGAATTATTGACACTAGTTGTATTTAAATGGGTTTGTATGACGGTTTTAATTTTAGCCAAAATTTTAAAATATTGATTCTCTATCAAAACTCTATCAGCCTCTTCAGCCTCAATAATTCTCAAAATTCTTATTTAAATGAGTGTCCCTCACAGCAAGTTCATTAATATTTACATTAACGTCATTTTCATTAGTATTTACGAAATTTTCTATCCTAGTTATGGCCCTTTTAACCTTTGTACGCTCTTTCTTGAGGTCTTCCATGATAAAAATTCAATAAAAACACTGTTGGTCTGCTAACACAACACGATTTCGCAAAGTCCACAGAAAGTATAGTATAAAACAGTCTGACCTTGTTTGATCCAAATCCTTCTTGTTTTGGTATCACCTTGACCTTTCACCTTCTACGCAGCAACCCAGTATTCAGCAAATCCAATAAGTTTCAGCCAATTATTGTTGTCCACTTCAAACAACCCAAACTTCAATATCCGGCTCGCAGCTGGCCAAAATATGTACCAATTAGTACATTTATTTCCTTATTCCTTGTTCCTTCGAGAACCATCCTCAGGTAGAGGAAACCCAAATTAAACCAATAAACTAATTTGATTGATTTAAGTTATTGATCTGTATGTCCATAGGCACCTGGTGTGTATGATTAATACACCAAAAGTGTTTCAATGTATTATATTTTGCTGAAAATTGGTTTTTTAACAGAAGGTTTTTCATGAGCTTTTTTTTATTCTTTTATTGACAACAACAACATGTTTTTTCTATTAGTTACAATTCAATTGTTTTTACAGCCATCTCCTCTCGCAATCGAAAGTGCATTCCGCAAATGACAATCAATGTCATCACACATACAACCGGTGAACACTGCTTAGATGCAACAACGCAAAACAACAACATGCACATGTGAACGAAACACAATCCAAAAATAAACTAACTAACTAAATATTCGCAGGACAGAATCGGCTGAAAAGCAAAATAGTATTTTGTTTCAAATCACAACATACGTCTTATGCCGTATCAAAAATTGCATAGGCTCTGGCAACTCAGCATTCGCGCTTGGGCTTGATGCATGATACTACGGTTTGTCGTTTGTTGTAGTATCATGGGCTTGATGCAGACGAAACGCCAGGCTGACAATTGGGCAAGTGACAGTGATGACATTGAAATTGGGATTCCCATTTACCCATTCTCATTGTATTGTTTTGTTGTAAGGTGCAGCGTTGCCACCCCTATTACAATAATTGTAATAGATCTATTCAATGATTTTCCAACAACTAGATATAGCCCGACGTCTGTTTGTGTGTCACATGTTTATACATTGAGGGGAGAGAGGAATTCTTGCGAGTTTGCCAAACTGCAAATTTAATAAGTAGCTACCCTTTTTCCATGAACCTTAGTTACTTATGTAGACACGATGCAACGAAATTCATCTGGCAACACGACACAAATGCCTATTTGAGATCAACCAATCACAGCTCATAGCCATTTTAACCAATCATAGCCTGTAGCTCCCTTGGAACACGGCTGTCGGCTTCAAAATTCAATATTTTTGAACGCCGAACAGCTGATTTATGTGAACAAAACTTATCAATAATCAGTAAATTATAACTGTCCTAGCACACCAACGATATTGAAACAAATAAAACATTAAAACATATCCTCGTTAATAAACTGGTTAATCCCTTTTGATAAAAAGTGAAAATTCTGAGTGCTTTCTATTTGCAACAAGGCAACGTTGAACGAATTCAACGGATGAGATGTAAATAATAACATGTTTATTATAGTGACAAACAATTTGCCCGGAATCAGGGTGTACGCTAGTTCTAGTGGGTTCTATGTTCTAATAAGGGATCTATTGGTTGAACATTTTCTATTACGCTATTACCAAACGTTAAAAATCTATTACATATATTACATTATTATTACATATATATATTATTCCAGTTTGGTCTGTCATCAACGTCACTTTCAGCCAATCGGCGAGCTGCAAATGACATTAATGACAGACCAAACTGGAATGGTCTCATGATACTCTCATACTGAAATATAGAAAATTGTTACACTGTACACAATCGCTTGACACCAAATTAGTGTCTGAGCTCAAAATTTCAAAATTGGTGTCAGAGGTGTGTTAAGGGGTGAAAACTCCATTTTTCAATTTCGGTTCATTCGAAACATATTTATGGGTATGTGGTATTTTTTTTCATAAAAATACCTCGGGAATCACCATTGCTATTGGTATTGGTATGGGTGGGGGGGCAAACCACTGCCCGGCGAGTAGGCCTTAAAGGCCCTTTTCGCCAACCCCAGGACCATTGCAGTTCTAACTAAGTTGATGATGGAGAACATCACCTAGTTATATATTTGAACTAGCGGGACCAATTAATTTAGGCTAATTATTTAAACTTTTTGACTGTCAGTAATTGATAATACTGCAGTCTACTCAGTAACGTTTGCCAGTGAGAGTACCACTAAATCTTGAGCAGAAATGATTCCTGCTCACCTCGGGTCTCGAACCCGATCACCGCGAACTACCTCTCTGGTACTCAATTCTCCAATCAATCCGTATACGAATATGTATTTAATCTTCTACATTATTCGTTTACGGATTTAATTGGAGAATTCAGCCTCTGGTGACTTTCGTCGAATACGGCGGCTTAGACCATCCAGCCACCTAGTCGCTGAGGGGCGGGAATCCCCATACCAATTTGTTTAGCAATGTTCAGGAAACACTCTGTAATAACCTGGATAAAACAGTAGAACCTACTACTGCAGCCCCTCAATGGCCCCCAGTCTATTACAAAAACCTTTAAATATAGGCCTAAAACCAAGGAAAGCAAAAATTTCAACCATGAGACATTACGTTTCTATGGCATCCGAAAGTAAATGACACGTTCAAACATTGTATGACTTAATAAAATAATAATATATTTTATGGTCTGACTACTTGTTCATCTGGTATCAAGACAAGAATAGATAATATGTACATATATTTCTAGTAGTCTTGGAGATAAAAAGGATTTTCGCTGTCCCCGTTTTTTTCACGCACAAGTGTAGGTACGTACCTATCTATTTCTCTTCCAATATTTTGTATAAGAATACAGTATGTAAGAATAGCTATTCTTCAACAGATGATTTTGATTTTCTTTGTTTTACGATTTGTGTAAATGTTCACTTTTTTTTATTCTCACCCCATAGAATTATGAGTTTTTTAAGGATGCGGCAACATTGGTTTGCGCTTCTTGTATCCAGTTTATCTGGACCGGTGAGGATTGAGCATGCAATGCGCGAGAGAATTGCGTAGACTCTTCATTGGCCAAATACGGCGTCAAATTTCGCGGGAAATTTTCGTAGATTTCTCATTGGCCGAATGCACGGCGTCATATTGGTTAGCGGTAAATTTTCTTTTTGCTACTGGCTAGCCGGAATGACTGAAAATTTTCGACCAATAAAGAAAGTCCGTTCAAAGTGGGGAAGAAAATCGAGCCTATAAATGCCACTTTGACTTTGTTCTGTTGTATTCTTATCAGAAGCGTGTGGAGGCGAGTGTGCTAGTGTTGTGATATTTAGTATGTTTCTTGTTTGTTTCTGTTACTGATACTATTTCTGTGATCGATGGCGGATCTCGTGGGGAATTTACCCCGTTTATTGTCGGGGCGATTGGAGTATCCTCATTTGATAAACTACCTGACAACGGGTGGGGATACCCCCGAGGAAAAGTCGGCGGCTAACCTGTCCGGTTTAAGGCTGATGGAGCATTTTGGCATCATCCCGTCCATTGACGACTTGATTCCCTGCATCGCTCAAAATTGCAACGAGCAAATGAAGGCGATCAGGGATCGAGGCCGGAACATTGGTTGGCGTTTTCAGTGCTCCGCTCGTCACAAAATCTCACCGACGAACACAACGTTTCTTGACCATGCACGTTCTGCTGATTTAGGCAGCGACTACATTCTGCGCATTGTCTATAGCTGGATGATAAGCAAGCCTCTCACGGAACTTGTCGCCGAATTAGACATTGCACAGGATACAGCCGTTGTCTCGTATCAGTACTGCAAAGACGTTGCGTCGAAAATTGCGTGGCACGATTTTCAACCCATCGGAGGACCTGGAGACATTGTGGAGGTCGATGAGACCAAACTGATGAAGAGAAAATACAATGTCGGTCGGCTGGGTATGATGAGAGATGGCTGGGTTTTTGGTGGAGTCAGTAGGTCCACGAAAAAACGATTTGCAGTATTCTACTCCGCGGCGGCTCTTCTACCAATAATGGAAGAACGTATCGATCGTCAGTCCTCCATTTGTTCCGACGAATGGAGGGCTTACAATCGATGTGGTGGTTTATTTTCCGGTCACGGAACTGTAAACCACTCCGTGAATTTCCTGAATCCTCCAAGAGATGAGGTGCCTCTTTTTTACCCAAATGGTCGATTTAACCCGGCATGTCTGGATCGCCAATTTCGGGGCCATAGACCTGAAGGTTTGGAACCTGTTAGGTAAGTAGAACATTTATTGGAACTTGTCAATTCAATCATCAATTCGATTGGTCAGATATCACACTCAGAACATAGAGAGGGCATGGAGGGGGCTTAAAAAGATCTATCGGGGATGTAACCGTATTGGGTACGGTTCATTTTACATCGGTGAATGGATGTACAGAGAGAATGTGCTTTGCGGGTATGACTCCAACAAGCTAAGATTCCAGAGGCTGTGCAGGGATGTTTCGCGGGCATACCCGGGTCCAGGTAAGCATGCTATGGATATTAACTTGGCACACTGCCAATGTCCGGAATGCTGAGTCATGCTTCAAGGTAAGAACATGCGATGAAAAAATATAACATCTATCATTAGATATTCAATATTTCAGGTCCTCCACACTCTGGTTTGTTCTCTCTGTATACTCAATACCCTTATCCCCCAATATGTCCGGAGTGTTTACATCCAGGTTTCAGGTAAAATCAAGCGATAAAAAATATTGGATTTATCATGCGATATTCACTGTTTTAGGTGCTCGACAGTCTGGGGTTTTCTTCATCTGTCAATATGTCCGGAGTTTTTACATGCAGCTATTAGGTAAAATCATTCAATGAAATATTACATTCATCATTAAATTTTCACTATTTCAGCCCTTTGTAGGCTAAATTGCCTTCTCAAACTTACTCAATATGCGACACTCAAGAATCCCCGATAAAATGTCCGCCCGAGTGCCGAAAGTACTTACATCCGGCTTTCAGGCCCAATACGTTCACATGCAGTTATTAGGTGAAACCATCCAATGAAATATTACATTCATCATTAAATTTTCACTATTTCAGCCCTTTGTAGGCTAAATTGCCTTCTCAAACTTACTCAATATGCCACACTCAAGAATCTCCGATAAAATGTCCGCCCGAGTGCCGAAACATCCGGTTTTCAGGCCCAATACGTTCACATGCAGTTATTAGGTAAAATCATTCAATGAAATATTACATTCATCATTGAATATTCACTATTTCAGCCCTTTGTAGGATAAATTGCCTTCTCAAACTTACTCAATATGCCACACTCAAGAATCACCGACAAAATGTCCGCCCGAGTGCCAAAAGTGCTTATATCCAGCTTTCAGCCCTTCACAGTCTGACTTGCATTCTACAAAATTACTAATTAATTGTTAATTAGTTGATGTCTGTCGTAATAATCGGCCACTCTTCAAATCCATATAGATATATTTTTTTAGCTCTAAACCTTCAAATTGAAAAAATTGAGTGGTTGCTGGTCCCGGAAGAGAAATATACAGGTACGTACACTTGTGCGTGAAAAAAACGGGAACAGCAAAAAACCTTTTTATCTCCAAGACTACTAGAAATATATGTACATATTATCTATTCTTGTCTTGATACCAGATGAACAAGTAGTCGGACCAATGAAATATAGTAGTAGTAGGTTCTACTGTTTTATCCAGGTTATTACAGAGTGTTTCCTAAACATTGCTAAACAAATTGGTATGGTGATTCCCGAAGTATTTTTATGAAAAAAAATACCACATACCTATAAATAAGTTTCAAATAAATCGAAATGAAAAAATGGGGTGTTCACCCCTGAACACACCTCTGACACCAATTTTGAAATTTTGAGCTCAGAAACGAATTGGTGTCAAGCGATTGTGTACAGTGTAACAATTTTCTATATTTCAGTGTGAGTGGTTTCAAAATTATTGAGGGAAAACCTCCTTAAAGGTGTTCCATTTGTACCGTCGTACCTCCCTAGGAAGCGTTTTTCGACAAATATTTATAGAAACTTTTGAGCATAAAAGTGCCTCAAGATCACGGTTTTTTAACAAAGTTAAAACAACACCCTAACTATTATTCATTTAACAAAACCTTCGTCTAATCAAGTGTTAAATGTGTAATAGGTAAATCCTGGAAATATGTGACAACTTATACTTATAGGTATATTGTATTCAAATCAACATCTAACTATTCATGATATTTATAATTAAGTTTATATTTTTGAACACAAAATGAGATATGTTTATTGGAGCCCTATCGCAAAAATATACTTATTATATTGTTTTTTTTAAGGTGTTATAATCATGGCATGTCACCAAATACAACTCCTATCTTTTCCCTACCAAGGGTGGCCCTTCAAAACAAATTATTCAACGCAATAGGTATGCTGTTGTCTGAATATACAAGATAAGAATTTCCGGAAAAAGCGTCGGATAATAAAATCAGGTTGTGAAAATCAAGACAATACTGCCCTGGAAAAAAAGTTTATAATATACAGCCAATGCCAAAAAACTTTCGATTCACGTCATAATTGCCACCAAGCGAGTTATTATGTGATTTGCTGGTGACCAAATTTGACCACCAGCAAACTTCATAACAACGTGCTTGGTGGCAATTATGACGAAAATCGAAAGTTGTTTGGCATTTGCTGTACCTATACCACCCTTATACATCCTAGGTCCTAGGTCATTCTACTCACAAGCTGCCAAACAGCGCATGAACTCATAAATATTCTACTGTTCGGTAACCTTGGTAACAGCTTCCCTTGGTTACATGGTAGAATAAATGGTGGTGGCTCAAAATCAACAGTGGAAAGTGTGAAAGCTTGATATTAAAGCGAAAACTCACAGATATTCTTATTCAACCACCTGTAACTATTTGTAAATATGGAGCGAAATAAATGATTTGAAAGTACTTGACGTACAATATGACGTATTTAATCATTAGCAACATCCATTTTGTCCAATTTGAATAAACACCTTCATCGAAATCGAAATCGTTATTCATCGTGGTCACATCATTGTGAAAAAACGTAATTAAATCAAAATAATAATCGTGAACATGTAAAATCACGAATTAAAAATAATTAACTAAATGAGCTCTATTATTGTGGCCAATTTGAGCTCATCCGCTTTTCTTGACATTAAGAGGGATATTTTCTTTTGCTATGATGGTGGTTTTTTGAAAAAAAAAACTATTCTGGTTGATGTGTGTCAAATGCAAATTATGTAACGGGGTCTCCGTCATTCCGTATAGTGCCATTTTATTTCCTCATAAATCTAAAAACATTTTAATGTGTTATAAAAAAATATATATTCCAATAGGAGTAGAAGAATGTGAGAATAAAAAAAAAACTGTACTGAAAGTAACCCACACTACCCCAACTTGACCCAAACTAAACTACTCAACAAAACGAACGGTACACCCGAAATTTTCGCCTATGTTTGGACACTCGTACTTTTTTAACGAATCGATGAAAAAATATGCGGTTTGCACCACGATGTAGAGCATTTCTTTGCGGTTTATGCGGATGGTTCAAAAAATTAATTTCCTCAAAAACCTCTTTTATACAGGGTGGTAAGAAAAGTACTGTAAATTTTCATTTTCTTTACTGTCCCCCCATTTCCACAGAGATTTTTTTGAGCTTTTTGTCGATATGCCCAAGTGTTTGTTACGTCCATACCTCGGGACATTTTTGAAATTTTCTTGATATCTTCTTTCGTTTTTGAAATATCGACTTTTTTTCAAAATTATGACACGTAGGGCTTTGAATGGCTTTTCTGCTAATTCTTAGTTTACAACTGACAATGTTATGGCATAGATCTATTGTTTAGCTGTCTTTCTGATGACTTATTGGATTCTCAGCAATATTTTCGGTATACAGGGTGTGCCAAAGAATTTTGATCATAAGTAAAGCACTTTTTAGTTATTTTGTCAGGTTTTCTTGAAAATTATTATGTCGGGGATGCTGAATTAAATTCTAATCGACTTTGGAGTGATGTTCAATGTGATTTATCGAAACGGTTTTGATAATTTTGCTGGACTTTCAGTTTTCGAAAAGTCAAGTTATCATTTATCTTACCTGTTCAAATATCTTTCCCATTCGAAGTTTTGAGCACATTTTGTTACAAAATTTTATTATCTACAGATTATTACTTTTAATGATATGATATGCCGTAATTCCAAATACGCATTGCTGAACCCAATTTAAGTAGAAAAGGTCTTATGAACATTTCGACGTCCCCCATCATTCTCCGAAAGCATGCATGACCCACTCACAAGAGTCACCCTGTTCAAACAGAACTTAAAACTTCAATAACTTTCGAAAAAATCATATTTGAACGAAATAAAAAATACGTGTTGGATTTGTCATTGTCTTTTTTTCTTCTCAACAAGATGGAGGTAAGCCGGTATAATATTAAAATCTGACGTTGCGTCTTTGAGCAATCAACAACTTTATTTCTTCAAATACGGCCCTGGATATTTTATTTTATTTTTAGTTAAACCTACCGTTCAACTTCCTCAGTCTTTTCAATTATTATTATTCAATACATATCATCCATAGTAATTTTCAATATATTTTTTTAAATGGCAATATTTTTGAACATTAGTGCTAAAGATGATGTAATTTTTCATCTGTACGTTCTTGATATTTTAATTTCCATTTTTAGGTGTTGTAGGTTTATCGAAATATTCCGTAAACTTTGCCTAAACCAACCAAACCGGTCCAGATTAGCCCTTAGCCCAAATATAAAAATATCAATCACATTATAACTTGACGTTTCTCCAATTTTGCGATTTTTTTTTATTAGAAAATCTACACTGGAACACTGGATATTATTATACTTGGATTAGAATTGAAGAAACAGAATAAATTCATTGGATGAAGCTTATTTGAACATAGAAATAAACTGTTGAGCGTCTTTACACAAAACTGCAATCTAAAACATAATAATCAGTGAACTTTTAAATTTCGATGATCAATTAATGATATTTTCGTGGAAATATTATCCAAAATAACGTTAACGCATTTGATTTTGATTTAGACAATACATGATCGCCTTCAATAATAGCCCACAAATACCTACATACATTCTTAAAAACATGCAATGTGAATTAAGTAAACAGCGAGATAAAAAGCAATAAAATATCCACCTACCTTCGAAAGCATCCAAATAACCTTCAAAACGCCAATTTATCAGAAGGGTTTTATAGGTTGCAATTGCAATTGCACTTTCACTCTCACTTGTGTTCATCTCGAATCTCGAAAAACTGCTCAATGAGCTCGCTCAATAACATTCAATCAATAAATTAATGTTAGTTCCACTGAAAACTCAGCGGCGACCGACGACAACGACAACGAAAGAGTTGAATTATTGACACGCGGAAGTGTACGGGGAAGTACCGTTTAAGAATGACGTGAAACTGCAAATTCAACTTATCCTTGGCGAAAGCGCTGATACAATTTATTTGCAACGTTGTCATTTTTGTATCGACAGTCTTTCAGGAAAACGACAAAACGAAATGAGGTTACACAAGATAAGTTGGGCAGGAGCGTTACTTTTTGAACAATATTTAGAAGAACATCCACTGGCTACGCTGGGCAAGAGCGTACCTTTTTACCCAGGCAGGAGCGTTACCTATAAATCTACAATAAAACTTAATAATTGAACCTCTACTCGATGACTTGGCAACACAGCATGCCGTGCCTTGTGATTTTAGAATTGTATTCGTGCTTTCGCCAAGGACTTCTGCAAATTCATGGGTGATTTATGGTGTTCGGCCGGCTTCGGGCCCAAAACGTTAGAATCTATTGGTTGAAAATTGATTCGGATGTGACCGAAGGACCAACTAAAATTTTTAGTTATCAGAACCACGTTGCCACAACTAACTTTTTAGTGATATTTTGGTTTCTTCTGATCTAACCCGCTCGCTTAGAACAGGAGACATGTTGCCACAACCAAAATAATAGTTTGCTTTGTCTTTACGAAAAAGTGAAGTGTTCAGAACTAAACAGGCTAGTTGCAGTACCTCGCAAGGTTCAACTGATTTGAAATGTCTGTAACAACAGAAGATGAACGCTTGTAATAAATATTTTTTTTGTCACGACAACTAAAAAAAAACAACTAACGTATCTAGTAAACACGTTTTCCTCAGTGTAGGGCTCTTGGGTCCGGCTTGAAAAGTCAAAGAAATCATTCACCGATTAATTTGAAAATTTGTGTGTGCCATTTTTAAAATATATCTAATACAAATTCGAGTGAAGTTTCTTTCCGAATTTCTCGATTTTCCAATAATAGTCAAAGAATCCCCTCATAGTTTTTTAACATCACTATTTTACGTAGAAATGATATTTTTGAAATGATTTTCACAACATTTTTCCGGAAATTCGATTTTTGAATGACCAAAACAGTACGAGTAGGGCTCTTGGGTCCGGCTTGCAAAGTCATAGAAATCATTCACCGATCAATTTGAAAACTTGTGTGAGCCACTTTTAAAAAATATCCAATACAAATCCGAGTGAATTTTTTTTTAAAAATCAATTTTGGATTTTTTTCCCGATTTTCCAATAATAGCCAAATACTTTCATAATTTTTCAACATCACTCACGGGGAAAAGCTAAGAGACGCTTTTTGTAAACATTAACTTGAAGATCTAAGTGTTGTGACAAAACATTTGTCCAGCGTCCAGCATGATATTTCTCATAGACCCAGACGGTCGGTCAGAACAGAACAAACAACATACGGACCCTTCGAACTCACCGGTATTATTTGTCCTATAAATCGGCACAACACACCACTGTGTATCGATTTGCTTCTAGTACATGCCAGCGAAACCAGACAGCGTCGATGCATCTTTACTGTTTTACAGATTTCTGCAGTATTCTTGCTTTTTTGGCGTTGGACTATTCGTACTAGGTTTTCCAAATTTCGGGATGAAGTGATAAATTCTCGGGATGAAACATTTTACGATATCTTTCACATTTGTTCCTTCGCCCCCTTAAGAGGGGTGGGGGGTAACTATCGAATTTTAAAAATTAAATAAAAATTATTTATTTTTTTGAAATGCAGTATGAATGTTATCGGTCAGGTTGAGATAGTTTTGGATAAATTGGCTCGATTGGGTTAAGTTGTGTTTCCTGGCGTTTTTCGCAGACATGAGGGTTTTCGAGTTACGGTTGATCTTAGCGCAAAAGTGCACGTCACGATATTTTTTATTTTTTTTCAATATCTCATGAGGGTCAATATTGTAGTACAAAACTGAAACGAAAAAAATTTATAGTCTTGACAAGCGCTATTCCCGTCAATTTTCTACTAACATGAGAAAGAAGAAACACGTATCTTCTTTAGAATCCAGCAATAAAAAAAGTTCGTGCAACTTTCAAACTTTCAACTTCCCAATTGGGTTTGATCTCAGTAATTGAGATAATTATTATCTACACTGTTTCTAGCTGAAGGAATTGACGATAACAGTTTTAACCTTTTGGATGAAGATACGATTCAACAACTATTACCCAAGGCAGGCCCACGCCTTGATTTCAGAAACAAATTTAAAAGATATTTTCTGGAGAATCAAGAGAATCAACTACCAAAAATCGTTGTAAGTTCTTCTACAATCACATGCAGTTGAAAATTTAATACTTGACTTTTTTTCTAGACTAATGAAACAATATCAACTGCATCTACAGACACTATAGATTCCCCAACAGAGGATTCCGCATCAGCATCAACATCATCCTTCCAGTCAAGTTCCCATCAGGGTAATGTTTTCAAGAGGCCTGGTAGCCCTTTACCAAGAGAGTCTAAAATCATCAAGATTGATGTTCTAGATAGTCCATTTTTAGAGGTATGTTAGTTGAGAACTTATGCTTTTTGAGTTCCGGTAGTGCACGCATTACAACATTTTTTTTAATATGGTTGACGGTTCTTGGATATCAGGGCTTTAATAGAAACCACAGTTTTCTATGCGACGTTTCGTCCATATCTAAATAAGACTTTTTCAGGCGGTAGAAAACAAAACAGGTCAATTATACCTGTTTTCTATTGCCTGGAGTCTTCAAATATAGACGAAACGTCGCATAGAGAACTGTAGTTTCCATTAATGACCTGATATCCAAGAACCGTCTACCATATACATTCTACGGACTAGAATCATCAACATCATTTTTTTTATGTTTGGAAAGTTTTGAAACAATGTAGTGTCTTTAAATTGTACTGAAAATAATCGAAAACAAACACTCATACTTGATATTGGATAAATATATTTCCCCTATCAAATTTATTGTAATCTAATCAGTCTAAAAATGTAATAAACCTTATATTTTATTCCCCATCTAAAATAACGATCAACGCAAAATTTTTGAATAAATACAAATCATTAATCACCCTGTGCATGAGTTGCATAAAATGTTTTAACAGAAAAAATCTTACAACATTAAAATGTAATAAGATATTATTATTTATTAATGTATGCCTTATTCAAGGGACTGGATACTCTTCTCAACAAAACAACTGAAGGGAGAATTCTGTTAGCTAACAAAAAGAAATTGACAAATGATCAAAGGCAGAAATTGGCAAACATTTGCATTTCTGAATTAATCAACATTTACGGAAAAAATCTAAATAGTGGAACCATTTTGAAGGCGGCTCAAGAAATTCCGTATGTTTTTCCGCTTGAAAGGTCGGATGTATATATGATCCCCCATCAAACCGGAGTAGGCCCAAAAGGAAAACTTTGGCATAGATATCTCAACATAAGAAAAGCTATTAAATTATCTGATGGCCAAAAAACTTCCGACAAAAATAAAGAAGATGAGATTGAAGATGAAAATGTCAGTGATTCAAATGATGAAACCTCAAAGTTTTTAGATTTCCTGAAAGTAGCAATAGAGCCGTTCATCAAAGTTGTGGAAGCCTGGGAATCAACATATAAACTTCGTAAACTGCTATATAGGAATAAAAATGTTGGTGACATTTTTGATGATTTTCCCTGTCTGAAATTAGATACTGGAATACAATTGGTAATGAATGTATTCATATCAAATCCCTATTATATTTTTTTCCTTTGCAGTTGGAAATTGACTTTAACAGTCGTTATAATGACCAAATCGATGTCATATATACAACTTTTCCTAAAGTAAAACACGCTATTCTGGAGGAAGCCAAAGATAGGCATATTAAGTTTGACAGTATATGAAGGTAAATTTATATTTTGAAATTATTACTGATTCCGCATAGTTTAAGTTTCTTTTTTAGATCCTTTTTTGCTGGCGATTGTGTCCTTGGTGTTCCTATTTCGGCCAATCACTCTTACAAAATCCAGGAAAGGGGGAAATTGGAGGCCAACAAGAAGCGAAATCTCGGACAGTTTTTTCATGCGGGTTGATGTATGTCTTAAAAGATTTGTTTTCTTCAAATTTTGATGTCTGTTTTGTTTTTCAGACCTTCGATGAATTCCAGGAGAGGCTTTCCATGCGCCGAGCAAAAATACTGGAGCATAAATTGACCTTGCAGCCATTTGCCGTCGTGATTGGAGGTACACAATTCTTCATCCAAATTGAAAATCAAACGTATAAGGTCGAATCAGCAATTAGAACGTTGGAGTTACTTTTCAAAACATTCTTTGCCTTAGATCTAAGCTATCCTTCTGAGTCTGAGCATATTTGGTTGCTCATTGAAGAGCTAGTTTTCAACATCAAACCAAAAAAAAGGCCAACCCATCTTCGGCATCAGTGATATGTGACCTGCAGTACCACATTGACAAAGGTCTATAGTTTTTCGTCATATTTATCTACAAGTTACTTTTCTTTATTATCTGGATTACGGTGATTCATAACAAAATGAAATGCTACACATGTAAAGAGACTTTTTTCAAGGCGAATGCATTGATTTGTCATATGAAAATAATTCATCAATGCACAGAAAATAGTTTAATAATTTGTGGTCAAGATGAATGTAACAGAAATTTTCCCTCCATAAATTCGTTTCGAAAACATTTAAAATACCATGAGAAAAATGTAAATATTGGAAGAAGGGAAATCAAAAATCATAGATTATCAAACGAGTCTATAACTAAAACTTTAAGAACTAGACCGGACGAAATAAATGAAACTCGTTTGATGTTAGGTGATGATGTGAACTGTAGCAATAAAACTAGCAATGATTCCCTTTTTCAAAATTTTAGTGATAAATTATCTGAAAATGTTGTTATATTTTTAAGCAACCTTTATATCAGTGCAAACATACCCTGAAAATCGGTACAAGATATTATAACAGGTGTGCAAAATCTTTTTGTGGAACCATTAACTATATTCGAAAACGTTGTGAAAAATATGGTGGATCTACCTGATTTTGAAAAAGTTAAACTTATAAAATATTTACAAGAATTTCACATGTTATTTACCAATTTAGATAGTGAGTATATACGAATTGAGTTTTTACAAAATCGAAGTCTCTTCACTGTTCCAGCCGAAATTTTAGTTGGACAATCACTAAAATTAACGTCACATAATCAGACAACTCCAAAAAACTATACAGCCCAGTTCATATCCATTTCTTTACTCTTACAAAAAATTTTTTCTCTGCCCAATGTCTACAAAGCTACAAAAAATCATATTGAGAAGCTCGAGTTCAAACAATATTGTTCAAACTCAATTTTGGAAAGACAGATGTCGTCATTTTAATACCACTGATGTTTTTCCACTCCAAATTTATTTTGATGAGTTCGAAATTGGTAACCCATTGGGCTCTCATGCTGGTATTCATAAACTTGGAGCAATCTATTATTCTATCTCTTGCATTCCCTCAAATTTTCAATCATCTCTGGACAATATATTTAAAGCAATGCTATTACATAGCAGTGATTTGAAGAGGTTTGGTGAAAAGGTATTTTTTACCAAATTAGTTAATGAATTGAACTCATTAAAAAATAATGGAATAGTCATAAAACTGCCTGGTGAAGACCGAAAAGTGTATTTTTGCGTTTCTTTGTTTATTGGAGACAACTTGGGTCTAAATACAATATTGGGCTTTCAACAAAGATTTACTTCAAATTTTTTTTGTCGATTTTGTAAAACTTCACGTTCTGATACACAAACACTTTGCTATGAAGTGTCATCTTCTTTGAGAGATCATGCAAATTATTCTATGGATCTAGCTTTAAATAATCCATTACAAACAGGAATTTAATAGAATCCAGTTTTGTCAAATATAGAACTTTTTCATGTTACCGAAAATTTCTCTGTAGATATAGCACATGATATTTTTGAAGGTGTGGGTGTATTAGTTATGGCTAATTTACTCCACCAGTTTATATTGGTCGATAAGTTGTTTGAATTAGAGGTACTCAATAATAAAATAAGATTTTTTGATTTTGGAAATTCCCATAATAAACCACCTGTAATTACTCATGACAGTCTAAAAAAGAAAACCTTAAAAATGTCGGCTGCGGAACTAAAATCATTCATTTTAAACGCAGGTCTACTTTTTGGTCACTTGATTCCTAATGGAAGCAAGTACTGGAAATTGTACATTTTGTTTAGAAAAATGTGAGTACGTTTCCGCTGATATGTGTGATAAACTTGGGATTTTGATTTATCAGCACCATTCTTTATTTTTGGAATTATTTCGAACCCTTACCCCTAAATTTTATATACTCACACATTACCCAACTATAATGAAAAAGATTGGTCCATTAACGAGGATTTCAACATTACGTTATGAATCAAAGCATCGACAATCCAAGCGTTATGCCAATTTTTCAGCTTCAAGAGTAAATATAACTAAAACTATAGTACTATATGATCAATTGAAATCAGCATCCAGATTTGCTTTGGGCAAGGGATTTGAAAGTAACGCAAACATATTTTACATTAAAAATAACAAACGTTTAATGAAAATACTTTGGAATCTTTCAAATATAATCCTCGTTTTGCATATAAAATAATTTTGAATGGTAAGATTTTCCATGAAAATTGTATACTTATGTCTAGAAATAGAGACAACCCAATTTTGGGGAGTTTGGAAAAAATTATTATTAATCCAAAAGAAGATATTTGTTTTATCTACAAACCGATAAATATTGTTGCTTTCAATGAACATTTATTTGCTTACCAAATTAACTTTTGTGAAAATTTGAAGTTCATGCTTAGCCCTGATATAGGCGATTTATTTGCAACTAATTCAGTGAAACGTAACAATCTTATATATGTAGGAGACATTTAAATGTGTGGTCAGTATTGTCAGTATTGATAGGCAAAGTCTTGAATGAGTCTTCTGAAAAATTTGCAGAAGTTGAAAATATAAGGTTTTGCCATATAAGACTGGTTAATTTAGAAACTGTCTTATTTTTTAAGAGTTTAATGTTCCTTTTTTATATCTTTCAAAGTTAGTCAAGAGAGTTTATAGTTTTGTTAACTATGATTAAGTTGGTGATGTAGTTGAAAATTATGTTTTATTTTTGAAGGCTG